>ML660197.1:54076034-54469566 GCA_007570785.1 Antilocapra americana | reverse complement strand
GGGATAAAGCCTACTTGATCATGATGTATGATCTTTTTGATGTGTTGTTGGATTCTTTTGCTAGAATTTTGTTGAGGATTTTTGCATCTAAGTTCATCAGTGATATTGGCCTGTAGTTTTCTTTTTTTGTGGCATCTTTGTCGGGTTTTGGAATTAGGGTGATGGTGGCCTCATAAATTACAGAAAAACTTTTAAAGCTTTTAGTGTATACATCTTTCATCTCCTTGATTAAATTTATTCTTGGCTATTTTTTCTGCTATTATAAATAAAAGGGCTTTCTTAATTTCTTTTTAATGTCAGATTGCTCATTGTAGATATGTAGAAACAGCACTGAATTTTGTGTGTTTATCTTATACCTTGCAAGTTTTCTTAATTTATTAACTATAGTAGCTTCCTTGGTGATTATTTAAAATTTTTCTATATATGGGATCATATCATTTGTGAATAGAGGTATTTTCAGCTCTTTCTTTTCAATTGAAATACCTTTCACTTTTTTTCCTATCTAATTGCTCTGGCCACAACTTGTTGCACTATATTGAATAGCAGTGATTAAAGTGTGAATCCTTGTTTTATTCCTCATATTAGGGAAAAAGTTTTGTGTTTTTAACTATTGAATATGGTGCTAGCTTTGTTTTTTCATAAATATCCTTTATCAAGCTGAGGGATTTACCTTCTATTCATGCATTTCTAAATGTTTTATTATGAAAGATTTGGGGTTTTTCAAATGTGTTTTCTATATAAATTAAAATAATAATATGAGTTTTTTCTTTGTACTATTATTATGGTGTATTACACGGATTTTATGTTGAACCACAGCTGCTTTTCTGAGATGAATCTCACTTGGTTTTTTAATATGCTGTTGGATTCAACTTGCTAGTATTTTGCTAATAATTTTTGCATTTATATTCATAGAGGATGGACTGTAATTTTCTTGCCATATCTTTATTTGGTTTTGTTATCAGTTTGTCTCATAGAAGAATAAGGATGAGTTATACTCTTTTTTATGAATTAGAGAAGGACTTTTGTTAATTATTCTTTAAATATTTGATAAAACTTAATAGTGAAGCCACCTACTCCTAGACTCTTAGTTGGGAGATTTTTAATTACTGGTTCAGTCTCTTTATTTGAGATTTTCTACTTTTTCTTGAGACAGCTTAGTTCTTCCATGTGTTTATAGAAGTTTGTCCATTACATCTATGTTATAAAATCCATTGATATACAATTTTTCATGTCACTATTTTATAATGTTTTCTATTTCTTTGAGATTAGTAGTAATGTCCCTAGTTTTATTTCTAGTTTTAGTTATTTGTGTCTTCTCTCCTTTTTTCTTTTTAAGATTTTCCAACTTTTTTAATCTTTTCAATAAATTTATTTCTGACTCTAAAAGATTTTAAGAGAACAAAAAATAAAAAAGCAAGCAGATGAACAAACAAAACAGCAAAAAATAAAATGAGAAAGAGATAGAAAACCAATCTCTCCAAGTCTCAAGACTGACTTTATGCTGCTGCTCTCCTTAGCCCTTAGTCAGGTTTGTACTGACTCCAGGCATCAGCACCAGGGGAAAGCTCACACTTCTCAGCCTGCTTGCATGCATCTTGCCCTGGGCATACCTGTAGCTTTCTAAATTCCCAGCATACATTGCTACTTCTGAAGGTCTTAGTTCTCTGAAAAACTCCCTGCAGCTTTTTCTCTGGACTTCATGAAGTCTAGTTTATTCTTTGACTGCAATCTTTTGTCACAAGTGTGTCAAGGACTGTTAGTTTGTTTTGCAGTATTTTCAACCAAAGTTCCTTGCTTTTCTAGCATGAGTTCTTAGTTAATGAAACAAAGACAATCATTTTGCATTAGTTTTTCAGGTAACACCAGACAGATTAGAACTGATGTACATGATATTTGTCAACGATATCTTCTCTTCTCCCTGCAGAGCTATAGAAAGAGTGCCACATTGTGAATTCTGGCCACCATTACTTTAAGAACAAGTCCATTCCTACACAAAGAGGTTGGTGTTGGGAAGGGTGCATTGGGAATGTAAAATTATCACAAAACATACCTACTATTTTGGAGCAACTTCCTCATTATTTGTTTGGTTAGTGCAAACTTTCACTGTTTTCCAGGATTCTGACAGTTTCTACTTTTTCTTCAGTGTTTCAGTGGGGAGATAAGAGGTTGGAGCTACCTGGTTTACCATCTTGTTCATGTTTATGTAAGAAAGTTCTTGGTTATTATCTCTTCAAATGTTTGTTCTGCCTTATTCTCCCACTCCTTCTGAAACTCCAATGACACATATATTCCATATTTGACATTATATCTCAGATCTCCAATAGCTAGTCTATTGTTTCACTCTTTTTTATCTTTGTGTTTTAGTTTTGATAGTTTCTATAAATGTGTTTTCAAGTTCATGGATCTTTTCCTCTGCTCTGTTTAGTCTGCTGCTTACTCCAGAGAATGGATTCTTCAATTATTATATTTTGCACTTCTAATATTTTCATCTGTCCTTTTTTTTTTTTTTTTTACTGTTTCCATCTCTCTGCTGAAATTCCCTATTTCTTTCATTACACTTTCCATACTTTTTGTTGACCCTTTAGTTTTGTCATTGTAATTGTTTCATTATAGTGGTTTATGATGTAATGTTTTTTTTTTCTAGATTTGTATATGCTCTTTGACTTTGATGACTGAACTTGGTTTCCCTGATTTTGATCTCTGGTGTTGTAAGGATTTGGTTTTAACTTGCTGTTAGGCTCTTGGCTCCAGGTTGCTTTTTATGGCTGCTAGCTTAGTGTTCCCAAGTTTGGGCCTGAGACCCATGCTAAGTCAGTGACATTCTCTTTGAGCAGCATTAGAGATGAGCACCGTAAACCCTTCTGGTTTATATCTCCCCCCACCTTCCAACCAACAAACACACTCTCTTTTTTTGATTGGTATAGTTTTTCCCACATAGTAAGACACTTAATTATGCTGTTACTTCACTGAAACATCACAGCTAAAACTATAAACTGAAGAACAGATGCACTGATTTTTAAATCTCATTTTCACACTTTTTAAGGTGTTTGATTTGGGTAAAATCACTTCAGATCTTCATACCTCAGTTTCTTCATTTGTAGTGTAGAGATAAGATAATTCACCTTGTAGAATATTTGTAAAAATTAAGGAATAAAGGAACACAGTGCCTAGATATTTATTAAGCAGTTATTAAACTGTACTTCTTAAATTTATTTTGTGAATAACCTCACTGAGTTTTAATTTCTTTATCTGAAAAATGAGTATCGTATCATATAATAATAACATTGCATCATGTGCTTTTCTATATAAAATAACATGATAATTTTAACAACTGAAATTTATAGCACAATTTACAAATTTTAAGGTATCTTACACAGATAGAATTCCCATAGAAACCTGAAAGGTGGCTATATATACATATTTTTATTTTTAATTGTAGCACTTTTTTTCATTGTGCTGAGCCATCATTGCAGTGCATAGGTTTCTCTAGTTGCAGAGGGCAAGCTCAGTTGCCCTGCATCATGTGTGACCTTAGTTCCCAGAACAGGGAACAAACCAGGGTCCCCTGCATAGGAAGACAGATTCTTAACCACTGAACCACCAGGCAAGTCCCTGAAAGGTGAGTATAGTTGTCCTATTCTATAGATGAGGAAACCTCCCTCTGGAGAGAAATGGCATCATTCACAAATAGTCAGAAATAAGCACCTATGTCTCTTTAATCATGGTCCCACACACTTTATACTGTATAATTCTAAACACTATAAGAGCAGGTTTAGAGGAATTCAACCATCTCTATTCGTTGGGCCAAAATGCACAAATGGTCTCACGATTTCTTTTCATTCCCTTAATGCATTATAAAAATTGCTGATTTGCTGTTTTATGTTCTTTTTGGTGGAGTTTCTGAGCATTTTTTCATGCTGCATTTCATTTCATCATCTCTTGCTTCTATTTCAAAATGTTGCTGTTTGTTCAGCCTGGTTTTGCTCTGTGAGGTGTTATTTACAATACATACTAATTTAATCCCTGTTCAGGGATAAATGAAGACCAATTTGCATACTTTTACAGATCATTGAAAATTCGAGCTTGGAAGAACTCACCTAGGATTAGAATCCTCCTCTTTATTTAATCAGTGGCATGTATATATGCAGGGCCTGACCATAATACAAAAATGGGTAAATATCATTCACAAAATTGTGATTGATTGCAAGCATTATCTATCACTCATCTACTATAAAACATATTTCCTATACACAAATTTTGAATAGAAATTCAGAAACCGATAGTGTGTAGCACTTGGAATTTGAGAATGCTTAAGCTGAAAGGGAAATCATCCCTCATCCCAAGTAGATGAAACCAACATAGGGGACTGCAGAGTCACACAGCACACAGAGCACATGGGTGCCAAATGTCTACCCCACTACCCCCACACCTTCCAGGAGAGCATCCTTGCTGTAGCTCTTAACTTCATTCCATTATTATTTACTTACCTGGGTCTTCATCTCTGTGAAACCGACATCTTTATTAAAGAGAAACCCACTCTCAATATTAAAGTTAACTGTTTTCTCAGTTTATAAGACATCCTTTAGGTCCAGTTTCCTTTCAGAGAAGCTCTGAATTGATGAAGTACTTCAATCAGGACTTGGAATTTAGCATTTAGTTCAAATATATATTTAATTAGAAATAGCATACATTTAAGGAAGATTCCAGCCTTTAGAAGAGTTTTGAATTTCTGATTTCTAGTGTTGCCTACTATTGATACTAAATATTTCAACAGTTGACACCATCTCTCTGAATATCAGGCCCTCTACTAAAAATTCTATATGAATTAAATTAGTGAATTGCCAGGACAAGCCTATAACTTGTTTTAGAAAAGTCATCTTATATATCTCTGCTCTCAGTTGCCTCCTCAGAAAAGTATGGGTATGAATGCTTGCCTTTAGTAGCACTGATGAGGAGAAAATGAAATTGTTTCTGTACAAGACAATTAAATGATTTTTGAGTATCCAGATACTGAAGTTTTTTTCTTTTTTTTTTAACTTCCATTGTTTATTGAATCTTTACTAGTAACTGACAAGTTAATTTAGTATATACTGTTCATTTTACAAGTTCTCCACTTTTCATAACTTTGATCATGTTAGATTTTCCACCAGGAACATTCATCTACTTTACCATCAAGATATCTGTAAATCTACTCAGTGCTTCAAAGCCCAATTCAGTGCTCTCTGTTCTTGAAGATTTTCTGATTTTCTAAACAAGATAATTTCTTTCTCCTCTGAACATTCAGCGTATTTTAATCTCTACTGTGATGATTGTTTTCTATTAATAGTTTAATTGTGCTCTTTATGTTTCTCTTCTATTTGTTCTTGTATCCTGTGAGCCCTCAAGGCCTGAACCTCTGACATGTGATTAGAAAACTGTATATTACGGTTCTCAGTAAATGCTGAATTAATTTCAACTCTAACTAGTATTAGTTACAGTTACAGAACAGCAAGGGTTACTGGTTTTGAGACAAAATGAAATGGATGAGGAGTTCATTAAGACTATATCTAATGCTTATTGAAGCTCTGTCATTGGCCGCTGCCTAGGGGACACAGTGATATTTGTCTTTGGAATGCATCCTTCCTTGGTCCAAAAAAAGGACACATTAGGGAGTTATTTTAGTTATGCAAATGTGTGAGAAAACTGCTTGAAGCCAAGAGGTTAAGTATTTTCATCAGGGTCAGGTAAATTTATTGTGTCTATTTTATGTTCTTACCTAAATGTGGATTTTGAGTTCAATCTCTAAAAACTGGTGTTGCGTCTTTTGGGAAAATGTTTCTCCTCTGTTCAAAAATTATTCAAGTCAGTTACAGAGCAAAGTTTTGAAAGATGACAGATGAAGGTGTAGACTCAATTTTGCTTTGGACTCTGGGTTAAGCATGCCATTCCCACCCTAGTTTGTTTGGCCAGTGACCCAAATGGGATACTTTTCTGTGAAAAACCACTGACTGATAGGAAACAAATAAAAATCTAAGAAAAAAACCCACAAATATTCTGTTTGCCTTATTTGTGCCAGAAGGGCCTTCCAGGGTAGCACTTGCCTCCTGGGGTGAGAAATTGACTATTTCCTTAGTTCATTGAAAAGAAGCATTCTCCCTGCAGACAGAGGCATCTGGGTGGAGGAAAATTATAGCAACAACTTAAACTTAAGCCTTTCCTGTAAGGTGAGTGCAGAGAAAAAGAGAGTGAGCCAGGCAGTCAAGAAAAGGGAAATTTATTAGAGGGAAAAGAGAGGGTGACTGGCCCGTAAGGAGAACCAGCACCCTCTCTTTCTGACGGTGTCCTTATACCCCACTACGGAAAAATTCTCTGAAGAGATGGTCATGTAGCTGGAGATCTGGAATCTGGTGGTCTCCAAGCTTTGAGAAGATAGGCACCAGTGAGATAACAGGATGCCTTTGGGGCAATTTGGCCGTCTCAAGGATCATTGTGATTTAATTCTTTGTATGTGAGGACATAATGGGCCATCTTATCAGTGACACTCCTTGTGGACCCTATCATTTCCCAGAGAACAAATAAAATAGAACATCAAATCCTTTAAAGAAGAAGACAGATATATTAAAGGACCAGGGAACTTAGGAATTTTCTAGGAATGGAAAAACCCATCTTTGAAATATTAGGTCCTTGGGCAATTGGGGAAATCAGCGAGCACGTTGAGTTTCGATGTCTGGCTGATGTTTTCTACACTGGAACCCTGGGAGGATGGTGCCCACAGGTCAGACTAGAAAAGCCAGACAGCAGAATTCCAGAAAATGTGTGGCTTCTAGCAACTGGCAACCAGAGCCATGGCTGCCAGTGCCTTTGGATACTTGCCCTTGCAACAATAGTTATATATTTTTTGTTACTGTGATTCTTATTTGTTTCAAGTTCCTCAGCAGAGCCTAAAATGCAAGCCAAAGTGAGTGAAATGTTAAATCTTATTATTTTCTGATAGATAAACCTTTTATAGGGCTTCCCTCATAACTCAGTTGGTAAAGAATCCGCCTGCAATGCAGGAGACACTGGTTCAATTCCTGGGTCAGAAAGATCCACTGGAGAAGGGATAGGATACCCAGGCCAGTGTTTTTGGGCTTCCCTTATGGTTCAGCTGGTAAAGAATCCACCTGCAATGTGGGAGACCTGGGTTCGATCCTTGGATTGGGAAGATCCTCTGGAGAAGGGAAAGGCTACTCACTCCAGTATTCTGGCCTGGAGAATTCCATGGACTATACAGTCCTTAGGGTCCCAAAGAGTTGGACATGACTGAGCGACTTTCACTCACACTCATTCAAACCTTTTATAGAGCAAAACAAAACAAACGAGAAAATCCCAATAAGCAAATAAACAAACAAAAAACCCTTCACCACCACCACACACACACACACAAAATGAAATCCACCACAAGAATCATGATCTTATGAGGAAAAATCAGCTGTTTTTCATATTCATGCTAAATGTCTGTATTAAGATGTATCTTCTACTCAGCTTTTGTTAAATATCTACTATTTCAAAAAGCCTATCATTTTTCTGGAAAAATGCTGAACCACATTCCCTCTGATGCTAATCCTATCACTTGTGGAATGAGTATTATCTTCTAGAAAAGAGAATGAATTTCTAGCCCCATCTCTGCTATTGTGCCAAGCACTTTATATCCTGTGTAACAACAGTCCTGTAAAGTTGGTGGCATTAGTTTCATTTTATGTTTGAGACAATTGAAGCTTAACTGCATTAGGTTAAGTCCACCAGTGGCTGAGCTGGGCTGTTCATCAGAGAAAGTTCATCAATGAGTGACCCAGGCCTGAACCAAGCCTATCAGCTTTTAGAGTACATATTCTTTAGCACCTATGCTAGTACCTTCTATGAGAGATTGCCTCACATTACACTCTCTGTGGTTCTCAATCATGAGAATATCAAGGCATTGAAGGACTTTCTGCTCTTGACCCAAACTGTGTTTCTTGTTCCTGAATCTTTCTATAACCAGCTATGAATATCTTGGTTGATAAAAATAACTCATCCTCTTGGCTTTCTTTTTTTTCTAAACAAATTTCTATTTTGGATACATACTTCTTGAAATGAATGATTGTTACCTGACTAGATCTAAGAAATTAAAATATCTAAGTCTGTGTATGGTTTAAAAAGTACAGAATTATCTTCAGGAGACTGAACTCATGTGTTTGGGAAAATTCATATGCATCATTAAAGTTTTACTTTATACCCAGATATTTATTATTATGCAAACTTTGTTTTTCCATAATTATTTGAGAATTAACTTTGAGAAGTTTAATAGTGTTTGGAACAAAGAGTATTTTGACCAAAAGGCATGAATCCAAGGTTCTCATCATTTACCTTCTGTACCAAACAAAAAGAAATCCACTTTTAAAATCTCTGCCAGATTTTTTAAAGATATAATTGCTTATCCAACACATAGTTTGTAGTATTTAATGATAAAAATAGAATAACAACAATTAAGTAATAACAATAATGGCAATAAACATTTTTGAAGGCTTCTGTCAAGCTTTATATTAAATGTTTTGCATGTATTATTTAATTTCATTTTATAGCATCTCCAAGAGATAAGAGCTATTAGAACATTTTACAGTTAGACCAAATTTTGAAAGATTATTGACTTGTCCAAATTCACACAACTTTTATAACAGTTCTGGTTTTCCCCAGACCCCAAAATTTTAGCCACTAACTTTATTGCCTTCTAGAGAGAAAGTGAAAATACTTGTCAAGAGGATTGTGTTAGACCTTGTGATTCAACTGCTATCTTAAAATTCTAAATAAAAACTTTGTACTTGGACATATTTTCATTATTTAAAATACATGTGAAACAAATAGGAAATGTGTTACTATCATTGGTCATATATTGAAAATCATAAATATTTATCAATTGAATTATGAGAAAAATGGGAAAGAACTTTTTCTGTCATTTGGAAAAGTGAAGCAAAAAGAATAAAAGAAGGAAGGACAAGGATAGAGAGAGAAAACATATTTTCTTTACATTATATATTGAGGGCAAATATATCCATGTATCTATATTCCATTTTACAAGGTTTACATTTCATCCTTGGTTTATACTGTACTGTGAGCATATGAAATGCCTATTTATGTTACTTGAAATTAATGCATAAATCATACCCTCCTAAGTTGACAGCAACTAAAGAAATGGTAGTGGTGGTGGTTTAGTCGCTAAGTTATATCTGACTCTTGCGACCCCATGGACTGTAGCCAGCTAATCTCCTCTGCCCATGGGTTCTCTAGGCAAGAATACTGGAGTGGGTTGCCATTTCCTGTAGTCTGTAGGAAATAATAACTTTCTGGTTATTATTTGTTACCTTGCAAACATCATTTCCAATGGTCCAAACTCTTAGTAGGGAGCTGTGCCTGTTTTCAGGCGAGGTTTTGTAGTTTGCAGAAGTACTCAGCGTAACCGTAGCAGCACTGACCTGAAACTGAGCATAGCTCTACGGCAAGCTTAGCCTCATTCTATGGCACAATGCCCCTTCCAGGGGAAGGACTAGCATCAGCCCCCAGGAAGGGAAAGAAATCTGAGAGCACTGCTGGCAGAGCAAAGAAATCTTCTGAGAGCTCTTTTGGAGAGTTGTGTTAATAGCCCAGAAATTTATACTTCACCAAATTGTCAGACTCTACTTGGAAGCTATCAAAGCTTTCAGAAGGGTGAAAGCCATGGCTGCCTGCTCTTTGCTGCTGATTCCAGAGCTTCAGCCTCCTGGGCTCAGCTTCAGGCTCCCTGCCCACCCTGGGCCAGTAGGCAGCCTGCCAGCCAGTTGCTACCACTCTGTGTTTATCAGTTTTCCTACTGGATCCCACACTGAGATCCCACTTATGTTTTTGAAATTTTGGTAAAGAGGGTAATCACTTTTTAGTACAACAAAGAATTGGCATTCTTCGGAAAGTTTTTAAAAATCTCATTGTTTAAATCCCTCAAAGAAAATGATCCTTTGAGAGAGGCAAGGGAGCTTCTTTCACTGCTTAGACTTTAAGGTGGCCACACATATTTACAAGTGAGGGGGACAAGGAAGAATACCAATCAAATTCTGGGAAATCCAGGCATATATTCAATATATATTTATTATGTGCCAAGCATGAAGTGCTAGAAGCATAATGACTAATAAAACAGATGGAATCTTGATCCCCATGGAGAGTGATCTAATGAGAGACAAGTACAATAAACACATAAGTAAATAAAGTCACAACCTAATGTCAGATACCACTAAGAACTGCAAAGTAAAATGTGTTAGTGTTAAGTGGATAGAGAGTGATGGCTGGTTGTTATGTAGGGTATACTTTTTTTTTTTGATTGGCTGCTTCAGCAATCAAGAATTATATTTCAGTGACTGTTTTCCAAATGTTAGGGTAAGTCTAATATAAAATGAAGGAAGAGAGAATATGCACATTTTGTGAACATCTTCATTTCTGACATGATTCTAAGGGCCTTGCCTCATCAGCACCCAGCCTGCCTTCCTACTGCTTCAACCAGAGGAGCTTGAGTTTGCTCCACATATAGTGCTTTCCTATAAATTTTCTTTGGAGATTGGGGGTTCTTCTCTAGATATGCTTCCTTAGATCAAATATTCATTTAACACAGTTGGGAAGTGATACCAAGGGGGAGAAGTAACTTGGCCAAGGATGCCTGTGCTCCTTAGTGGCCAAGGAAGGCCCAGGCTCTCTCTTCACGATCTATGGTGGAACCCCTGGTCCTGGGTAGGACCCCGGACCTGAAAGGGACACAGTGCACCTGATAAGTGATCTAGCTTTCCCTGACTGGGTAAGGCTGGGCCCCCAGTTTCAGTCAAAATTAGCCAGCAGTTTCAGCAGAACTTTCATCTCAGGGACTTAGAATTCTGTTCACCCCTGGCTGCAGTTCAGACAGAAAACTTGCGCCTCCAGCTGGAACAGAAGCACCAACTCCACAAAAGTCTAAAGCAGAATGAAGCCAAAGTCAGAGGGAAAGCAGTTCGGGGTCTGGTGGACTTCTCATTTCTCTAATTGTGCAAAGTGCTTGGGCTGGTCCCACGCTGCGCACAAAGCATAGCTTCTCAAAGAGGCAAGGGAAGGACCGGATGCTGGCTGTGCTGGGGGGACAGGCAGTGTCTGCGAGATGAACAGCTATTCATCCCTTCTTTTTGTGGCAGCTGTTATATTGTCACTGCCTTGCTACTTGATTGAATTGTCAGTAAATTCCTTCCTGATTCCTTTTCTCCTTCTGAAGACAGAAGAAAAGAAAGGGGTTAGTGGGAGACTCCACTAGGCATCCTTCCGTCCTCCCTCCCTCCCAGGGAGACTGCCTGCCTCTCACAGCCAGGGCCAAGATTCCTTAGTGCCCACAATAGGCAAGCAATGAATGATCTTCTTAACAAGGAGCTCTGGAGAATAAGTAAAGAAAATGAAGGCAATAGTAATAGGCATTCAAAGCTGCAGGCAGGAGTGGGAGTTTTCCCAGCTCTTCTGCCACTTTCTGTTTCTAATCATCTTTTCTGTTTCCCCAGTGAGCATGCTAATAAGGGCGAATCCCTGGGTGTTGAGGGAGAAGAATCAGTGGAGATTTCTGTAAAAGGAAATGTAACCTGGGGTGAAAAATAGTTCTTCTTTTACTGGCTTGTGTGTGTGTGTCTCTGTGTGTGTATGTGATGCTTTGCCATCTGTATAGGACAGTATATTATCCTCTATATCCACGCTCAGGATAAACACTGAGCTTGGAAAACAATCGATTTGATAAAAATCTCGCCTGAGCCACTAGCTTCCTGTATGAGTCATGAGTAATTCAGCACCATCCTGGGGGCTTTGGGTCGTTCTTTATAAAATAAAGGCCTTGGCTATTATCTCCAGGATGCTTACAGTTTTATAATCCCACTATCAATTATTCTTAAGAAAAAAAGCACATTTCAAGATAATAGCCAGAAGGTTACTCATAGTAATGTGGTGTGATTTGAAAAACACTGAAATCATTTCATTCTTCTTTCATTCATTTTATTCTATAAATAAATATGTATTTATATCTGCATGTGCACATATGTGTGCGTATGCAAATATACACACACACTCAGTCATTTTCACTTGCCTGAAATTCTATCATTAAAGCAGATTGTGAATCCCAATTTTAATAGTTTTAATTGTAGCCTTCTTGTTATTGTCTAATTCTGGCAAAACTTTATTTTTCTTTCTTCTTCTTCATAAGGGGAATAAATGTTATCTAATTTATGTTTATTATGAGATTTAAATGAGAAAATGTATATAATGCTTGATATTCCAGCCTGAAAGATAAGACCACATGGGTGTCATCATCGAATCTCAAAATCATTGGAATTTGAGAATCAACAGTGTGATGGGTAATTATGCTATTTCCCCAAGGCCATTAGAAACTTGAAGTTATTTTTTCACTTCTCACACACCTTTGTTGGCTATATCACAGCCAGGGGCTCATCCTCACAAAGAATGTGATATATGTCATTGTTTTTTAATGCTTTTTAGATGAGTTCAATCACCTTGCAAATGTAGGTTATTTCCAAGCCTGAAAGGGCCACAACAATGGCCCCACTGACCTGACATTTTCTGGAAACTCTTTCTTCTACAGTGGACTTCCAACCTTGTTGAAACTTAAAGATGTCAATCTGAGATATAGGGCTTCCCAGCTGGTGCTAGTGGTAAAGAAATCGCCTGTCAATGCAGGAGGTATAAGAGATGCAGCTTCATTCCTTGGGTCAGGAAGATTGCCTGGAGGAGGGCATGACAACCCATTCCAGTGTTCTTGCCTGGAGAGTCCCACTGGACAGAGGAGCCTGGTGGGGTCCATAGAGTGGCATAGAGTTCAACACAACTGAAGTGACTTAGCAGGCACACACAGTGGGATGTGATTGATGACAGTATGTACACCTGGAAAAAATACGGGCTTCTTGTTTGTTTCTTCAAAATTAATTTTCTAGATTGAAAGTCAGCAACTAGAGTGTTTTGACTTTGCAGAACTCACAGGGCAGGAAGAATTTCAGGTCTTCTCCATCAAAGGTGGGAATTTTATCCAAACTTTCTAATGCAGTCTTCAATGTTTTACTACATGTCTTAATTCATAACTATTAATAATTAACCTTTAATTTTCAGACAAATTCCTCAGAGCAGAGGTGCTGTGGGCTGTCAGTTCTTAACAAGATGGAACTAGTAATAAGGACATGTGGATTCATGTTGGAAAGAATATAGGCTGTGAAGTTAAGTACCCTTGACTCTATTCCTATCATTTCCTTTCTGTATAACTACTGGCAAGTTGCATAATCAATCTCACACTGAGTTTTTCTTGTGTAGTCTAGAGATAATATTAATAATATTTATTTTGTTATTGTATTAAAAATTGTGCAGTAATGATCATTGGAATGCATGGATCTTTTAGAATTTTGGTTTTATTTGGATGTATGCCCAGGAGTAGGATTGCTAGATTGTATGGTAGCTTTAGCTACCAACATCTGATGGATCATTAAAAAAGGAAGAGAGTACCAGAAAAACATCTATTTCTGCTTTATTGCCTATGCCAAAGCCTTTGACTGTGTGGATCACAATAAACTGTGGAAGATTCTGAAAGAGATGGGAATACCAGACCACTTGACCTGCCTCTTGAGAAACCTGTATGCAGGTCAGGAAGCAACAGTTAGAACTGAACATGGAACAATAGACTGGTTCCAAATAGGAAAAGGAGTACGTCAAGGCTGTATATTGTCACCCTGCTTATTTAACTTATATGCAGAATACATCATCAGAAACGCTGGGCTGGAAGAGGCATAAACTGGAATCAAGACTGCTGGGAGAAATATCAATAACCTCAGATATGCTGATGATACCAGCCTTATGGCAGAAAGTGAAGAACTAGAGCCTCTTGATGAAAGTGAAAGAGGAGAATGAAAACGTTGGCTTAAAGCTCAACATTCAGAAAACTAAGATCTTGGCACCCTGTCCCATCACTTCATGGCAGACAGATGGGGAAACAGTGGAAATAGTGACTGACTTTATTTTTCTGGGCTTCAAAATCACTACAGATGGTGATTGTAGCCATGAAATTAGAAGATGCTTACTCCTTGGAAGGAAGATTATGACCAACATAGATAGCATATTAAAAAGCAGAGACATTACTTTGCCAGCAAAGGTCCATCTAGTCAAGGCTATGGTTTTTCCAGTAGTCATGTATGGATGTGAGAGTTGGACTATAAAGAAAGCTGAGCATCGAAGAATTGATGCTTTTGAATTGTGATGTTGGAGAAGACTCTTGAGAGTCCCTTGGACTACACGGATATCCAACCAGTCCATCCTAAAAAAGACCAGTCCTGGGTGTTCATTGGAAGGACTGATGTTGAAGCTGAAACTCCAATGCTTTGGTCACCTGATGTGAAAAGCTGACTCATTGGAAAGATCCTGATGCTGGGAAAGATTGAGGGCAGGAGGAGAAGGGGATGACAGAAGGTGAGATGGCTGGATGGCATCACTGACTTGACAGACATGGGTTTGGTTGGACTCCAGGAGTTGGTGATGGACAGGGAGGCCTGGCGTGCTGCAATTCATGGGCTCACAAAGAGTCAGACACGACTGAACAACTGAACTGAACTGATGCCCAGAAGTGGGATTGAGATTGTATGGTAGCTCTAGCTTTAGTTTTTTAAGGAAATTCTGTGCTATTCTCCATAGTGGCTGTGCCAGTTTATATTCCCACCATCAGTGTAGGAGGGTTCTCTATTCTCCACACCCTCTTCAGCATTGATTTTTAGATGTTTTTACGATGGTCATTTGGACTGGTTATACACACTACTATATATAAAATGCTCCCCACGTGGCTCTCAGGGCTTCCCTGGTGGCTCAGATGGCAAAGAATCTGCCTGCAATGCAGGAAATCTGGGTTCAGTCCTGGAGTCAGGAAGATCCCCTGGCAAAAGGAATGGCTACCTACTCCAGTATTCTTGCCTGAAGAACCCCATGGGCAGAGGAGCCTGGTAGACTACAGTCCACAACTGAGCAACCAATACTTTCACTTCTCCCAGGTAGCAAGGTATTAAAGAATCTGCCTGTAATTTCAGGGGACACAGGAGATGATGAGTTTGATTCCAGGTTGGGAAAATCCATCCCTTAGAGGAGGAAATGGCTACCTACTCCAATATTCTTGCCTGGAGAATCCCACGGACAGAAGAGCCTGGCGGGCTACAGTCCATAGGGTTGCAAGGAGTCAGACACAACTTAGTGACTGAGCAAACACACACACGCATATAAAAAATAGATAGCTAATAAGGACCTATCTATAGCACGGGGAACTGTAGTCAACACTCTGTAATGGCTTGTATAGGAAAAGAATCTAAAAAGGTGGATATATGTATATGTATATCTAGCTCACTATGTTGTACACCTGAACCTAACACAACACTGTAAATCGACTAAAACTCCAATGAGTTTTTTGTTTAAATTTTTGTTTAAATTTATAAAGATAATATGCCTAACACAATGTCAGTATGATAAGTATGAGTTGCATACTTACAGTGCTTTGCACCTACTGCTTTCTGGTGAATAAAACATAACCACATATCAGAATGTAGTGTCTGTCAAAGCACTAGAATCTTCCCTGTAGTTTAGAAATCAGAGTGAAGGAAAATGAACACTGTAGCTTTTTTTTTTTTTCCTTCTTTCTTTTGAGGCAGACACCATCTGTATGTGGTTCAGTTGCAATAATGGTGTGGGTCACTCCTTCATGCTGTCATGCCGTCTAACCTCTAAGATCTTATCTGTAAAGAGAAAAAAATCAGTTAAACAAGTGTCTTTATTGACCAGATCAGCCAAAATTGAAACAGGGAAAGTTGTCTTTCTCCTAATGAACTGTTCCCTGGACATGAGCAGTGCCTTAGAAATTCAGGAATGTTTGTTGTCTGCAGCAATTCTAGGAGTTACCCTCTTTGTTAAACTCACCATGGTGCTGGGGGGGGGGGTGGCTGGTGAGTCATCAATTCACTGTGATGATTTGTCCTCATTATTCTAATTAGTGCCTTGTCTCTGCAGACCAGCTGTTGCTGGAAGCAGAGGTTGAGTCCTCAGTCCTGAGGTCTGGGATGGTGCAGAATCCTGGGCACCAGACCTGCAAGATTCACAGATGTGGTGTCAGCAGCTCCTCATTCTGTTGCTGCTGGTCCTGACTTGTCTGTGCTGCTGCCATGGCCCAAGTCAGGGTCTCCAGGGTCCTATGCATCCTTTCCCATTGTGATTGTTCTAACTTTCAGAGAAGATCCCTGATAAATGATCCTCTTCCATCTTCTCAGGTTGCTGTCCTGCTAGCTCCAAGTCACATCTGTTGTGTATCCTTTGTACTTCCTCTTGTTCACCTACCCTGCTTCTAATCTTGCCCTGGTCTTTAAACAACTGTTGATAATAAATAGATCTATTACTTACTGCATGCTGCCAAGTGCCAATCTGGATGCTGCCCGCCTTACCTGTTTTGCCTGTAAGGGTCCCAGGGATCCATTAGCTTTGAACTGGAAGAGTTACAGGGAAGTTGTAATCACATGCACACATCATGGGTAGTCCCAGGTTCTCTATTTTGATGGTGTTTGGCTGAACTGGCTGGTCAGGTTGAGTAGAGAACCAGAGCCTGATCTGTATATCTAAAGAGTTTTGGTAGCACCCGGACAGTTTATATTTTAAAGATATTAGGAGACTCAAGGGCTTCCCTGGTGGCTCAACTGGTAAAGAACCTACTTGCCAATGCAGGAGACTCAAGAGACTGTGGGTTCAGTCCCTGGGTTGGGAAGATCCACTGGAGAAGGAAATGGTAGCCAACTCCAGTATTCTTGTCTAGAAAATTCCATGAACAGAGGAGGCTGGGGGGCTATAGTCCATGGGGTGGCAAAGAGTCAGACATGACTGAGCACACACACACACATACACAGGAGACTCAAACAAACACAAAACACTTGAAGAGCTAGTCCAAATGTAGGAAGCTGTGTATTTAGTTATACTTAATTTTGCTGACTGAACCATTTCCTATGGTCACTGTTTGCTCTGTACATCCAAGAACCTGATGTGAATAAGACCCATGATCGCCTGTGCAACTTGGAACCTTCCTCCTGGACCAATCCACATGCTGTTTTGTGCTCACAAGGAACAGATGGTCTCAATTTAAATTCAAAATGTAAAAGAAACACAAAGAGAAAAGGAAACTCTTTGAGTATTTGATTTAAAAAGTTGATATTTATTAATAATGAAGCAAAACAGTGAAATTCATTTGAACTCTTAAACCACACAGTTATAAAAATTAATGTCAGGTCTTTGATCTTTTTATATCATTACAGTAATGATTCAGACCCTCCTGGATGGCAGCTTTGGGGAGAAATACTGATAGAAAAAATGAAACAAACTTCAGGACATCATTCAGCATGATGTCTGAGAAAGTAATATTTTTGCTAGCAATTTGAAAAGGATCCATTGCCATAGAGGAAGCTGACCAGGAAACAGAAGCTTTGTAAGTGCCGAGGTGGCACTAACCACCCCTGGTGGTTCTCCTCTCTCTGCTCTGCAGCAGTAGATGTGGTCCTGGCTGCGGCTCCTAATTTCTTAAAGGAGTAGACATATCTAAGCCCAGCTGGATGCAGCGGAACAGGCATGAGACAGTGACTCAAGGGATTGCTTTCTTGCTAGGGTGACCATGGAATAAATCCAATTCACTATGGAGATGATAGAGATTGTTTCATGATTATTCTGAGTCCACATGTGTTAACTGGAACTCTTTGGCAAATCAAGACCCTAGCTGTAGCTCAAAGCCAGTCACTGCATAATTCTCTGAGCTCAGGAAGGTCTCTCAGCCTTTCTGGGTCTCAGTTTCCTCATCTGTTCTAATCCCTGTATAGGAGCCCTTCAGTATTTTGTGAGAATCCAATGAGATACTAGACATAGAAAATAGATTTGTGTTTGCCAAGAGGAAGTCAAGGAGGAATGGATTGGGAGTTTGGGGTTAGCAGATGCAAAGTATCATATATGTGATGGATAAACAAGGTTCCAGTGTTTAGCACAGGGACCTGTATTCAATATCTTACGATAAGCTATAATGGAAATAAATATGAAAAAGAATGTATATACATGTGTAACTAAATCACTTTGCTATACAGCAGAAATTAACACAACATCGTAAATCAACTGTGCTTCAATAAAATAAATTTTAAAAAAAGAACTCAGTGAGACACTGTGTCTGAGAGATTTGAAATAGCAGAAAATAGTATTTGGTAGCACTGTCTTTGTGATGTGGATAGAGGTAGTTCTCTTATAAACCACTTATTTTTTTCTCTATTGATGAGAAAGAGAAGTAATTGAAATACAAATTGAAATGATTAAGTTTAACCTGTAGGTTCAGGGCAGTAGTTGATATTTGAGCATGAAGTTTCCTCTTTATTACTTGCTTTGTAGGATTTTCACTATGTAGGCATAGTGACAGCTTTCAAACATAAGACGGCTTTATTTATCAAAGCACATATGACCACTAGCCCTGAACTTCTGGTTTTAATTGAAATATCGGTGGGAACACCTTTAGTACCTGTAACTCTGGGTGAATGGAAAGACAACTAATTAACTTATAAAGTATTATTTAGTGACAAATTATTTCTTTGGATTTATTGCTGAATACTGAGAGAAGAGACTAAAGACATAGAATCCCTCTGTACCCTTAAGAAAACATATATTAGTGTCTTCTCTCTTGCTTTCCCCAAGGGCCACATGTGAGAGTGGGCTCCCATACTTTGTGTCCCACTAAACCTCAGAGCCAACTGTTGGAGGCCTCTGTTCTCAGGGAAAATCTACAACACACCCAAAGTCAAAGAGCCAACAAGGAAAGGAGCAGAGATGTGAACCCTCTATTCTTTATTCAGTCACTAAACTACATTCCCATCAGAATAAGATCAATGATCAAAAACTCTTACAACTGATGTAAGACAGGAGTTTTCTAAAACTCCTGTGAATAAGTATTGAATAATACTGTGAATAAGTATTAAAAATTTATAAATGCTTAATATGCTGAAGTATGCTAGAAATCAGAACAAAATGCAGCTGGGAAGCAAGAAAATCACTTTCACCAAAGGACTGATTGACTATTAGAATGTTAGCAGTAAAACCTGCTGTCTGCAATTTAGCCAGACTCCTCCAAATTGGTTTAGCTTAAAAAATTAAATAGCTGAATATGTCTTTTTGTTTTAATAATCTTAACTTTAAAATAAAATATATTCAATATATTCCAGTATATTGTCTGACTTTGAACAGGTTTCACATGCTGATTCTATCTCAATTATGAATATATAAGTAACAGATATTCCATTTGAGAGTACACACCAAAGAGAAAAATATCAATATTATATTTCAAGTCATATTCTTTTCACTTCAATATATGATCATCACTATCAGTTTAAAGCTGAAATGAGCCAATTCATCTCATATATGCAAATTACAGAATGATAAAGCATGCAGCATCAATTTGAAAATGGCTATGAGGATAGCCATCACCTAGCAAAGTCCCAAAAGCCTAGAAGCACCTGGCTGGTCTCGTCTGGAGTGAAGATACTCAGTGGGAGGATACATCTGTCCTTCTGTCACTAGAAAAACAGTTTGTCCATCCAGGAGGAATGGAAGGAAACATGCTGGCAGATTGAGACAAAAGCACTCTGCCTCAAAAAGGGGGACATCAGCCAAACCTAGGTTGTCCATAGGTGGTGACCAGCACACTGCCAGGAAGAGGTTTGTGAGGGAGACAGAGCAAAGGTCGAGATGCTTCAGGTACCATACAATAATGTGGGGGATGGGGAAGGCTTGCTGAAGACTTGTTAAAAACCATGCACTGAGATCTTTCCTATATTTCTTCATGAACCCTTTACTATAACAATAATGGAATATGCATTATTTTATAAATGAGGAATTCACACATTCCAGAAATAGTGTGATTAAATTGTTCACCCAGGATTATGGTTATAAGTGTTAAAGGCAAGATTTGTCCTCTAGCATATATGACTACAGGGCTTTCCACGTGGCACTAGCTGTAAAGAATCTGCCTGCCAATGCAGGAGAAGGGCACGTAGGCTCCCTCCCTGAGTCAGGAATATAGGTCCCCTGGAGGAGGGCATGACAACCCACTCCAGAATTCTTGCCTGGACAATGCCATGGACAGAGGAGTCTGGTGGGCTACAGTACATGAGGTCACAAAGAGTCGGACATGACTGAGTGACTGAGCATGGGTGCATATATATGACTGCATATTCTGAACTTTTAACTACTAAAATATAAATATTTTACAACTTAGATGATTTGGGGACTGTAATAGTTCCTAGGAGTAAGAAAGGAAGAGGAGGAAGTGGGCAAACCATTTTTGAGCACTCATTATTTTTCTGGGGAAATTTTTAAATCTTCTTAGTTCATTTAATCAATGGCTACATGTTTTTCCGAAATAATGACACAGAGGCTCAGAAATATGAGACAACTTTTCAGAATCTTTCAGCTGATACAATGATGAAAGGAATTTCACTTCTCTTATTGCCAAGGTGATATCCTTTACACTACTTCATGCTATCAAGGTATGACACTCTGAAAATAATGGAGCAGGAAATGCTGACCCCATATCCTCCTTGCAGTGTTTGGGGTACTGGCTGGTGCATCACCCACGTTCCATCCTGCCTCTCTGAACACTAACTCCAAGGACCCTTGTTTCAATACTCCTTTGGTTTCTTTTCTAAAGAGCCTTTGAATCCACTCTTTCTTGACCGTCAAAATGTATTCATGCCTAATTTTATAGACATATTAATTTAAGACGACCTGTGCATTTGGGGGAAATTGGATTTAAATGTTGCCTACATGAGACTCAATGAATTATGTATTCAAAATATTGCTTGATATGTCAGACAATGTGTACCTTACATGTGAACATTTCAGATACTGTGGGCATTCAGTGGAACATTCAGGGTGAAGTTTCCCATTCCAATATTTGAGAGGATGGATGAGATAGTTCTTTTTGACACAGAATCATCTCTCTTTACTTCACAACTTACCAGTCAGGTTCTCTCAATCTACCTTCTTGATTTATGATTCTTGCATTTGAAGGGTAATGGGGAAAGGAAAAGTCTGGTTCCAACTCTGCCACTAAGGAGCCTAAAGTCACTCCCATAAACCCTTTGAATTATATGTCTTCATTAATAGAGCATATTTCTACATTTCTGAGTTCTTAGATTTTCCATGAAGATTAAAGATAGTAGATGAGAAAGCACTATACATACAGAAAGGTATTATAACATTTGTAGCATTATTGTTTAATGGAATAACTCAATAAATCATTCCCCCAAACTGTTTTAGAACCTATGTATATGTCAGAGACATTTAATGTATGTAGGGTCAGAAATATACCATTTCATCTAGATAATAAATAGACAAGAGAATAAATATCTTGTTGATGACTTTTTTTGCCCCAGACTGTAAACTGGTCCTGGTAGCCAACTTCTTGCTCATCTATCTTTTTTACATCTGAATTTTCAGTAATCAATCAGGAAAGTCCAGTAATGGTACAACTGGTGTGGCAGAGAAATTATTGTAGCAAAACTTTCAGGATGAAGCTAATGAGAGCATGCAAGAAAGGGAAGAGGATTGAATTGATGGTGAAACTAATTTGTTTCATTAGCTAGCACTAGACATAAATTGCAGTGTAATGGAATTAATCATTTAAAATGGATTGTTCACTTAGAAGTTATAAAAATACCAACATACCACTTTACACTATTTCTTCCTCTCTGCTGAATCAATTTGATTTTAAAGGATTTGTTTGCATTTAAAGTATAAAGAGAATCAGAGAGTTCACATAGCTCTGCTTGGGAACAGGAATGAGACAGCAGAACTGACTGACTGGTTCAGGAGGATGCCAACGAACGAAAAGACTAAGCATATTTTTTAGGGAGTAGTCAATGATTTTTACCTGGAGCAGTAAATATATCAGGATAAATCCCACCCAGCTTGTGGGATCATAGCATGAAGGGATCTTAGTTCCCTGACCATGGATTGAACACTCACCCCCTGCTGTATAAGCATAGAGATTTAACCACTGGACTGCTAGGGAAATCCCCATTGCCTTAAAAGAGTCACCTAAAGACTTAATCCATTCAGGGCCAAGCTGCTGAAAGATGTGATTGTTAACCCTGTATATATATGTGTATATATATACTATGATCTAAAATAACAATGCCTGAGACTCATCCTAATTTAATTAAGTCAGAATTGTTAAGAAATAGTGCTGTAGAGTGAATATAATGCCACTTTATTTTAAAAACTCAGATTTAGTTTAAATCAAAGTGTATTAATCAAAGGGATAAATATTTATATGTTCTCTGAACTGCATAAAGTCATGAGTTAGGAACTATGGATTAAATGAGGACCAGATTCTCTTAATCAAGGCAATTGTTATATGATTGGGGATATAAAAATATATGCCTGCACTCTGAGGTATTAATTGTCAAGTATCTAATCAAGGCTATGGTTTTTCCAGTAATCATGTATGGATGTGAGAGTTGGACTATAAAGAAAGCTGAGCACCAAAGAATTGATGCTTTTGAACTATGGTGTTAGAGAAGACTCTTGAGAGTCCCTTGGACTGCAAGGAGATCCAACCAGTCCATCCTAAAGGAGATCAGTCCTGGGTGTTCACTGGAAGGACTGATGTTGAAGCTGAAACTCCAATACTTTGACCACCTGATGTGAAGAACTGATTCATCTGAAAAGACCCTGATTCTGGGAAAGATTGAAGGCGGAAGGAGAAGGGGACGACAGAGGATGAGATGGTTGGGTGGCATCACTAACTCAATGGACATGCTGCTGCTGCTGCTGCTAAGTCGTTTCAGTCATGTCCGACTCTGCGTGATCCCATGGATTACAGCCCACTAGACTCCTCCGTCCATGGGATTCTCCAGGTAAGAGTACTGGAGTGGGTTGCCATTACCTTCTCCAATGCATGAAAGTGAAAGTGAAGTCACTCAGTCGTGTCTGACTCTTAGCGACCCCATGGACTGCAGCCCAGTAGGCTCCTCCGTCCATGGGATTTCCCAGGCAAGAGTACTGGAGCGGGGTGCCATTGCCTTCTCCCAATGGACGTGAGTTTGAGTTAAACTCCGGGAGTTGGTGACAGACAGGGAGGCCTGGCGTGCTGCAGCCCATAGGGTCACAAAGAGTCAGACAGGACCGAGTGACTGAACTGAAAACGGAGTGGAGGAAATGTTGTATGCCATAGACATTCAGAAGAAGATAAAATTATTTTGAACCAGGAAAATTAGGGAACTTGCTGAGAATCAACATGAGATAGACCAAAGTTTAAAATAGAAATGTATCAGTAAGCTGTTGTGTAACAAATGGTTTCAGTCTTAAAGATATAACAACATTATATTTTTAAGAATTTAAATCCACATTGTTAACTTTACTCTTCTGGGTTGATCTTGATTGGTCTTGGCTTAGGTTCTGTTGCTAATGATCACAAATAGCTGTGGTCAACTATCTAAAAAAAAAAAAAGATGCTGAAGAACGCCTGTACAAGTGTGACACAAAGTCATTTCACAACTATTATAATACTACATTGAGCATCAAAGAGTTTTTTCAGTGGCTTTGACTATGTGAAATATTTATGAGGAAATGAGTTTCTTATATGTACATTTTTACAAACAGTGAAGCTAGTTCAGAGCAGTTAAATGACTCTACCTGAGATACTGTTTGCTGCCTTTAAGACTCAAACTCTGTGGAAGAGGTTAAGAGTGGGATGATATGGGCGAATGGCATTGAAACATGTTAATTATCATATGTGAAATCAGTCGCCAGCCCATGTTTGATGCTCGAGGCTGGTGCACCAGGATGACCCAGGGAGAGGGAATCGGGAGGGAGGAGGGAGGGGCGTTCTGGAGGGGGAGCATATGTATACCCATGGCGGATTCATGTCAATGTATAGCAAAACCAACACAATAAAGTAAAGAAAATTTAATAATAATAAAAAAAAAGACTCAGACCCAGGATACTTGGATTCAAGTCTAGTACTCCTTTGCGATTACAGATGGCATTTGAAGAAGACTTTATGTACTATCTTTTACTTACAGAAAATTAAATTTAATTAACCTCAAATGCAGGAAGAAGTTATTGCCAGGACAGAAGAGGTCAGAGAACCAATATCTCTTAAGAACTCACTAGTTGTCAGCTAATTATATATCATTAACTTTTAAATCTTCAAAAATTCTTTTAAGTAAATATCTATCCATTTTACATGCAAAAAAATTGAATCAAAGAAATGAATCCATCAGTGTAGGATCACACAGGGTGGTGACAGAATTGACATTGGAGTCTGCCTTTCTGTTCTGTCTAATCCATGCTCCTGTACACTGTGATTTCAAAATGGGATAGGTTATATCTGACTTACTTTCAACTATAAAGAATAAGTGAATGCTAGGTAGGGGATCAATGTTGATGTTTAGAAGCTGTAAGATCAAGCTACAGTATTTTGCTGGTTGATACATGAGATGTTACCCTTCTTTGAATTAATCTAAACCTCTTTTCAGTAATAATATTAAATTTCAAAGCATAATCATAGTATCTATGCCTCCTAGAGTTTTTAGGGGAATATACATGAATTAAAATATAAAATGTTGAGCATTGGACCTGGGATACAGTAAGTGTTCAGTAAATTTCAACCACCATTAAACCATACATCAGTGTCCTTGGTAGCAAATGATGGGAGCACATGATGAGTGGCACACCATGAGAATCTAAGTAACACCCTATAATGGTTCATCCTAATTTATTTTCTACTCAAAGCTCAGAATCTATCCCAGTTTATTTGGGAAACAATGAAAACAAAGTGGCATACCAAGAAGTTCCATTACAGTTGTGTGGAAATACAATTTTTTTTTTTTTTTTGAGGTGAAGCAGCAAAGCCTTGCAGGTAGCATTTGTGCCTTTGACAAATGGGGGACTGACAACACTTGGTATGGTTGACAAGCACAAAATAGCATTCAGTAGGCGGACTCCAGAAGGGAAAAACAGCATTTGTGTCTGTGCTGAGGCAGATTTTCAAGGACTGAAAAACTCTCTATAGAAGAATTAAGAACATGAAGATCCTTCAGTAAAATCTGTTATTCTTTCCAAGATAGATTGTTTTCTAAAGTTTTTTCTTTTTTGCCCACTGTGTGAAGATTGTATTGGAAAGATATTCCTGGAAAACATAATTCAGCAGATTTTGATGGAAAACATTTCCCTTCAGTTACAAACACCTAAGTAATCTGTTGTGAACATCAGAAGTTATTGAAATCTCCAATGTGACTGCAATATATTCTATCCTGTAGAATATAGGCATGTTTTCTGAAGCTTTATTGAAAAATGAAAGTCTCATATAAAATGTATTCCAGATCATTTAACTTTTTTATCTTCTTTTATGATCCAATGAATTTTATTCATTTTAGCAACTCTTGCTGAACCTAAATACTTTAGGATTAAGATTAAGATACTGAATATATGAATTAGGGTTAATAAAAATTCCAATATATTTTTGCTTATGCAGCTACTGTTACTTAAATGAAGTGATACAGCTTAGAGACAGAGTTTGAGTAAACAAGCTGATTTTCTTTTTAATTTGATGTCCACAGAAATCAGCCCCAGATAATCCTATTGTTTAAATTAAGTTTGATCAAAGTGACATCGCTCTCTAGGGAAACTTTTCCCCAAAGATTAAATCAGGTATCCATAATTGCATTACTACTGTTCTATCCTTGGGTGTAATCAAGACAAAAAGTTAAAACTCATCTCTAGACAATACCAAATATCTCTCAAATATATTTCTTTTTTTTTTTTTAATTTTCTTTACCTTATTGTGTTGGTTTTGCCATACACTGACATGAATCCTCCATGGGTACACACATGCTCCCCCTCCAGAACCCTCCTCTCTCCCCCCTCCTGATTCCCTCCCCCGGGTCATCCCGGTGCATCAGCCCCAAGCATCAAACATGGGCTGGCAATTGACCTCACACACGACAATTAACATGTTTCAATGCCATTCTCCCACATCATCCCACCCTTGCCCTCTTCCACAGAGTCCACGAGACTGTTCTATACATCTGCGTTTCTTTTGCTGTCTCGCATGCAGGGTTCTCGTTACCATCTTTCTAAATTCCATATATATATATATATGCATTAGTATACTGTATTTTTGTTTTTCTTTCGGGATTACTTCGCTCTGGATAATAGGCTCCAGTTCCGTCCACCTGAGTAGAACTGATTCAAATGAATTTTTTTTTTTAATGCTGAGTAATATTCCATTGTGTATATGTACCACAGCTTTCTTATCCATTCATCAGTTGATGGGCATCTAGGTTGCTTCCATGTCCTGGCTATTGTAAACAATGTGGCGATGAACATTGGGGTACCCCTGTCTCTTTCAATTCTGGTTTCCTCGGTGTGTATGCCCAGCAGTGGGATTGCTGGGTCGTATGGCAGTTCTATTTTCAGTTTTTTAAGGAATCTCCACACTGTTCTCTATAGTGGCTGTACTAGTTTGCATTCCCACCAACAATGTAAGAGGGTTCCCTTTTCTCTACATCCTCTCCAGCATTTATTGTTTGTAGACTTTTGGATGGCAGCCATTCTGACTGGTGTAAAGTGGTACCTCATTGTGGTTTTGATTTGCATTTCTCTGATAATGAGTGATGTTGAGCATCTTTTCATGTGTTTGTTAGCCATTTTTATGTCTTCTTTGGAGAAATGCCTGTTAAGTTCTTTGGCCCACTTTTTAATTGGGTTGTTTGTTTTTCTAGAATGGAGCTGCAGGAGTTGCTTGTATATTTTTGAGATTAATTGTTTGTCCATTGCTTCATTGGCTATTATTTTCTCAAATATATTTCAACTTCCATTGGTGGGATTAGCGAGAGAATATAAATACAAAGATGAAATATCTCTGAAATGGGCTATGAACAATTTACCTCAACTGTAGTGAAATTCCACAAGCAGGGTATATAGCAATGTAAAGGAAAATTCAGGATATTTGTCAAACTAACTATGCTATCTGAATTAAGACACTGCATGGATACAGATGTGAATATAAATCCTGCATGTGCCCCAGGGGAACTCCTATTTGTCTTCACCAGATAATGAAATCACATGGAAGGAATACTGTGATTTGTGCCACTGCTCTTCATAGCCTTAAGAATGGGAACAGCCTGGATAAACACAGCATGGTTTGAAAAGTAACCCTGAGGTCAGACAGGAGAAGCAATAAGGAGAAGACCAAAGGTAGAGAGGTTACTCGGGAAGTCACTGAAATAATCTAACAAGAAAAAAATCTATTATCTTCCTCTGTCTGGTTTACTTCACTTGGTGTGATAATTTCTGGGCCCATTCATGTTGCTGCAAATAGCAATATTTCATTCTTTTTTTTATGGCTGAGTAAGATTCCATTGTCTGTCATATGATATCACCTATATGTGGAATCTAAAAGAAAAGATATTAGAGTATTTATTTATGACAGACATAGACTTTCCAAGTGGTGCAGTGGTAAAGAATCCACCTGCCAATGCAGGAGATGCAAGAGATACAGGTTTAATCTCTGAATTGGGAAGATCCCTTTGAGAAGGAAATGGCAACTCACTTCAGTATCCTTGCCTGGAAAATTCCATGGATGGAGAAGCCTGGTGGGCTACAATCCATGAGGTCACAGAGTTGGACACTATTAAGCACTTCTCCTCAGTACTATACAATACATATAGACCCACAGACATAGAAAAGAAATATTTGTGGTGACCAAAGAGGAAAGCTCTGGGAAGGATAATTTAGGAGTTGGGATTAACTGATCCACACCACTATATATAAAATAGATAACCAACAAAGACCTACTGTATAGCACATGAAACTCTGCTCAATATTCTGTAATACCTTAAATTGGAAAAGAATTTGAGAAAGAATAGGTACATGTATATATATAATGGAATCACTCTGCTATAAACCTGAAACTAACGTAACATTGTTAATCAGCTATACTCCAATATAAAATAAAATTTTAAAAAGGAATCTGAAAAGAGTAGAGATCTAGAAAAATGTGTAACTGAATTACATTGCTGTACACCTGAAACTAATGTAACACTGTAAATCAACTGTATTTCTCTAAAAAAAGAAGATTCAATACTTGGACTATAACAGTCACATCTGAAGTGGAAAGAAGTGAAGAAAGTTGAGAAGCATGAGGGAAGTGGAGTAACAGGATTTCCTGAGGATTAGCCATGGAGGGAGAGGGTAGAATTCAAAGATTCTGCAAGACCAGTTCTTTTAAGATAAGGAAGACAGAAGGAAAAAGGGGTGATTAGAAGGACCATAGCTTCAGCTTTTTATCAATTAGACATGAGGTACCTGTAAGACATACTATTCATAAATCCTAGCAAAGTGATTTGGGATATGGGTTTCAGTGTTGATACTTATGGATAATCAGATTTTTGGAGGTCAGAGAAATGATAGGGGAGGCAATGGATTGGATTTGAGAGACACATGTGTGCAAAATCCACCTTATCTGTAATTTGAAATGGTTCAACAGCATTAGCTGTTTGGAGCTGAGAAACGCATGATGTGATACAGAAGGGAAGCACAATGGTGTCCTGGGTTGAGGGCTGATTGTGCAGGAATTTGATGACCTTGTTGTTAGACACAGCTAATATTAGATATTGAGTTATATACATTTAAAATTCAGCAAACTGTATTAAAAATAAGGATAAATGATCTTAAAATTACTTTCTACAATTTACTAGTATCTATGCTCTTGAGAGTAGTTACAGCTATTTTGACTATAATGATGGAACAGCTACGATGGTGTACTGCTGTGTAACTCCTTCCAGCTCTACTTTGAATTGTATTCCACAGGTAGTCAAAATGATAATGAGGCAATCAGCCAGCACTACCACAAATCAGGGCTTTCTTTTTTTTTTTTTTAATTTTCTTTACTTTATTGTGTTGGTTTTGCCATACAGTAACATGAAACCGCCATGGATCTACACATGCTCCCCCTCCAGAACCCCCCTCTCTCCCCCCTCCCGACTCCCTCCCCCTGGGACATCCCGGTGCACCAGCCCCGAGGATCAACACTGGGCTGGCAATTGATTTCACATATGGTAATTAACATGTTTCAATGTCATTCTCCCATATCATCCCACCCTTGCCCTCTTCCACAGAGTCCACATGGCCGTTCTATACATCTGCATTTCTTTTGCTGTCTCACATGCAGGGTTCTCATTACCATCTTTCTAAATTCCATATATATGCGTTAGTATACTGTATTGTTGTTTTTCCTTCTGGCTTACTTCACTCTGGATAATAGGCTCCAGTTCCATCCACCTGAGTAGAACTGATTCAAATGAATTTATTTTTAATGCTGAGTAATATTCCATTGCGTATATGTACCACAGCTTTCTTATCCATTCGTCAGTTGATGGGCATCTAGGTTGCTTCCATGTCCTGGCTATTGTAAACAATGCAGCGATGAACATTGGGGTACATGTGGCTCTTTCAATTCTGGTTTCCTCAGTGTATATGCCCAGCAGTGGGATTGCTGGGTCATATGGCAGTTCTATTTTCAGTTTTTTAAGGAATCTCCACACTGTTTTCCATAGTGGCTGTACTAGTTCAGGGCTTTCTTGTCCAGAGATCTGTCTGTTAATCATTTACCAGCACACCACTGATTAAGTAGGACATTTGGGGGTCAAGGAATAAGCAGTGGAATAAAAGTGTTCCACTGTTGCTAAATAAATACATCACCCCAAAACTTAGTGGCTTAAAGCAACAACTATGATTTTATTATTATAACTCAAATTTCTGTTAGTAAAGAGTTTTGGGAGTTTATGGTGAGGAGTTCCTGCTAAGGGTGTCTCAGTCAGTTGCAGCCGGATGATGGCTACAGCCAGAACAGTGATGGGCTGTGATGGCAGGGTGGGCATGCTTCTCTCTCTTTTCATCTCTCCAGGTATTCTTCCTGTGTCAACTCATTTGCACTTCCTTACAAGATGGTCTTCTGACAGTTGTTTTTCTTACATGGTGTTTCAGGGCTTCAAATGTAAGAGTCTTAGGGAAAAAGGTAGAAATAACATCACCTGTATTTCCTTGCCTCAAAAGCACAGTCACTCCCATTCGATTCCACTGGTTACAAATAAGTCTTCTCAGATCCAAGTGCAGATCTATCTCAATAAAGACAGGGCAAATTTTTTTAAAAAATACATGAACTGGAAGATATCTGGGGACCATCTTTAGACAGTACAATCTATCATGGAGCCCAGTCCACAAACAGGTTGGAGAAAAACACCTATAGGCAGCTATCCCTGTGGTACATCCTCTGGAAGACACTTGAGAATTGTTGCTTTCATCAATTTGAGACAAAATTTACACACACGAGTTAGGATGCCATTTTCAAGTAACACATGAGAATGTTTAAAGCTCTGCAGTTGATGTCGGCATGTGGTCAAATCTGAGAACCACTATTCTAGAAGATCTCAATGGTAAAGATATGTCTGTCAACTCAGATGCAATTTGCTGCTGCTGCTAAGTCACTTCAGTCATGTTCAACTCTCTGCGATCCCATAGATGGGAGCCCACCAGGCTCCCCCGTCCCCGGGATTCTCCAGGCAAGAACACTGGAGTGGGTTGCCATTGCCTTTTCTGAAGATGCAATTTAAATGTGGAGAAATTCTTAATAGTGAGAGCAAACATCAATAGTTTCAGGTGGCAAGCAGGTAAAATGATGAGGGAAGTAGATCAAGGTGAACTGGCCAGAGCATGATCCTCTGCTTCCTACAATAGAAGCCACATGCAACGAAGGACCAGTTTGCTCCATGAACCTCTTCTTCAGAAGAAGTCAGAAATATGGATTGTATTATTATGTGAAATCTGTCAATTTTTAAATTTTGGCAACTAATTCACTTTATTTAAAATTTTAAGTAGACTGAAGAAAACTTGTCTCTGAGATGAATTCAGCCCAAAGTTTAGTCCATTTGTGGCTTTTTATTAATCTTTATTTAATTTTTATTGGCATACACTTGCTTTATAATGAGTTTTTGCTATACCCAAAAGTGAATCAGCTATATGTATACATATATTCCCTCTGCTATGGATTTTCTTCCCCAAAAGAAAGGTCACCACAGAGCACTAAGTAGAGTTCCCTATTCCATGCTAAAAGTGGCTTTTCTTTTAGAAAGGTGTCCTTCACGTGGGTATATTATGTTCTTTTCTAGCTTTTCTGTTTTTTTTTTTTTCCTCAGCAGCTGCTTTTTAAATTTGCCCCTATGAAAATGTGCCAAACTGTATCCCAGCCTCTTGCAAACAATTGAAAGAACTTTTCCTTTGTATTCTGAATTATTATGCCCAGTACAAATACAAAGGCTAGTATCAGTAGACATTCTACCTCTACATCAACACATGGAGGAATGGGTGTTAGTTCATTAATACTGTAGACGAAACACCCAAACCAGATTTTACACTTGTGGATTCACCATGAGATAATTAGCAATTTCTTTCCTTACCACTGAGCAGGACGAGTTGAGGATTTGCTTCTCTCAATATATTACACATCAAATAGAAAAACGTCAAATAGCAAAGTAAAATAGGATACTAAGTCTTCCAACACAAGCATGTAGAGAGCACTAATGAGACAGCTTTCCTGTCACATTCACAACTAGCAGGAGCTGACCTAAGAATAAACCAGATTAGCTCTCTACTGGAGGAATGTTATTTTAACTCTAACTGTATAGTAAAAAAAAATGGATCAACTGGTACTTACAGAAGTTAGTTTACTTCAACTTGAGACAGTTAACTGAATTTGGAAATATACTTTAGAAAGCTTGTCTCCCTCATTTTGCATGAAAATTAAAAAAAAATCTTTTAACCTGAAATAAACAATTTTTTTTTTAATTGGAGAAATCTGTTTTTACTGTCCTCACTCCAATTATCATCTCAATGTCGGGAGGCCTTTGATGCATGACCTCAACTACCTTTTTACTGACTATGAAACAATGACAGCTTTTCTTCTCTTTTTGTCCCACTTAATAGCTCACATTCTATGTTTGGAATCAGATATTTGCAGCAGCAGTTACATGAAGCAGGGAGGAAGCACCTGGGAGTGGTCAGTGTACTGCCCTATGCTCTACAGGGCAGGCTCACTGCTTTGCAGGCTCACTCCAAATGGCTGTGCCAGAAGAGAGTAAGAAGTGTGAAGGGATGAATCTGTGCATAATTGCTGTCTTCCGGTTCCTATTGATCAAGATCTATTAAAGGGAAGCTCCCTCTTTCCCTCTTCGTGGATCTGGACTGCATCACCCGACTACACTGACAGTCATCCAGATAACCAGATCATGTACAATGTGGTTCTTCATTCAAGTCTACTGATGTCAGGAGGAGCCAGGACTTCTGGGGCACCATGTTCTCCATGGCTAAGAGACCAAGCATTGAAACAGAAGAGTTCAAGTCCAAAAGGATCTGAGGTAGGTAAGAAGTGATGTCTGATGTATAGGGGCAAACAGTCATTTTAAGAAAGTGTATAGATGTATGACTTTAGAAAGGAAGAAAATACTTGACATTCAGTTCCTGTTATGAGGCCATAATCTTACAGATATTCAATCTTGAATAAAAACAATAACATTTGCTTTTGCTAGTGTAATTGACTTGGGACAACTGTTGCCTTTTTCATGATAGCTTTCTTGACTGCAATAACATAGAATGATCATTTTTTTCAGTAAATTATTTTCAATGGTCTGCACAATTCACTTCATTACTATACTTTTTATCTCAGAACTCTTGATACTTTCTTTCTGCACCATGCTTCACAATGAAATGGGAGATTTTTCAAAAGACAAGTGTAATATTTTAGGCTGCTGTGCTCAACAGGAATAAAATTTGAATAAAAATGTCAAAGTCACTTACAAAATTAAAAATTTTCATTAGCCATGTTAAGAAAAATCAAAGGTAAAATAGTAAAATGAATTTTAATAATATCTTTTATTTAATTCAGTATATCGAAACTTAATCATTCTTTTTTAAAAAATCACTTAAATATGTAATCAAGATGAATAAATATTATTGATTAAGACAATAAGAAGACAGGTCACAGACCTGAGAAAATATTTGCATAAGAAACATCTGTTACAGGACTGTTATTCAAAATATAAAATAATTCATAAAGCTCAACAAAAGAAAACGAACAACCCCGTTAAAAGTAGACCAAAGAGCTGAGGGACGCTACAACCAAAGATGACAATTAAGCATATGAAAAGATGCTCCTCATTTTATGTCACTAGAGAACTGCAAATTAAAGCAACAGTGAGATAGCACTACATGTTTACTAACTACCCAAAATCCCAAACACTAACAACATCAAATCCTGGTGAGGATGTGGAGTAATAGGAACTCTTACTCATTGTGGGTTGAAATGGAAAATGGTACAGTTACTTTGGAAGACAATATGACAGTTCCTTTCAAAATTTAACACACTCTTGCCATGTGAGTATGCACATGCTCAGTCCTGTCCAACTCTTTTGCAACTCCATGGACTATACTCCACCAGACTTCTTCTGTCCGCGGAATTTTCCAGGCAAGAATATTGGAGTGGGTTGCCATTTCTTCCTCCAGGGATTCAACCTGTGTCTCTTTTGTCTCCTGCATTGCTCAATGGTGTTTGACTCTTTGCGACCCCATGGACAGTAGCCCACCAGGTTCCTCTGTCAATGGAATTCTTCAGGTAAGAATACTGAAGTGGGTTGCCATTCCTCTTCCAGTGGATCTTCCCAACCCAGGGATTTAACCCATGTCTGCTGCATCTCCTACATTTGCAGGTGAATTATTTACCATCTGAGCCACCAGGGAAGCCCAAGAATACTGGAGTGGGTAGCCTATCCCTTCTCCATGGGCTCTTCTTGACCCAGAAGTTGAACTGCAGTCTCTTGCATTGCAGGTGGATTCTTTACCAGCTGAGCAACCAGAAACCACAATCCTTAGTATTTACCTAAGTGGACTGAAAATTTTGTCTAAACGAAAGTCTACACATGGATGTTTGTGGCACTCTTATAGTTAATTGCCAAAACTTTGAAGCAACTAAGATAACCCTCAGTAGCTGAATGGGTAAATAAACTGTGGTCTAGACAAAGGAATGCTGTTCAGCACTAAAAAGAAGTGCACTATCCAGCCATGAAAACACATGGAGGAATCATTAATATATATTCTAAGTGAAAAAAGTCAATATGAAAAGACAACCTACTGTATGATTCCAATTTATAGACATTCTGGAAAAGGCAAAAGTATGGATATAGTAAAAAGATCAGTGGTTTCCAGAAGTTATTGGGGAGCAAAGAATGACAAAGTAGAGTACAGAGGCCATTTTAGGTCAGTGGGATTATTTTCTATGACACTGTCATGGCAGATTGATGTCATTTTGCATTGGTTCAATTCCATAGAATGAATAACACCAAAAGTCAACCCTAATGCACACTGTGAACTGTGAGTGATAATAATGTCTCAGTACAGGTTAATCACTTTTAACACAGGGATGATATGAAGGGTGGATATATGTAAGGGCAGGGATGTTGTGAACCCCAAACTTCTTTAAACAGTAAAGCTTACTCAGGGAGACAGTGAAGGACAAGGAAACCTGGTGTGCTTGCAGAGTTGGACATGACTTAGTGATTGAACAACAACAACTAATCAAAACATACTATTTAAATATTTTATACTTTTTAACAAAGTCTACACTGGAAACGCATACTGTTTTTACCCTTATAGCACATTTCAGTTTGGACTAGTCACATTTCACATGACTGGCAGCCATACTCACTGCTAACTACCAGGTGGGACTGTGCAACTCTAGGAAATGTGAACAAGTTTGCAACCAATCTGAGAGGAGCACTTTGTTTAATTTTAGCTTAATTTTATATATTTTTTAAACATTTTATTGGAGAATAATTGATTTACAGTGTTGTGCTAGTTTCAGGTATACAGCAAAGTGAATCAGTTATGCATATATACATATCACTCTTTAAAAAATTCTTTTCCTATATAAGCCATTATAGAATATGGAGTAGAATTTCCTGTTCTATAGAGTAGATCCTTGTTAGTTATCTATTTTATATATAGTAGAGTGCATATGTCAATTCCAATTTATCCTCCCCTTCACACACTGGTAACCATAAACATCCCAATGTTCATTTGCAGCACTATGTACAAGTTAGGACATGAAAACAATCTAATTGTCCATGGACAGAAGAAGGGTAAAGAAGATGTGGTACATATATATAATGGAACATTAATCATAAAAAGAATAAAATAATGCCTTTTGCCACAACATAGATGGACTTAGAGATATCATAGTGAGTGAAATAAGTCAGACAGAGGAAGACAAATATGTGATATCACATATGTGAAATCTAGAAAATGGATACAGATGAACTTATATACAAAACACAAATAGAGTTATAGATGTAGATAACAAACTGAGGAGTGTGCTTTGGATTGAAATTATGATTCCCAAACTTGAATATGCTTCAGAATCACTTGCAAAACTTATTAAAATACAAATTACTGGACCTTACACCAAGAGGTTCAGATTTCATTAGGTCTAGAGCAAGGTCCCAAATTTCTGTTTCTAGCAATGTTTCCAGATGGTGCTGGTATTGCAAGTCTGGAAACCACTCTGGGAGTCACTGGTGAAGATGAAGCTTTGGGAAATCAGCTTTGTAGTTTTTAAATGATGGAAAGGGCAGCAGTTCTAAATATGATGCAGATCCTGTATACCACTAACTTCGGTCCTACAGCAGGAAAGACAGGTCAACAAATTGTGCGTAAGATTACAATTATATTCCTCAGTGAAATGTCACAGAATAATCCTTTTGGTCTTGTTAAAAATTTGTAAGTGAAATGTTGGAGAAGAATCTTGAGAATGTTGGAGAAGAATCTTGAGAGTCCATTGGACTGCAAGGAGATCAAACCAGTTAATCCTAAAGGAAATCAGTCCTGAATATTCATTGGAAGGACTAATGCTGAAGCTGAAACTCCAGTAATTTGGTCACCTGATGTGAAGAACTGACTCATTGGAAAAGACTCTGATGCTGGGAAAGATTGAAGGCAGGAAGAGAAGGGGAGGACAGTGGATGAGATGGTTGGATGGCATCACCGACTCACTGGACATGAGTTTGAGTAGGATCCAGGAGTTGGTGATGGACAGGGAGGCCTGGAGTGCTGCAGTCCGTGGGGTCACAAAGAGTTGGACACGACTGAGCAACTGAACTGAACTAAATTAGTGCATCACAGCCTGAATGGAGTCTTATTTACATTTCCATTCACTAAAGGAAACATCTAGACATAGTTTTTTTTTTTTTAGACATAGTTTAAATAAACAATCATTTTGAGAATAGAAAATAATACCATAAGCACAATTCAGTTTCTTTTACCTTGACTGTAAACTCACACTGGGCTTCCTAGGTGGTTCAGGAAGCCAATGCAGGAGACACAGGTTTGATCCCTGGGTTGGGAAGATCCCCCAGAGAAGGAAATGGAAACACGTTTCAATATTCTTACCTGGAAAATCCCATGGACAGAAAAGCCTGGCAGGCTACAATCAATGGGGTCACAAAAGAGTCAGATACAACTTAGTGACTAAATAAAGACAACAAAACTCCTATTAGTCTGATAGTTCCTCTGATGGAGAAATATTTCTCATACTTGCTGTTGTATTTCCAGTTTTTAAAAATTTGTGTATACAGTTGGTATCTAATAAATGGATGAGTGAATTATTTTATTTGTTTCATATATTTTTGGAAATTTGGGTTTTAACTCTTCTGAGTTTTCAAATATAAAGTGACATTGTGAAGGTCAGGAGGATATGTGTGATGCAAAGATAGACAACTCTCTTGATCCTATGTTCATTTCTGTAAGTACTAGGAATACATTGTAGTTCAGAGTGAAAGTACAAGTGCAAACAAACTGTTTTTCACCTTGTCATTCTGGATGGCCTGATTATAAATAGTCCATTTCCAGACTTCTTCTCCCTCCATAGGAGCCTAGAGCTGAATTACAAATTACCTGATGCTTTAGATTCATATTTTACAGTGTGATATTGTAACATATTGTAAGAAGGGCTGCTTCACATGAATCTTTAAATGATAAAAATATATATCTCTAGCGATGCAAAAAAGGAACTTATGAATCTAACATTTTCTCAGAATTGGGCTTACAAATAGAGATCAAAAACTTTGGTCAAGTGGAAATGAATTAAGAGTTGTTACTGCCTAGCATCTGTACATTTTTTTCAAGTAACCTAATGTTCTTGCTAACACTAGCTTCTAGGATTCAAACTTTTATAAGTCAACTGTGGAATTCACTTCATTACTGGATTATTATGTCATATATGCAATCAATATACATGGGATAGTTTCATAATGTTGTTTGGAGGATGGCATTAAGAATGCCCACATCCACTGAAATTCAATTCTGTGGCAGGCATTTATTTATTTTTCTAGCTTTATTAAAATATAAATGATATTTAATATTGTATAAATTTAAGATGTATTTATTGATTTGATAGACTTATATGTTACAAAATTATTACCCCCACAGAATTGGACAACACCTGCATCACTTCATGTCATTACCATTTAATTTTTGTGGTGAGAACATTCACTGTCTACTCCCTTAGCAACTTTCAAGTATATAATATGGTATTGTCAGCTATAGTCAACGTATGGAACATGAGAGTCCCAGAACTTATTCATTTTGTAACTAGAAGCTTGTACTCTTTGATCAATATCTCTTCATTTCTTTCAGTTTCCAGCTCCTGGTAACTACCACTCTACTATGGTTCCATATTTGGCTTTTGTCCAGAGTCCACATATAAGTAATATCATAGGAGTCCACTTATCTTTTCAAGATCCTGTTTTCATTTTCTTTAGACATACACACAGAAGTGAGATTTCTGGATCATATAGTAATTCTATTTTTATTTTTTTGAGGACCCTCCATACTGCTTCCCATAGTGACTGTGCTAATTTACATTCCCACCAACACAGAACTTTCCTTTTCTTTTCATTTTTTGAATTTATTTATTAACTAATTTTCATCAGAATATAATTACTAACAGTGTTGTGTTAGCTTGTACTACACAGCAAAATTAATCAGTCATACATGTATATATATATATCCCCTCCCTTTTGTATTTCTCTTCCCTTTAGGACACCACAGAACATTAAGGAGAGTTCCCTGTGCTACACAGTATATTCCCATCAGCTGTCTATTTTATACATAGTATCAATAGTGCATTTATACCAATTCCAATCTCCCAATTCCTCCCACCCTACTCCTTCTCCTCTTGGTATCTATACATTTATTCTGTTCATGTTTATCTCTACATCTATATCATTTTTCTAAATACCACATATATGCATTAATATGTGATTTTTTTTCTCTCGCTGACTTCTTTCACTCTGTGTGACACTCTCTAGGTCCATCCACATCTCTACAAATGTCCTAATTTCATTCCTTTTTATGACTGAGTAGTATTCTGTTAGGGCTTCCTTGGTATCTCAGCTGGTAAAGAATCAGCCTGCAATGCAGGAGACCCTGGTTTGATTCCTAGGTTGGAAAGATCCCTTGGAGAAAGGCATGGCAACCCACTCTGATTTTCATGCCTGGAGAACCCCTATAGACAGAGGAGCCTGGCAGGTTACAGTCCATGGGGTCGCAAAGAGACAGACATGACTGAGCAACTAAGCACACATACAGTATTCCACTGTGTATGTGTATCACATTTATCCATTCTTTATCCATTCCTCAGTTGACAGACATTTAGGTTTCTTAATAAACTAAAAATAAAACTACTGTATGACCCAGCAATTCCATTACTAAGCATCTACTCAGAGAAAGCAATAATTCAAAAAGATACATACGGTTCTTGCTGACAGTTTCAGGCCACTTGCAGGGCTGCACTCATGATGTACCAAAGAAGGCTGGGCTCATGATTCTATTTATCACCTTCCTTGCTCTTCTATCTTACCAGGTGCTGGACCAGAGCCCTCCCCAGATCCCTGGAAAAAGAAACTCAAATGTCATCCAGTTGTGTTCCTTCCTTTCTTTCAAAGTACTGATAGCTTTCTCCAAGGCCACGTGTGTGTTGTGGTTGTACAATCATTTTGTGTTGATAAATAAGGCCAGGTTTGTGGAAGTTTTGATAAATAAATTCATAAAAGGCACCCCAAGTGTTGTCTTTTTCCACATGCATGCCAACACTTATCTCTTGTCTTTTTTCATGACAGCTATTCCAACAGATGTCTCATTCTGGTTTTCATTTTTGTTTTTCTGGTAACTAGTAATGTACCTGTTGCCATTTGTATGTCTTATTTCTTTATTAATTCATTTTTAATTATTGGCCACACTCCATGACATGTTAAACATTAGCACCCCTACAAGAGATTGAACTAACACCCTCTGCATTGGAAGATGGAGTCTTAACCACTGGACTGCCAGGGAAGTCTTTGTATGCCCTTTTCAAAAAGAATGTCTATTCAATTCCACTGTGCATTTTTTAAGCAGATTGTTTTCATGCTTTGTATGTTTGTTTTTGCTATTGATCTGTATGAATTTATATATATATCTCATCTTCTGCCATCCCCTTCTCCTCCTGCCTTCAATCTTTCCCAGCATCAGGGTCTTTTCCAATGAGTCAATTAAGCATCATATATATATATGTTAACCACCTGATGCTTAATTGACTCATTGGAAAAGACCCTGATGCTGGGAAAGATTGAAGGCAGGAGGAGAAGGGGATGGCAGAAGATGAGATGGTTGGATGACATCACTGACATGATGGACATGAGTTTGAGCAAGCTCTGGGATTTGGTATTGGACAGGGAAGCCTGGTATGCTGCAGTTCATGATGTCACAAAGAGTTGGACATGAATGAATGACTGAACTAAATGTATACAACTAAATGGACCCTAAAACAAGTAAAACTTTAACAACAGCACCACAACACCTTTCTTCCCTTAACCTTTCTTCTTCATTTAAGTGAAAAGAATGTTTTCATTTTTTATTTATCTTGAAACACACTAGAAATAAGTATTAACACAGGGATGGGATTTAAACTCAAGTGTGCTAGTTTATGGCTTGTGCTCCTTCCAGGGTTCCACTGTCACTGGAAGCAAACTTAATGTCTATAGACAGATGAGTAGGTAAAGACATGGTACGTATATACAATGAAAGATTACTCAGCCATAAAAAAGGTGAAATAATGTCATGTGCAGCAACATGGATAGACCTGGAGACTATTATCCAAAGTGAAGTAAGTCAGAAAGAGAAAAACAAATATATAATGCCTCTTATATGTAGAATCTAAAAAAAAATGATGCAAACTTATTTACAAAATGGAAACCGATTCACAGACTTAGAAAACAAACTTACGGTTACCAAATGGGAAAGGTGAGGAGGGATAAACTGGGGGTTTTGGATTGACATGTGCACACTAATATATATAAAACAGATAACCAATAAGACCCTACTGTATATCACAGGGAACTCTACTCCATATTCTGTAATATCCTAAATGGGGAAATAATTTGAAAAAGAATAGATATTATATGTATAACTGAATGACTTTGATGTCTGTACACCTGAAACTAACACAGAATTGTACATCAACTATGCTGTGCTGTGTTTCATCACTCAGTTGTGTCTAACACTGTGACCCCATGGACTGCAGCCTGCCAGGCTCCTCTGTCCATGGGAATTCTCCAGGCAAGAATACTGGAGTAGGTTGTCATGCCCTCCTCCAGGGGATCATCCCAACTCAGGGGTCAAACCCAGGTCTCCCACACTGCAGGCAGATTCCTTACCATCTGAACCACCAGGGAAGCCCAAGAAGACTGGAGTGGGTAGCCTATCTCTTTCCAGAGGAGCTTCCTTACCTAGGAATCGAACTGGGGATTCCTGCATTGCAGCCCAAATCAACTATAATCTAGTATAAAATTTAAAAAATAATAAATAAATAATTACAGTCAGACTTTGATATCTGGATCCATCATGAACAAGCTGATGCATCAGAGATTTGTGCTGATAAAGGTGAATTCAGTGGTTGTAACATGTAGACTTTCATATTGGCTTAACAGCCAAATCTTTCAAAAATATCTATTGATGGTGATTTTTATGACCGTGCCTATTATTCTAGAGGATGAGGAATCCCAGTTTCTCTCGTTCTACAGTTTGGGGAATCAGAGCACAGTATTCCCTTTCTTCATCTTAAGGCTCTGGAAAAGGATTTCTCATGAGTGTTAAAACACTGGGCTGCAAGAGGCACAAGCTGGAATCAAGATTGCTGGGAAAAATATCAATATCCTTAGATAGGCTGATGACACCACTCTTACAGCAGAGAGTGAAGAAGAACTAAAGAACCTCTTGATGAAAGTAGAAGAGGAGAGTGAAAAAGTTGGCTTAAAGCTCAACATCCAGAAAACTAAGATCATGGCATCTGGTCCCATCACTTCATGGCAAATAGATGGGGAAACAATGGAAACAGTGGCTGACTTTATTTTTCTGGGCTCCAAAATCACTGCAGATGGTGACTGCAGCCATGAAATGAAAAGACACTTACTCCTTGGAACTAAAGTTATGACCAACCTAGACAGCATATTTAAAAGCAGAGACATTACTTTGTCAACAAAGGTCCATCTAGTCAAAGCTATGGTTTTTCCAATAGTCATGTATGGATGTGTGAGTTGGACTATAAAGAAAGCTGAGGCAGAAGAATTAATGCTTTTGAACTGTTGTGTTGGAGAAAACTCTTAAGAGTCCCTTAGACTGCAAGGAGATCCAACCAGTCCATCCTAAACGAGATCAGTCCTGGGTGTTCACTGGAAGGACTGATGTTGAAGCTGAAGCTCCAATCCTTTGGCCACCTGATGCAAAGAGCTGACTTATCTGAAAAGACTCTGATGCTGGGAAAGATTGAGCGCAGGACGAGAAGGGGATGAAAGAGGATGAGATGGTTGGATGGTATCACTGACTCAATGAACATAAGTTTGGGTGGACTCCGGGAGTTGGTGATGGACAGGGAGGCCTGGCTTGCTGCGGTTCATGGGGTCGCAAAGAGTCAGATAGGACTGAGCAACTGAAGTGAACAGAACTGAATGAATTACAAGAATTAGGTTATCTTAGTTCAGATAAGATAAAAGACAAAGGAGTAGAAATATATCCCAAGGGAATTAAGTTACTGTTTTCCTTTCCTGCCTTTGAAATAAAACCTACACAATGATCTTTGGCAAGGATAAAAGACTCTCAAAGCATATGTTCTATAGCATTTGTGCCTCATGGAGCCGTGGCTACTCCTTGCATTATTAAATGCTTATTATTTCTTCATCCAAAAGCAACAGCTAGCTTATTTGAGATGCTATTGCCAGTGAACTATATTTCTTAAAAACAGTCACCAAATTTCCCTAAGAAAATCATGTATTCAGCTTAGAAGTTATGCAACGAGATCTTGCCTCTGTTCTTATCAGGTTAATCTCTGCCATTAAGACAATTTTCATACAGGCTTGATGTCAGGTCACAAATTTATGAAACCACCTGAGATATGTCTCAGAAACCTGGACTTTATTTTCCTTGATGAGAAAATGATATGAAACCATGCTAAGCTGAAATGTTTGGAACACTAAGGGACTCACTTGAAATCATCATCAGTAGAGAACTTAAAGACATCATGAAACATTTCCACCCAATTATTTAATTTACACTTTTGGTCAGGTTGAGAGTTTGACATTATCTTTCCTTTGTACTTAGTAAAGCAAGCTTGTGCTCAGAATGAGATTAAAAGCTAAAGGAGTTACACGTCTAGAATGCTTGTCTTTTTGTGCTGTTATTATGAAAATTAGTGAAAACTGTCTTCTTCACTGTGAGGTTCCAGGAGACACATTAGGTTAAAATGGATGCAAAGCATTACATCAATATAATTTTAAGATTGATATGGATGGCCAATGACACCCTGCAGTTTCAAATTGCTTCAGAGAATTTTATCATAATGACTATATTGCAATTTTGATAAGGTATAGAAAAATGCCAAAAGCTCATGCATGACAGAAATATTTTTATAAGTTATTTTATTCAACACAATCTTAGTAATTACCAATGTAATTTGGTTATAATACAAAGTCCATTTATTAATTTATCCTCTGTCTATTATTTATGGAGCACTGTATAAGGTAGTAGAAAATTTAATTTGTTCAAAGAATAATTGTTGAGTGCTTTTCTGTACAGGGTCTATTTTGGAGCTGGAGAAACAGCAGTAAAACTCACATCCAAAATTTCCCTTCTCATGGAACTTACATTCTAATGCTGAAGAAGCAAAGTGGTTAGGATAAATAAATATACAATATGCTTAAAGGAGTTAAGTACTAAAGAGAAAGGATATGAAACCATATCGTGGGTGTTCATTGGAAGGACTGATGTTGAAGCTGAAACTCCAATACTTTGGCCACCTGATGTGAAGAGCTGATTTATCTGAAAAGACTCTGATGCTGGGAAAGATTGAGGTCAGGAGGAGAAGGGGATGACAGAGGAAGAGATGGTTGGATGGTATCACTGACTCAATGGACATAAGTTTGGGTAGACTCCAGGAGTTGGTGATGGACAAGGAGGCCTGGCTTGCTGTGGTTCATGGGGTTGCAAAGAGTTGGACATGACTGAGTGACTGAACTGAACTAAAGAGAAAAAGAAATATTAAAAGGGAAAGGGGATAGATACCATTGTGGTGAGATGCTGAGGGGGTCACATTTTAGACTACTTAATATGGAAGAACTTTCAGAAAAGGTGACATTTGAATGAAGACTAAGAAGGAGCCAGCCAAGAAATTAAGCATAAAGATGTCTAGGGGAAGCTTACACAAAGTATAAGAAGTAGTAAGTGAGAAACAACATGCTTAGCATCTTGAGAAAGAGTAAGGATGTCTTTAAAGTGTGTTCAGTTCAGTTCAGTTCAGTTACTCAGTCATGTCCAACTCTTTGCGACCCCATGAACTGCAGCATGCCAGGCCTCCCTGTCCATCACAAACTCCCAGAGTCCACCCAAACTCATATCCATTGAGTTGGTGATGCCATCTAGCCATCTCATCCTCTGTTGTCCCCTTCTGCTCCTGCCCCCAATCCTTAGCAGCTCAATTGTGTCTGACACTTTGTGACTCCATGGACTGTAGCCTGCCAGGCTCCTCTGTCCATGGATGTCTCCAGGCAAGAATACTGGAGTAGGTGGCCATTCCTTGTCAAAACCTTTTGGTACATAGTGTGAGTGAAGGAGGAGTAGAAGATAAATCTGGAGAGGTAAAGAGAATGGCTGATGGAGGGTCTTGAGGGTCACATGAACGATTCTGTCAGTTAGTCTTAGTAGATGGGAACCTCAGGAGGGTGTGAGGCAGAGAAAGAGCTGATCTGATTTCTCATTTAGGAGAACCACTCTAACTGTTATGGTGAGACTAGAATGCAAAGATTAACTGGATACAGTTTAATGTCAGTGAATTCACTCTCAGTCTGGAAGGCTGAAACAGATACTGGTTCAATGCAGTGAGATAGGTGTTATTAAAAAATTCGGAGTGATCTGAGAGTTAAGAGTAAAAGGTAAATCTCCTTCCCACTCCTCAGCCTACTATAATTGACTTCCACCTCTCTAAGTCCACTAGTTAACCATTAATAGCTGTGATTTTTCACACTGCTTTTCTTCTTGAAATGTTATCTTCTCTTACACTGCCATATATTATCCATATTTCCCTCTTATGTTTCTTTACAGATATTCACTTTACTGGCTCATCTTCCTTCCTCATGGTCACTAGGTTCTCAGATCCCATACAGCACTGTCAGTCTGAATAGCTCTAAAGAGATCATTTACAGCACAGTCCATGGGACTGGTACTTTTTGAAGCTGAATGTTGCTACTTAGCATGACATGGCATGAATATCTCTCTCCTAGTCTTTCATTTGTTTTGGTTCTCTTTACCTCAGTAATATTCATCATGCATGTGGCTTCAAATAAAAATTGTTTACAAATTTATTTCTTCATCCCAGGATGCTTTGCTGTGTAATACACTCCTATCAGTGGAGTGCTTGACACTCCCAAATGGGTGTTTCAAATTATACTTCAAACTTTTATGGCCCAAAGGGAACTCAAGGACTTCCCTTGATACACTATCCTCTTCCAATGTTCCTCAGCTAATGAATGCCACTTCTACCCATCCTGCTCTGCAAGACAGAAACCTACAAGTCCCCTTTGATGCCTCAACTTCAGGACCCTGAAATCCAATTCATTATCCAATCAACTGACTTGTTTCCCCAAACCATCACCTTAGTCCAACATACCTTCATCTCCTGCATTTTCTTCCTCTAGGAATCCTACTCTGTACCACCACAGGCAAAGAAAATCTTCAAAATCCTAACTGAATCATGTCACCAACTGCATACCTGTCTAAAATGCTGTAAAGAATTTCCATTTTTCCTTGAAAAAAAATCTTAAAGTTTTCAGATGTTCTAACCTTAATCTACCTCTGCAAATTATTTTTGCTCAGATGTTTCCTTTTCCCACTTTGAACTCCAACTGCAACTGGCTTTTAAAAATTTATTTGAACAGGAGGGGAGAACAAGATGATGGAGGTGCAGGTGGATATGGTGTACATCTCTCTCTATAGATACATCAGGAATACACCTTCAGACACAGAAGGGTGTGGAGAACATCAGCTGAGAGCAGACAGGAGTGCATGATCAGCAGAATGGAATATATGGAACCAGGCAAAACTCAGTAGGATGAAGAAACTGGGGAGAAAACAGGAATGTTAGCAGGACTGGACCTGTCCTCGGTGGGTAGGGGAATTGAAGCAGGGCTCCAATCCCCACATCAGGGCAATTATCTGAGTCAGAGGAAAAACATTTAAGGCTGAGGGTGAAACAGCTGATCTGTGGCAGCCTAAATGGAATGAGAATTGGACAGTCCTTGCCGCAGCCATACATACCCTGGACAGAGGACATGGGTCCCCTCGAAGGCACAGTGGCTGGGAGCTGGAGTTTAGGGATTGTGGAGCAATCCCAGGGCGAGGGATGCTATTGACTGCAAAGAGACAGATCAAGGGGATGTGAGGGAGGAGACTGTGGTGGGAAATGCCTGTGGAGGAAAGCCAGGTAGCCATGGGAGCAAGGTGATACTGCTGAGTCATGCATAGGGAGTGGAGCCAGCACCATAACCTCTCTCACCTGACAGGCCAGCATCAGCAGCTGAACAATAGAGAGGCTGGTCTACGAAATGCCTGATGAACAGAACTACAGAGTAGGACCCGACCCAGGATGCTCCTTTAAGAGACTGATGCACCTATCTACAGAGTAGGACCCCAGCCAGCAGGGCCCCTCTGTGTGCCTGACGTGCAGAACAATAGAGAAGGACCCCAGGCAAGGGAGCCCTCTAAGTGCCTGGATGGGCATAGCAATGGAGAAAGACTGGCCAAAGAGGCCTTCTGATTGCCAGCTACAAGAGGCTGGAAAAAAGACTGATAGGGTCATAACTCTTGCGGGGGAGGCAGTACGTGTCCCTGCACACTTGGCACCTCCAAGGTCCCTGCAAGCCAAGTAGCTGTGCCACCTTCACACTCAACTCTCACAGAGGCAGAGCTGCCACAGGCGAAAAAAGACCCTGCATCTATGAGCTCAGGGTCATGTCCAACTTTTTATGACCCTGTAGACTGTGGCCTGCCAGGCTTCTCTGTCAGGGGGTTCTCCAGGCAAGACTACTGGAGCATATTGGCCAATACTGGTTGCCATATCCTTCTAGAACACTATAATCCCTGCTGTCCTAGCTGCCAACTCCCCGGAGCACCTGGTGCTGCCAGAATCCCTGAAACCCAAGCAGCTGCACCACCTCCACACCTGACCCTCACAGGGGCAAACCCCAGTCCTCCAGGGTACTGTCAGGAGCAAACCCCAGTGGATGACCCACATGCAGAGCTGGAAATAAAACCACAGTTGAAACCTAGGGGCTGAGGGCTAAGGAAGAAGACCAAAAATCTTCCCACCATCTGTACAAACTGCAGATTAAATCCACATGATCAACTAGGCAGACTCTATGTCTATGGAATATATAAAAGGACATTGAGAGCTCCCAGAAAAGAAAATTCACTAGTTCTGATAGCCGTGGACACTGGAGGCAAGAACACACAAGAGTAGGACCAGATTAGATCTGAGCTGCCCCCACAACAGGTCCAGAGATCACTGGAGGGCATCCTAGGGAGGTGAGGTGGACTGTGACTCCCAGTGAGGGAAAGGACTCTGACAGCAATGAATCAAGAAAAACATCTATTATTCTTATGTTTTGATTTGTTCTGTAGATTCTTTTGGATTTTCCCCCTTTTTCATCCCCCTATGTTGTCAATTTTATTGCCATTATTAAATCTAATTAAGCTTTTGAGCTTTTTTTATTTTCCCTCAGACACATTTTTTATTGTTGTTATAAACCTCTGCCTCTAATGGCTTTTGCAGTTCTGCGGAGATTTCCTTTTCTCTCTCTCTCTTTTTTTCTCTTCCTCCCCCCCTCCTTTTTCTCTTTTTAATATTTTTAATGTTTTAAAACCTATTATAGTTTTTCAATGTTTGTGCTTTTGTTTGCCTTTTCTACTTTCTTTTCTCTTTGCAATTAATCTTTACTGTATATAAATCTTCTTCATCTACCTCTATTTAAGTTTGCATATCTATTCTTTCTTTCCTTTCTTCTCAACATATTTGTTACTGTTGTTTTCAGTTTTTATTCCCCACTTGGCACCTTGATTTAGTTTTGCTTTCCTGTTTGTGCTTTAGTTAGTTTTGTCCTTAACTGCTAGATATAATTTTTGATTTCCTTTCTTCACTGGGTCAATCTACTGTACTTCATTTTAGTTGGAATGTTTTGACTTTGCTTATGGGGGTAAATGTATATGCGTATATGTCATTATTTTAATTATTATTTGCCTGATTTTGTAATTGCCATTTGTCTGGGGTTCATCTTTGGTTTTTCATTTTTGGGCAATTGTTTTAAGCTCACTTAATGCTGTAACATACCACATATGGAATCTTCATTCTGACCAGAGTTCAAGCCCTGAGCCTTTGTAGTGGGAGCAGTGAATCCAAACCCTTAGACTGCCAGAGAACTAACCCTAGAGATTATCAAATAGTGAGAGCTCACACAAAGGAAACCACTGGAATACAAGACCCATCATTACCCAAACACCAGTAGCACCCTGCACAGGGTGCCGCATCTAAACAACAAACAAAATAAAAATACAAACCAAATCATCAGCAGACAGGATTACCACCTCACTAAGCCTTGCCCATGAGGGTAAAAATAAACAAAACAAATAAACAAACAAACAAAAAAACTCTGCACAAATCTCATGCTATTTGAAGCTTACACAAACCACTGGACCAACCTTATGAGGGCAGAAACCAAAAGGAAGAAAGAATTCAACCTTGAAGCTTGGGAAAAAGAGACCTCAAGCACAATAAATTAAAAAAAAAAAAAAAAACAGAGAAAAATTACCTAAATGTAGGAACAAGCTAGAAACACAGAAGTCCAAACAAATGAAAAGGAAATAGGAAAACTACCTGAAAAAGAATTCAGAATAATGATAGTAAAGATGATCAAAAACCTTGAAAGCAAAATGGAGAAAAAATGCAAGAATCAATTAAAAAGACCTAGAATAATTAAAGAACAAACATACAGGGACAAACAACACAATTACTGAAATTAAAAATGCTCTAGAAGGAATCAGTAGCAGAATATCTGAAGCAGAAGAATGAATCAGTGAGCTGGAAAATAAAATTGTGGAAATAACTTCTGAAGAGCAAAATAAAGTAAAAAGAATGAAAAGAATTGAGGGTAGTCTCAGAGACCCCTGGGACAATATCAAATGCACCAACATTCAAATTACAGTGGTCCCAGAAGAAGAAGAGAAAACAAAAAGATATGAGAAAATTTTTGAAAGATGTTAGTTGAAAATTTCCCCAACTTGGAAGAGGAAATAGTCAATCAAGTCCAAGAGGCACAAAGAGTCCCATACAGAATAAACCCAAGGAGAAACATGCCAAGACACATACAATCAAACTAACAAAGACTAGTTTGTGTTTACAAAGAAAGAACATTAAAAGCAGCAAGGGAGAACTAACAAGTAACATACAAGGGAAACCTTGTACAATTAACAGCTGATCTTTCAGGAGAAATTCTGCAGGCCAGAAGGGAATGCAGGATATATTTAAAGTATTGAAAGGGAAAAAGTCTACACCCAAGATTACAGTACCGAGCAAGGATCTCATTCAAAATTTACGGAGAAATAAAAAGCTTTTCAGACAAGCAAAAGTTAAGAGAATTCAGTAACACCAAACCAGCTTTACAATAAATGTTAAAGGAACTTATACAGTCAAGAAATAACAAACAAAAATCAACCCCAAACAGCTAAGAAAATGGCAATAGAAATACACACACACACACACACACACACATACACACACATATCAATAATTACTTTAAATGTAAATGGATTGAATAATCCAACCAAAAGACACACACTGGCTGAATGGATGCAAAAACAAGATCCATATATATGCTGTCTACAAGAAACCCACTTCAGACCTAAAGACACATATAGACTAAAAGTGAGAGGATAGAAAAATATATTCCATATAAATGGAAGCAAAAGAAAGCTGGAGTAGCAATCCTCATTCCAGACAAAATAGACCTTAAAATAAAAAAGATTGTGAGAGATAAAGAAGGAGACTACATAATGATCAAGGGATCAATCCAAGAGGAAGACATAACGATTCTAAACATCTATGCATCCAACATAGGAGCACCTCAATACATAAGACAAACACTAACAGACATAAAAGGAGAAGTTTACAGTAACACAATAATAGCAGGAGACTTTAACACTCCACTCACACCAATGGACAGAACATCAAAACATAAAATTAATAAGGAAACACAAGCCTTAAATAATACATTAGATGAGATGGATCTCATTGATATCTTCAGGACATTCCATCCAAATACTGAAGAATACACTTTCTCTTCAAGTGCACATGGAACATTCTCCAGGATAGACCATATCTTGGGTCACAAATCAAATCTCAGTAGATTTAAGAAAATTGAAATCATATCAAGTGTCTTCTCCGATCAAATGCTATGAGACTAGATATTAATTACAAGGAAAAAAAAACTGTAAGAAACACAAACACATGGAGATTAAACAATACATTTATAAATAATCAACAGGATACTGAAGAAATCAAAAAAGGAAATCAAAATTTTAAGAAACAAATGACAATGAAAACATGACAACTAAAATGGATGGGATGAAGCAAAAGCAGTTGTAGGAGGAAAGTTTACAGCAATAGAATCCTATCTTAACAAACAAGAAAAAAATCAAATAGAAATCTAATTTTACACCTAAAATAACTGGAAAAAGAACAAAAACCCCCCAAATTAGTAGAATGAAGGAAATCATAAAGATTTGAGCAGAAATAAATGAAAAGAAAGAAACAATAGTAAAGATTAATAAAACTAAAACCTGATTATTTGAGAAGATAAACAAAATTGACAAACCTTTAGTCAGACTCATCAAGAAAAAAAGAGAATTGAAAAAAATTAGAAATGAAAAGAGAGAGGTTACAACAGATAATGCAGAAATACAAAGGATTATAAGAGACTATAATGAACAACTATTTGGCAGTAAAATGGATATCATGAAAGAAATGAACAGATCTTTAGAAAATTGCAATCTTCCAAGACAACCAGGAAGAAATAGAAATTACAAACAACCTAATTATAAGCACTGAAATTGAAGTTGTCATCAAAATTATCCCCTCCTTTCCCACCGCAAAAAATAAATAAATAAATAAAATAAAAATAAAAACAAGCCCAGGACCAGATGGTTTCATAGCAGAATTCTATCATACATTTAGAGAAGAGCTAATGCCTATCCTCCTAAAACTCTTTCAAAAAATTGCAGAGGTAGGAATACTTCCAAACACATTCTACTAGGGCATCATCACCCTGAACCAAAACTACATAAAGATGACACAAAAAGGAAAACTACAGACCAATATCACTGATGAACATAGATGCTAAACTCCTCAACAAAATTTTATCAAACATAATTCAGCAACACATCTAAAAGTGCATACACCATTTTCAAGTTGGATTTATTCCAGGAATGCAAGGGTTCTTCAATATATGCAAATCAATCAATGTGATACACTATATTAACAAACTGAAAGATAAATACCATATGGTAATCTGAATAGATGCAGCAGAAAACCTTTGACAAAATTCAGCACCCATTTATGATTAAAAATCTTCAAAAAAATGGGCATAGAAGAAACCTACCTCAACATAGTAAAGGTCATATATGATAAGCCTACTGTAAACATTATTCTCAGTGGTGAGAAATTGAAAGCATTCCCCCTAAGATCAGGGACAAGACAAGGGTGCCCACTTTCACCACTATTATTCAACATAGTTCTAGAAATCCTAGCTATAGCAATCAGAGAAGAAAAAGAAATAAAAGGAATCCAGATGGGAAAAGAAGACATAAAGATCTCACTGTTTACAGATGACATGATCCTGTATATAGAAAACCCTAAAGATAGTATCAGAAGATTACTAGAGCTAGTCAGTGAACTTAGAAAAGTTGCAAGATACAAAATCAATACACAGAAATCACTTCCAATTTCTATATACTAACAATGAGAAATCAGAAAGATAAATTAAGAAATCAATCCCATTCATCATTGCAATAAAAAGAATTAAATATCTAGGAATAAACTTACCTAAGGAGACAAAAGAACTATACACAGAAAATTATAAGACACTGAATAAATAAATTAAAGATGACATAAACAAATAGAGAGATATTCCATGTTCCTGGGTAGAAAGAATCAATATTGTGAAAAAGAATATACTATCAAATGCAATCTACAGATTCATTGCTATCCCTATCAAAATACCAATGGCATTTTCCACAGAACTAGAACAAAAAAGTTCACAATTCATATGGAAACACAAAAGACCATGAATAGCCAAAGTAGTCTTGAGAAAGAAGAATGCAGCTGGAGGAATCAAACATCCTGACTTTAAATTATACTACAAAGCTACAGTCATCAAGACAGTATGGTATTGGCACAAAAACAGAAATATAGACCAATGGAACATGATAGAAAGTTCAGAAATAAACCCAGGCACCTATGGGTACCTTATTTTTCACATAGGAGGCAAGAATATGCAATAGGAAAAGACAGCCTCTTCAATAAATGGTCCTTTGAAAACTGGATAGCTACATGTAAAAGAATGGAATTAGAACACTTCCTAACACCATACACAAAGATAAACTCAAAATTAATTAAAGACCTTAATGTAAAACCAGAAACTATAAAACTCTTAGAGGAAAACATAGGCAGAAGACTCCATGACATAAATCAAAGCAAGATCCTCTATGACCCACCTCTGAGGAACAGAAATAAAAACAAATGCAAACAAGGGAGACCTGATTAAACTTAAAAGCTTTTGCACAGCAAAGGAAACTATTAGCAAGGTGAAAATACACCTCTTAGAATGGAGAACATAATAGCAAATGAAACAACTGACAAAGGATTGATTTTCAAAATATACAAGCAGCTCATACAACTCAATGCCAGAAAAACAAACAATCCAATCAAAAAGTGGGAAAAGATCTAAACAGACATTTCTCCAAAGAAGACATACAGATGGCTACAAAACACACACACACACACACACACACACACACACACATGAAGAAATGCTCAATATCACTCACTCATTATTAGAGAAATGCAAATCAAAGCAACAATGAAATTTCATATCATACCTATCAGAATGGCTGTCTCAAAAAGTCTATAAACAATAAATGCTGAAGAGAGTGTGAAGAAAAGGGAAGGCCCTTGCATTGTTGATGGGGTTGTAAATTGATACAGCCACTATGGAAGACGGTATGGAGATGCCTTTAAAAACTGGAAAGAAAATCACCATATGACCTAGTAATATCCCACTCATAGGCAGAAACCCTGAGGAAACCAGGGTTGAAAAAGACGCACGTATCCCATTGTTCATTGCAGCACTATTTACAATAACTAGAACATGGAAGCAACCTAGATGTTCCTCAACAGATGAATGGCTAAAGAAGTGTGGTACATATACACAATGGAATATTACTCAGCCATAAAAAAGAACACATTTGAGTCAGTTTTGATGAGGTGGATGAACCTAGAACCTATTATGCAGAGTGAAGTTGAGTCAGAAAGAGAAAGATAAATATCATATTCTAATACATATATACGGAATCTAGAAAAATGGTAGTGAAGAATTTATTTACAGGGAAACAGTGGAGAAACAGACTTAGGGAATAGACTTATGGACATGAGGAGAGGGGAGGAGACGGTGAGATGTATGAAAAGAGTAACATGGAAACTTACATTATCATTTGTAAAATAGCCAACAGGAATTTGCTGTATGGTGCAGGAAACTCAGACAGTTGCTCTGCATCAACCTAGATGGGTGGGATGGGGAGGGAGATGGGAGGCAGGTTCAAAAGGAAGGGGATATATGTATTGCTATGGCTGATTCATGTTGAGGTTTTACAGAAAACAACAAAAGTCTATAAAGCAATTATCCTTCAATTAAAAAAATATATTTAAACAGATATGTTGCACATATGAGCCTCTTTACCTAAGATGCTGTGGGAGATGTCATCCCTCACTTACATATTTTTCTGCAGTCAATAATCACTGAAACATGCCAATTTTCTAGAAGTATATGGATATTGGTATTTCAGGCAAATATATTATTTTACAGAGTTTATTTGGATCATTTAAAATTTTAATCGGATTTGAAAATATTATAGACAAAAATTAGAATTTGATCCTTTTAGGGAATTGTATGGAATGTCTATGGGCTTCCCAGGTGGTGGTAGTGGTAAAGAACCCACTTGCCAATGCAGGAGACACAAGAGACACAAGTTTGATTCCTCGACCAGGAAGATCCCCTGCAGGAGGTAGCAGCAGCCCACTCCAGTATCCTTGCCTGAAGAATCCTATTGACAGAGGAGCCTGGAGGGCTACAGTCCATGGGGTTGCAAAGAATCAGACAGGACTGGAGAAACTTAGCATGCACACACACATGGAATGTCTATAAAAAATTGCTTGGGTTCTATTTCAGAATGGCCGTATTCTGATTCTGGACAGCTCGCACTAGTTCTCTGTGCTTCATCTCCTTCTGTAAAGAAAGTTTCAGTGAACATTAATAAATGAGAATAAGTAGATGAATACCCAACATCTATCAGGTTAACTCCCATCAGTGTAGTTCTTGAGTCCTAAAAATTGATTTAAATTCTCTTTCATCTTATTTCCTCTCTGGTTAATACAGTGTTTCTTGGTTTTAGGTATGGGATAATGTTTTTTTGTGTGTGTGCCTGTGTCTGTAGAACCTTTTTTTCTGCCTGAATCTGATGAGCTTAAATTGAAGGAGCCTATGACATCAATCACGTAGAAATAACTAGATGAGATTCTCCTTCCTAATGATGAAGCAAGGAAGCATAACACCATCGCTTGCAATTAGGAATGTTGTCTGAGCTATTATGATGCATTTCGGAACCTACCATAACATTTTGGCATCTGTAGGAATACCTCTTAGAGTAAACGAAAGGTTAATCGCTGTGCTTTTCCAGCTGTTTCACATGGACCAGATGTCTGAGTTGCCCAAACTACTTAGCTGCATATTAGTGCCACATAAACTACTGGCTGCTGCTTGTGGGAGAGCTGTTAATTTCTGTAGAATGTTGCACTGAATGTCATTAAGATTTGAATTAAAATAAATTTGCAAGTGGGTTGTATGTAAATGCTGGTACAAGAAATTAGTTTAACAGAAGCAAACATTCTGCACGGTTTCAGTGACACCCTAAGGCTTTAGTCACGCCACCCTCTCTCCAGGATCTGTATTTCCTTTGTGGCTTTCACAGTTTCTGTAACTTGCCAGACAGATGCATTATTTATAGCCAATCCATTCTATCAAACCTGAATCTTCATGCTGTACACCTGAAACTTATATAATGCTGTACATCAACTAGACTTCAATGAAACCCAAAACTGAAACTTATATATGGAAAAAATTCTTATAAAACATGATAGGTATTGAGAATATTATTATGACAATGCACAATTATAATATAGTGTTCTACATATAAATAATAGCATTATATATTTTGTATATAACATAGAATAGTGTTATAAATAATACCATTCAATGCATGTACTTGATTTGGACTGTTTCAGGTTTATTACTCAGTTCAGTTCAGTTTAGTCACTCAGTCATGTCCAGCTCTTTGTGGTCCCATGGATTACAGCATACCAGGCTTCCCTGTCCATTACCAACTCTCTAGGTTTGCTCAGACTCATGTCCATCGAGTCAGTGATGCCATCCCACCAGGTCATCCTCTGTCTTCCCCTTTCCCTCCTGCCTTCAATCTTTCCCAGCAACAGGGACTTTTCCATTGAGTTGGCTCTTTGCATCAGGTAGCCAAAGTACTGGATCTTCAGCTTCAGAATCAATCCTTCCAATGAATTTTCAGGACTGATTTCCTTAAGGATTGACTAGTTTGATCTCCTTGCAGTCCAAGGGACTCTCATGAGTCTTCTCCATCGCCACACTTCAAAAGCATCATTTCTTTGGCACTCAGCTTTCATTATGGTCCAACTCTCATATCCATACATGACTACTGGAAAAATCATAGCTTTGACTAGACTGACTTCTGTTGGCAAAGTAATGTCTCTGTCTTTTATTATGCTGTCTAGGCTGGTCATAGATTTTCTTCCAAGGAACAAGAGTCTTTTAATTTCATGGTTGCAGTCACCATCTGCAGTGATTTTTAATTTAGGGTCTGCATGCTTTATCTGCACCACATTTGACATGTGGTTCATTTTCACAAACCATAGTTATTGCAAAAGAAAATATTTCTGTATTCATTTTCTATCCTCATTTTCTTGAAACAGAAATTAAGATCTAGGTAGATTGTGAATTTACTGGTTGGCAGTGACACTAGGATTTTAACTGCAAGTCTACAACTTCACAGGTTATGATTTTTGTATTGTTTCTTTTTAAATTAGCACAGATTGTTTCCTCTGTGGCAGCTACTGACATTAGGCAACTACATATATGATTATTTTGGTGATGGGGTTGGCAAAGAGAATGGGAAGTATTTCAGAGTCCATCTGGGTGAGATCATCTCAGGGCCTGAGGAAGCAGCCTGGATTTGAGGAGGGTCTTATGATCAGCATCTTATCCTTTTCCAATGTGCTTAAATTTTTCTGTAGTAATCAGTTTCTGTCATTTTTGACCTAAGGTATCTTTGAACTAGTCTCAGACACTATCATATGTATTGATGCTATAAATCTAGTTACTCTTAAAAACAGAAAGATACAAAACACATAATTCTGAAACAAAATTGCTTTTTAGTGCCGTGACATTTATTTTATTTTTAAAAAGAAAATTTGCATTTTCTCAAGAAAGAGAAAACTATCATGTGTGTATTTGTATACACACATACATAGAAATTCTGCTAATTACACAAAAGTATTTTTACTTGCTTACTTCATTCAATTATCAAAATAATCTTGTATCATTTTGGTACAAATATATAGGTGTTATTTATATTTTACAGACAATTCAGACAAATGCCACCATTTTTTTCCTCCATTTTCTCCTTAAAAGATAACAAGATAACATCATCTTCTTTCTTAAAATTCATTTGTGAGATTAAATAAGCTAAGGACTCTGCTTCTGTCTACATAATTTAAAGAAATGTACTGAAATGGTTAGACAGAAGTTTAACACATATTTTAGCTGGAAACTGAGGTATTTAGAGCCTTTAGAAAAAGTGGTAAAGAGGAAAAATAAGATTAGGACAGAATGGGTATACTAAGACATGCAAACAATGCAAATGAGGTAATTACCAATCCTAAGAAGCACAAATATATTAAAATTAATAACATATGTTTTAATTATGTGTCATATCTCAAGAAGTCTTAACACAGCTATTCCATTTCTCATTTAAACGTCTATAAGCCTCTTCTAGGTCCACATGACTGAGAGAAAATAAATAAAACCTTTCTTATCTCTTCCAAACAAAAATGAAGGATATATAAAATGTATTTTACCTTAAATAAAATATATAGACTTGCCTTTAAAAGGAAAGAGTGAATCTTTACAAATATAAAGAATAAATAGAAAATTATTTTCAATGTCTACCAGAGGGAGATGGTAAATTTTTACAGAGTAATAGTTGTTAGATTGACAACAGACTTTTCATCACAGAAAATAGACAAGGTTGATAAAGCATTATCTTTAAAATATTCAATTTAGAATGCTTACACTAGTTTTAATATTACACTAATGATGAGTATCAGAGTAAAGATATTTAAGAAATATAAAGACTTACTACTTTATGAAAGTTTGCTATTCATCACCAAGCAAGACTAATCTAGAAGAAAATATGTATAATGCACAAGTCACCCATATCAGAACTCACATACATGAAAACTTAGTAAAACGATATCACAAACAACTCTATGTGAATCAATTTGAAAAAAAATAAGAGATGGAAACAATTCTAGAAAAATAGAATTTAATAAAATACATCCAAGAAAAAATAAAAATTTTAAATAGTTAAAGAAATTGGATTCAGAATTAATGGGGGGAAATTATTCAATCCCTCTTATGAGGCCAGACTAATCTTAATATCTCAAACAATTATAAGAAAGAATAATTAATAACCAATCCTCCTTATGAGTCTATTTGCAAACATTTCTGTAGGTGGTATTAGCAGTTTAAATTCAGAGGTATATTAATAGGATAATAGGGTAATTAATCAGAAATACATTTTTTATACCAGTAATAAAAGTTTCTTCAACATTTGAAAATCAAGCAATGTAATTCATCATATTAGCAAAATAAATGAAAACATTTATTTGATCACCTCAATAGTTGCAGAAAGTTTATTTGATGTAAGTTAGCACCCATTCATGGTTTAACTATCTACTTAGAAAGTCCAAAAGAATCTACAGGTAAAATGTTAGAATTACTGAGTTAATTTAGTAAGACTGTTGGATCGTGGTCAAAAAAGAGAAATACTTTTTATATGCGTATTACCACAAATAACTAGAAGATAAAATTTTGAAAAAGGGATATCATTTATAATACTGCAAAATAAATCTAGAAATGAATTTAGAAAAGACTTTCAAGGGACTGACACAAAGAGCTGCAAAATATTGTTCAGGTAAAATATAGATGATCTAAATAAAGAGAATGATATTCCTCGTTAAGCGATGAAAGACTCAATGAACTAAGTTTGTCAGTGCTGCTTACATCAACTTGTTGGTTCCTTATGATCTCAACTAAAATCTAAACGACTTTTTATTTCTTTTGGTGAAATATTTTACATTTATTTAGAAATACATATGGAAATGCAGAAGCCCTAGGTTAGCCAAATTAATCTTCAAAAAGAACGAGTGAGTTAGTTTACACTTGTAAGCATCAAGATCTATTATAATACTATAGTATTATCCAGAGTGAAGTAAGCCAGAAAGAAAAACAACAATACAGTATACTAACGCATATATATGAAATTTAGAAAGATGGTAACGATAACCCTGTATGCAAGACAGCAAAAGAGACGCAGATGTATAGAACAGCCTTTTGGACTCTATGGGAGAGGGCAAGGGTGGGATGCTATGGGAGAACGGCATTGAAACATGTAAATTATCACATGTGAAATCACTCGCCAGCCCAGGTTTGATGCATGATACAGCGTGCTCAGGGCTGGTGCACCGGGATGACCCAGAGAGAGGGAATCGGGAGGGAGGTGGGAGGGGGGTTCTGAAGGTGAACACATGTATACCCATGGCAGATTCATGTCAATGTGTGGCAAAATCAACACGATAATGTAAAGAAAATAAATAAATAAAAACAAGAAAAAAAAATTAGATAGGTCACCTCAAAAAAAATCTATTATAATACTATAGTAAGGAAGACAGTGTGCTATTAATGTACAAAGACACAAATAGAATATAGAAGAGAAAAATAATAGATTTAATAAATATGCAGTATCAAATATCTAAATAGAAAAATAAAAATGAATCCTACTCTCTATTCCTCATCATACATAGAAATCACAGTGGGTAGATTGTAGGTTGGCTGTGAATAGTAAAACAATAAAGCCTATGAAAGTGAAAGTGTGAGTCACTCAGTTATGTTGGAATCTTTACAGCCCCATGGACTTAACCTGCCAAGCTCCTCCGTCCATGGAATTCTCCAGGCAAGAATACTGGAGTGGGTAGCCATTCCCTTCTCCAGGGGACCTTCCCAATCCAGGGATAGAACTTGAGTCACTTGCATTGCAGGGAGATTCTTTAAGATCTGAGCCATCAAGGAAGCTAAAAGTGTAAATTGGTACAGTCCCTTGGAAATCGATTTTACCCACAAGGATATACCCCAAAGAACAACATGCATATGTTCATGAAAAGATATATACATATAAAATACCCAAAGCTGCACTGTTTCAGTCCAAAGTGGCAACAATACAAATGCTCATCAACACTAGGATGCTGTGCTGTGCTGTGCTTAGTCACTCAGTCGTTTCTGACTCTTTGTGACACTATGAACTGTAGCCAGCCAGGCTCATCTGTCCATGGTGATTTTCCAGGCTAAACGACTGGAGTGGGTTGCCATGCCTTCCTCCAGGGGATCTTCCCAACCCAGGGATTGAACCTAGATTTCCCACATTGCAGGTGGATTCTTTACTGTCTGAGCCACCAGAAAAGCCCAAGAATACTGGAGTGGGTAGCTTATCCCTTCTCCAGGGGAACTTTCAGAACCAAGGAAAAAACTGAGGTCTCCTGCATTTCAAGAAGATTCTTTACCATCTGAGCCATCAGGGAAGCTGGGAGTGTAAATTGATGCAGTCCCTTGGAAATCTGTTTTACCCAAAAGCATATAACTGAAAGAAAAACTTGCACAAGTTGATATATGAAAAATATATCTACATATAAAATGCCCAAAGCTGCACTGTTTCAGTCCAAAGTGGCAATGATCCAAAGGCTCATCAACACTAGGATAGACAAATACATTTTTGTATATTCATGCAATGCTATACTGTAATGTAATAAAAATACTCAAGCATTGCTGCTATCCAAAAGTATAAACAAAAGAAAGCATATATGAATTAATAATACTGCCTGACACCATATATAAAAATTTTATATTAAATAAAGCTAATAAATGGTTCTAATAATTTATGTTTTTATAATTTCTATTTCTTATATACATGTTATTAAGTCAGTTTCATTTTGATTAGAATATACCTAATTTTTCTTTTTAATAACCTTTCATACTGTTTATTATCTTCAATATATGTTTATTTTACTTTTCACAATTTGAGAATCTTTCTAGTAATCATGTTTGCCTCATTTATAATGAACTGTGAATATAGGTATATTTAGTGTTTACCTAAAGTTAAGAAGTGTTTACCTTTGGGTATGGGTATAACCACTTTGAGAACTTTTAATGAAGACCTCTGTATTTCTATGCTCTTCTATTCCTTTAATGAAGTGGTGGTAAAAAATTATCAAACTATACACTTAACATTATATACCTTTTGGAACACATATATCAAGAAAATGTTTATTTAAAAATACATATGAAGTAAATGTGTTTTAATGTGGATTCAAGGAATTAAAGACATTTCCCCCAAACTTATATGATGTGTAACAGATTTGATATTATAATTTTAAATGAAAATATTTACTCAATATATACTATAAGCAGAAAATTAAAGATGGATTTAAAAGCAAAATATAAGAAGGAAGAATCAAAATTATTGGAAGGGTTAAAAGGACATATATTTATGGCACTAGGATAAGGACTATATTCCTGAAGAACAAAGTAACCAAAAAAAAAAAATTCTAATTAAAGTAAAAGAAAATAGTATAATTTGACTTCATTCAAATATCAGCTATTTTTAAGCAGAAAACCAGCAACAAAAACCATAAGCAAAGTTACAGGATATTTAATCAATCAGGAAAATAAATTTAGAATATATACAATAATGTTTAGAAATTTGGTGAGTATGTAAGTTAGAAGACTGAGTGCAAGAGGAGAAGGGGGCGACAGAGGATGAGATGGTTAGATGGCATCACTGACTCAATGCACGCAGGTTTGAGCAAACTCAGGGAGATAGCAGAAGACATGGAGGGCTGGCGTGCTGCAGCTGCAGTCCATGAGGTCTCAAAGGCTAGGACACGACTTAAGGACTGAACAACAACAATGTAAATTAGCATACAACATGAAGAACAAAATTTAAAATTTATTAAAATAGAAAATGAACCAGCAAATAATGTAAAGTAAAAATGTAAATACATATATATAAAGACTATAAGACAGTATACATACATATGGGATATCTAGGTGGTTCAGAGGTGAATAATCTGCCTGCAGTGTAGGAGATGCAAGTTTGATCCCTGAATCAAGAAGATCCTCTGGAGTAGGGCACATCAACCCACTCCAGTATTCTTGCCTGGAGAATCCCATGGACAGAGGGGTCTTGTGGGCTACAGTCCAAAGGATCACAAAGAGTAGGACAAAACTGAAGCGACTGAGCATGCATGGTGCATGCATACATATATATATATGTATATAAAATCCATATATATATATATATATACATTTTTTATATATAAACTCTGGCACAGGTGCTCTGGAATGGTAATTGTTCATCTATCTTGTTTCAGCATATGATTTTAGGGAGGGGAGCAGAGAGGGGAGGTTCATGATAATCATCCTTTTATTAGTCTGTTTACACATTCTTTAAGTATTACTGTCAGTTCACACGTGGAAGTTTTATTCTGTCTCAGTGAAATGTCACAAGTCCTCTAGTGATAAATGCAAATTGCTACTATAGCACAGAAAAAAGACTCTATTTGTGGGAACTGGGGAAGACTTTATATTTTAGAGTATTCTAGGAAAGATGAGGTCTGTGGGAAGATGGAAGGGAACTGCACACTGCTCCATGGAAGAGCAGGCATATGATTCACTAAAATTATCTTGTCCTATTGATGCAGAGACTGTCTTGTGAGAACTGTTAGCATAAAGGCTGAAAGTCAGGATAAGACTGAGCCCTTTAAACTATCCCTCATTTTATGGATGATAGGAAGCTATCTAAGCATTTCCAGGCTGGAGATAATACAAAAATTTACTGTTTTGAAAACAGAATCCAGTCAGCTGGACAGAGGAAATTCTCAAAGGAAGAGAGACCAGGAACAAAAACTTAAATTAAGCTACTAAAGATAGACAGAGATTAATAAGGTAGATGCAATGTGGATGGAAAAGGGGGAGAATTTAAAAATGGAAGTAGTATAGTATGGCACACTATGATGGCTATTTGTAGATGAGAAGGCAGAGTGGAGAGGTATCATATGACTGAATTTTCAGAGCTTCAAATGAACACTTGTGGGTCATTCAGTGATGTCCAGTTGTCAGGTGAAGATAAGAAAAATAATTATGGGTTTTTTGTTCACTAATTTTAGGAAGCTTATATTAAGACTGGTTCCTCTTTCCTTTGAGAATCCCATTTGAGCTAATAAGCTTCATAAGCACAACTTACTTCATGTCCTGGCTTTGGCTATGAAGGGAAAATAATTTATTGAATCAGAAGTTATTCTCCCAAAGTGTAGTCACTCCTGGTGCATATCTGAAAAAGAAACTTCTTTTTTTGACAGCATGTCAAGAAATGAAAATTTCCACAGAGAACAGGAGAAATATTACCATATGAAGACTCTAAGAATACTGATTGTGTTACTGAATGGTCTGATTCAAATGAATTCTTATTACATTTGAATGGACAGTCTCAAAAATAATCTTAATACATTTGATTTGACAGTCTCAAAAATAATCAACTTCTCTACTCTTAGTATCATGATATTAAAATATTCCATGATCATTCAGATAGCAATCATTTGAACACTGAAGTTTTTTAAAAAGGAAAAAGGAAAACCTGACGACTTTGGCTGCTGGACACGATTTTAAATAGTGGAGGGAATTATCAATTTAAGTTGGAAAAAATAATGGAAAGTAGGTGCTGAGTCACAGACCTCTCCCATTTTGGGAAATCAGAAGGTCTCACAGCATATCTTTGGTAATTTTTTCTTGTCAAGAAATTGGTTCCTTTTTCCCAAAGTGAAAGTGTTCAAAGAGACTTTGACAAAATCTGGATGTTTTGAAAACAGTAATAATTATGATCTCAGAAGTGCTTTAATACATATTCATTAGTCATGTTCTTACTCAGAGCCAGGGCATAGATTTTAAACAGTAAAATTCAAATATCAATTTAAAAAATGCACCTGCAAGTTCTTAAACTGCCAATTAAACTGATAACTCCTTAGTTACGTTTCCCTAGGAAAAAAGGACTCTCATTTCCTAAATCCCCATGACATTTTCTTTATCCACTTGTTAAAATGCCTTATTTAGAGGAATACAATGTGAACTTAGATATCAGTCTATTTGATAATGGCTCACACAGCTAGGTCACTTTGCTCTGGGTGAGGATGGAATTAATAAATAGGAAGTGAATATTTCCAGTGTCAATCATCATAAAAAGAAATTTTACTTAAGAACAAGATTGAAGGATGATAGAGTAGCCATACTTAGCAGGAGTCCAAGCAGAAGGACTCATGGATAACCTCCATCTCTGCCAAACCCACTGACTTAATCCTGATGCCATCATGCCAGCACTGGATAGGTGCCCAGTCAGAGGCTGGCTGATGTAAACTAGCTAAGAAATTTTATCATTTAGTGATTTAGTACCTTTTCCATATGATGCTCCTTGTTGGGCATTAACACGTGATACAAAAAACTTCAAAATTTGTGCTCTCTTTCTTGTGTATCCATCTTAGATCTCTTGTCTACAGTTTTCCAACTTTCCTCTTTTCAGGTCTTTGGCCAGATGACTAGTCAGTCCATTGGCCACTGTTCATGAATTCACATATAGGACCATTCTGGGCAATTCTCTTTTCACATGGGATGTATGACCAGTTATACTGCTTGAGGCTCTGTCCATTGAGAGGGCTTTCTTTTAACTTTGTGTTGAGGTCATCCTCGAGTGAAGCTGTAATACAATTGCACTCTATTTTTATCTGGCACTCACATACTTAATCAAACAATCCATAAACCAAGCTGTTTTTTCCCCTTCTCTGTTCTTTGGTTATAAGGACTCTCTCATGGTACAACAGCAGTGAATGACATGTGGAGATGCTTCCTTATGCCCTCTCATCTTGCTCATGCTTAGGTACTGATACATTACATTCATCATGCATCATGTGCTGTGCTTCACCTCCTCCATTTAGTACTCAGTCTATACAAAACCCAGATCATGATGGTTTCAGATTCATGATCATTTGGTGTTCCATGGCTAGATTATCAGTGTCCACTGAGGTCTAATAGCACAAAAGAAGTATTTTTCAAAAAGTATGTAATTTTCCACTGACTGTGATATGGTCTTTTTCCAGAAGACCAGAGGCTTGTATTGTAATTCTCCTATGGGTGTGTGACAGAAAGTCTGTACAGCATCTTTCATAACCAGCTGCATTTTAAGGACCAAATGGCTGGATCTCTTGTACCCACTGCAGACTGCTACAGGGCTCTTTCCTGTTCTGGGCCAACATCAAATCTGGGAGCCTTTTGTGTGACCTGGTTCTAGGTGAGAGCAATGTTCTAAGGTGTGAGAAATACAGCCTAGAGATCCTTGAGAGGCTCATTAGATATGTTTATGAAATAAAAAGACTTATGATTACCTCCCCACCCATTGCCTCCCACCCCCTGCCAGTTCCTTTGTTGAAACTCTAAACCCCATCATGGTGGTTTTGGAGACTGGGATCTTTGGAAGTTGACTAGGGCTGAATGAGGTCATGAGGGTGGGACCATCATGAGGCCATTGTAAGAAAAGAGATACTGTTGCCTCCCTCTCCCTCCTCCTCCCCCTCTGGCTACCTCTCCTCTTTCCCTCCCCCCAACCCTCCCTCTCTCCTTGCAGACACAGAAAGAGAGATCTTGTGAGCATATGTCAAAAAAGTGGCCACATACCACCCAGGTGGAGAACCCACACCAGAAACTGACCACACTGATGCCTTAATCTCAGATTTCTAGCCTCCAGATTTGTGAAAAATAAATTTCTGTTGTTTAAGCCATTCAACTCTATGGCTTTTTGTTCAGGCAGCCTGAGAAATCTAAGACAGGTATTATTATTCCTTCTGCATGGCAGTAGGGGGAGATGCAATAACTAGTCCTTCATGTTGAATAAGATGTCCCAGCATGTCTCCAGCTTCTGAACCCCTAAAAACTTTACCAATACAAAAGGCCCTTAAATCTTTGTGGGATTTTTCTCCCACATACTCAGAAATAAACATTATGCTGAGGTTTCTTACATGCTAACTCTTTCTTCCTCAGTCTTGATAATTCACATGATATCATTAATGTTGGAGGGTCATGTGATGTTGAATGGGATGTATAGATGATCCAGAACTCTTTGGAATACAACAGAAATTAGAATAGTGTATATAGTGAATACAGTCCTACTGCAAAGGTTGAAGCTTTACCAATGTTCATTCCTTGCCTGTATAAATTGTGTTTGAACTTTTTTTCTGATGTTGACTAAAAAGATATTCACAGCCTAAAAGTTGAGAGTTATGTTCAACTCAGCAGGAAATTTTAGGACTCTACGTATAGAAGACAGCATCGCAAGTAACCCTGAGAGAAATGCTTCAAGGAGGCAAGGAGGGAGCTAGGATATATAGAAGTTTTGCAACCAAGGGCAGATATTAGGATTACTGTTAATTAAAGAACACTAGAAATCTCAAGTTAAGGAATTTAGTGCTTTTTTTTGTATGGGAAGATGCAAGAATCTGGGTTCATTTTTCCTTTGATGTGTACCTCTGCTATCTGAGGCCAGTATCCTGTGATTTTGTATCCTGAGCTTCCTCAATGCTTCCTCTTGGCAATTTCTGATGACTGCGACATACTTTGTTAGGCTGATATGACAGGCACTATTCCATTTATCGACCAATAAGCAATAAAAAAGAGTATATTGACCAAATTAATGGCCATATATATTTACCTGAAACCATGTTAATGTACTCTTGCAAAGATCAACATTTGGCATTGTGGCTGTAATTGGGGCTACTACTTGCTTGAGTTTGTAGTTTAGTTTGTAGTGATAGCTTAATGTGTTTCTATGGGATCTGTCAGGTTTCTACATAAACTAAACTGAAAAAATCAAATGGTGTTTGTTGGGACTACCAGTTTAGAGAGCGTTAAGATGCTTTTTTTTTTTTTTAAGCCATTCAACAACTACTTGCACCCCTATCCCCAATGCGATGTTATTTTATCAACCAGGTGGTGTATCTTATGACCATCACACAAGGTTTGTACTAATAATCAACATTTTTGCTTTTGTCTTTTCCCAATCCATTATCCACCTTTTCAGCCAAAATGAGACTTTTTTCATCTTTTTATGTGTGTGTGTGGTTAAATATACATATTTTAACCACTTTTAGTGGTAGTTTCTGTGGTAATTTGCACATTCTTGTTTTTCTGTAACTATCACCACCATCAACCTCTAGAATTTTCAATCATCCCAAGCTGAAACTCCCAATTTCTCAATTCCCTAGACCCTGACAACCAAGTTCTACTTTCTGTTTGTATGAATTTCACTGTACTACACTCTTTATATAAGTGGAATTATATGATAGTTGTGTTTTTGTGATGGGGTTGTTTCACTTAACATAATATCATCACAAGTTATTCATTTTGTACCATATATTAGAATTTCCTTCCTTGTTAAGGCTGAGTAATATTCCATTGTAAGTATATACCACATTTTGCTTATCCATACATTGGGATTTGGGTTGCTTCTATCTTTTGGCTATTGTAAATAATATTATTGTGTATATGAGAGTGCAGGTATCTCTGAAACCCTGCTTTTAATTCTTTGGGGAATAAGGTTAGAAGTATAATTGCTGAATTACATAATTCCATTTTGAATTTTCTCAGGAAATGATGTTCTGCTTTTCACAGTGGCTATACCATTTTACATCCCCACCAACAATGCACAGGATTCCACTTTTTCTCATCCCTTGTTAACCTATGTTTTTTCCCATTTTTTTTAATGGTTTTAATGGTTTTTTCATTTTTCCAGTTATTCAGATATTTTATTACGAGGAGACAGGATGATGACTGCAACAAACATTACAATATGACACAGCTCCTATAATCAAAATAAAAAATTCAGAATTAATATTACTTGAAAATCTAGTAGCTAAGGCTAAAATTCCTTCTACCTTATTCAGATTGTGATAGTACTACACCAAATGCAGATCAGTAAGTGGGTGAGATAAATTAATGGTAATGAGATAAATTAATGGATGTGAGATGGTATCTCATTGTACTTTGTATTTGCATTCCCCTAGTGGTTAGTGATGTTGAACACCTTCCTATTGTGCTTATTGGCCATATATACATATGTCATCTTTGGAGAAATGTCTATTCAAATTCTTTTCTCATCATTCATTATTCAGTTTTTTTTTTCTTTTGGTTTTGTTATTGAAATTTAGAAGCACTTTCTATGCTCTGAATATTAATCCTTAATCAAAAATGCATTTTCAAATAACCATTCAGTGGTGTTTTTTTCTCTTATTATGACCTTTGATGGGAGAAGGGAATGGCAACCCACTCCAGTATTCTTGCCTGGAGAATGTTGTGGACAAAGGAGCCTGGAGGGCTGCTGTCCATAGTGTCATACAGAGTCGGACATGACTGAAGCAATGCAGCAGCAGCAGCAGCAGCATGACCTTTGATGTACGAAAGTTTTAAATTTTGACATAACCCTATTTATCTTTTTTTTTTAATTTATTTAAAACTGGATTTCAATTTTGTATGTGTTTTATTCTGAGATAATTGTAGAATCATATGCAGTTGTAAGAAATAATATAGAGATCCCTTTGCCCAGTTTTCCCAATAGTAACATTTTGCAGGATTATAATATCACAATCATGATAATGATAGAGTCTACTGATGTTTGGATCTGCTATACTTTTTCTTTTGTCGCCTGGGATTTTGGCATCATATTAAAGAAATCATTGCCAAATCCAAAGTCATGAAGTTTTCCCCTATGTTCTCTTCTAAGTATTTTATAGTTTTAGCTCCTCCATTTATCTCTTTGATCCATTTTAAGGTATTTTTTATGTATGCTGTGCTGGGCTTAGTCGCTCAGTTGTGCCTGACTCTTTGCAACCCCATGGGCTGCATCTCACCAGGCTCCTCTGTCCATGGAATTCTTTAGGCAAGAATACTGGAGAGAGTTGCCATTTCCTTCTGGGGATCGTCCAGGCTCAGGGAATGAATCTGGGTCCCCTGCATTGCAGGCAGTCTCTTGCATTGCAGGCAGACTCTTTACAACTGAGCCACCTAATTGGCGACATGCTGTCGCCATGTTGGACTCTTTTCAACCCAATGGACTGTAGCCCATAGCCCATCAGGCTTCTCTATCCATGGGGATTCTCCAGGCAAGAATACTGGAATGGGTTGCCACGCTCTCCTCCAGGGGATCTTCCCAACCCAGGGGAGGAACCCAGGTCTCCCACATTGCAGGTGGATTCTTTACTGACTGAGCCACCAGGGAATCAACTTCATTTTTCTGCATTTGGAAATCCAGTTTTCCAGGACCATTTGTTAAAAAGGCTATCTTATTTTCATTGAATGATTCTAGCATCCATGTTGAAAATCATTTGACTACCTATGTGAGGGTTTAATTCAGGGTGCTCTGTTATCTTCCAGTGACTCAGATGTCTATCTTGACGCCAGCACAGTACCATTTTAATTACTATTTTGTAATAAGTTTTGAAATCAGGAACTGTAAGACCACATTTGTTCTTCTTTTCCAAGATTGCTTTCACTATTTAATGTCTATATTAATCTAAGGATAGATTTCTCTAGTTAAAAAAAAATAATAGCAACATCATTTTCATTTTGATAGTGATTGTATTAAATCTGCAGATCATTTGGGGATAATGTTAACATCTTAAGTTTTTCATTCCATAAACACATGAGGTAGTTCTATTTATTTATGTCTTCTTTAATTTCCCTCAGCAACATGTGGCCATTTTAGTATCAAAGTCTTTGCCTCCTTAATTAAGTATATTCCTAAATATTTTATTCCTTTTGATTCTATTATAATTGTTTTATTAATTTCTGTTTCAGATTTTTCATTGTTAATATATAGAAAGGCAATTGATTTTTATGTTGATTTTCACCGTGTTAATTTGCTATGTCACTTACTAGATTTAGCAGGTTTTGGTTGTGAAATCTTTAGGGTTTTTTTACATATAAAATCATGTAATCTGCAATCAGATAATTTAAGTTCTTTCTGACTAATTTGAATTATTTTTTCCCAGCTTAATTACTCTGGCAGAATTTTTAATACTATGTTAAACAGAAGTGAAAAAGTGAGCACCCTTTTCTGTTTTCCAATCTTAGAGAACACAGATTCAATCCTTCATTATGAGTATGACATTCATTGACAGTTTTTCATATTTGGGTTTTATTATGTCAAAGTAGTTTTCTTCTATTCCTTGTTTCTTGGATATTTTTATACTGAAAGTGTGTTGAATTTTGTCAAATAGTTTATGAATTGAGATCATCTTGTATTTTTTCCCCTTCATTCTGTTAAAGTGATGTATTGCACTGATCCATTTTTATATGTTGAACCATTTGTATTCCAAGAATAAATCTCATTTCATTAACATGTAAGATCATTTTAATATGCTGCTGAATTTGGTTTGGCATATTTTGGAAGGATTTTTACATCAATACTCATCAGAGATGTTGTCTTATATTATTCTTTTTATATACTAGTTTTGGCTTTGGTGTCATGTTAATGCTGGTTTCATAGAATGAGTCTGAAATATTTCCTCTTGAATATTTGGAAGCATTTTTAGGAGGATTAGCATTAATTCTTATTTAAATGTTTGATAGAATTTACGTATGAAGCCATCTGGTCCTGAGCTTTTCCTTTTGAGAGGCTTTTGATCACCAATTCAATCTCCTCGCTAGTCATACATATGTTTAAATTTTCTATTTATTCATGATTCAGTCTTGGTAGGTTTTATATTTCTAGGAATTTTTCCATTTTACCGAGTTACCCAATTTCTTTTTTTCTTTTTTATTATTGTTTTTGCCATACATTGTCATGATATCACCATGCGTTTATATATGCTTCCCCTCCGGGTCCCCCCTCCCTCCTCCCTCCCCCCCGGGAAATCTCGCTGCACCAGTCCCGAGCATCAATCCTGGGCTGGCGATTGATTAGACACATGACAATTAACATGCTTCAATGCCCTTCTCCCATCTCATCCCACCCTTACCCTCATCCACAAAGTCCACAAGTCTATTCTATACATCTGCGTTCCTTTTGTTGTCTCCCATGTTGGGTTCTCATTACTGTCTTTCTAAATTCCATATATATGTGTTAATATACTGTATTGTTGTTTTTGCTTCTGGCTTACTTCACTCTGGATAATGGGCTCCAGTTTCGTCCATCTGAGTAGAATTGCTTCAAATGAATTTTTTTTTAATGCTGAGTAATATTCCATTGTGTATATATACCACAGCTTTCTTATCCATTCGTCAGTTGATGGGCATCTAGGTTGCTTCCATGTCCTGGCTATTGTAAACAATGCAGCGATGAACATTGGGGTGCACGTGGCTCTTTCAATTCTGGTTTCCTCGGTGTATATGCCCAGCAGTGGGATTGCCGGGTCATATGGCAGGTCTATTTGCAGCTTTTTAAGGAACCTCCACACTGTTTTCCATAGTGGCTGTACTAGTTTGCATTCCCACCAACAGTGTAAGAGGGTTCCCTTTTCTCCACATCCTCTCCAGCATTTATTGCTTGTAGACTTTTGGATGGCAGCCATTCTGACTGGTGTAAAGTGGTACCTCATTGTAGTTTTGATTTGCATTTCTCTGATAATGAGTGATGTTGAGCATCTTTTCATGTGTTTGTTAGCCATTTTTATATCTTCTTTGGAGAAATGTCTGTTAAGTTCTTTGGCCCACTTTTTAATTGGGTTGTTTATTTTTCTAGAATGGAGCTGCAGGAGTTGTTTGTAAATTTTTGAGATTAATTGTTTGTCTGTTGCTTCATTGGCTATTATTTTCTCCCATTCTGAAGGCTGTCTTTTCACCTTGCTTATAGTTTCCTTTGTTGTGCAAAAGCTTTTAATTTTAATTAGGTCCCATTTGTTTATTCGTGTTTTTATTTCCAATATTCTGGGAGGTGGGTCATGGAGTATCCCGCTTTGGGTTATGGCAGAGAGTGTTTTGCCTATGTTATCCTCTAGGAGTTTTATAGTTTCTGGTCTTATGCTTAGATCTTTGATCCATTTTGAGTTTATCTTTGTGTATGGTGTTAGAAAGTGATCTAGTTTCATTCTTTTACAAGTGGCTGTCCAGTTTTCCCAGCACCACTTGTTAAAGAGGTTGTCTTTTCTCCATTGTATATTCTTGCCTCCTTTGTCAAAGATTAGGTGTCCATAGATGCGTGGATTTATCTCTGGGCTTTCTATTCTGTTCCATTGATCTATGTTTCTGTCTTTGTGCCAGTACCATACTGTCTTAATGACTGTGGATTTGTAGTATAGCCTAAAGTCAGGTAGGTTGATTCCTCCAGTTCCATTCTTCTTTCTCAAGATTGCTTTGGCTATACGAGGTTTTTTGTATTTCCATACAAATTGAGAAATTATTTGTTCTAATTCTTTGAAGAAGACCTCTGGTAGCTTGATAGGAATTGCATTGAATCTATAGATTGCTTTAGGTAGTATACTCATTTTCACTAAATTGATTCTTCCAATCCATGAGCACGGTACATTTCTCCATCTGTTTGTGTCCTCCTTGATTTCTTTCATCAGTGTTCTATAGTTTTCTATATACAAGTCTTTTGATTCTTTAGGTAGAAATACTCCTAAGTATTTTATTCTTTTTGTTTCGATGGTGAATGGAATTGTTTCCTTAATTTCTCTTTCTGATTTCTCACTGTTAGTGTATAGGAATGCCAGGGATTTCTGTGTGTTGATTTTATATCCTGAAACTTTGCTATATTCACTGATTAGCTCTAGTAATTTTCTCGTAGAGTCTTTAGGGTTTTCAATATAGAGGATCATGTCATCTGCAAACAGAGAGAGTTTTACTTCTTCTTTTCCAATCTGGATTCCTTTGATTTCTTTATCTGCTCTGATTGCTGTGGCCAAGACTTCCAAAACTATGTTGAAAAGTAGTGGTGAGAGTGGGCACCCTTGTCTTGTTCCTGATTTCAGGGGGAATGCTTCCAGCTTTTCACCATTGAGGATAATGTTTGCTGTGGGTTTGTCATATATAGCTTTTATTATGTTGAGGTATGGTCCTTCTATTCCTGCTTTTTGGAGAGTTTTTATCATAAATGGATGTTGAATTTTGTCAAAGGCTTTCTCTGCATCTATTGAGATAATCATGTGATTTTTATTTTTCAATTTGTTAATGTGGAAATGAGATCATTGGCTTGACTGCTTTCTCCCCATTCTTATCTCTTGCTAGTAACAGTGAGGAAACCTAGACTCACCCACCAGAAAACCACACAAGCCTCTCCACCCAGGAAACTTCGACAAACCACGCATCCAACCCCTCCCATAGAGAGGAATCCCCACAATAAAGGGACAACACAGCAAGATAAACAAGATGAAAAGGCAGAGAAATACCCAGCAAGTAAAGGAACAGGATAAATACCCCCTAGACCAAACAAAAGACGAAGAGATAGGAAGTCTACCTGACAATGAATTCCGAGTAATGATAGTGAAAATAATCCAAAACCTGGAAAATAAGTTGGAGTTACAGCTCAATAACCTGCAGGCAAGGATTGAGAAGATGCAGGTAAGCTTTAACAAAGATTTAGAAGAAATGAAAAAGAGACAAAATACAATGAATAATGCAATAAATGAGACAAATCCCTTCTTAAGGTAGCATGTTTAAAGCTGGAGTCCTGGCAAGTCATGACACTTTATGTACATAATTTTTAAAAAGTGTATTTCACTATCTGTTCCTTCCTAAAATTATAGAGTGTATCTTGCCTCTGGGTAGAGATAAACAAATTTTGCCACTAAAAGGCAGGTGTGTACTGAATGTCTGCAAAAGTAGAAATATTCTTTTAGCAAGAGTGGCTTATCATATGGATATCCTATTGCCCTCTCTCTACTATGGTTTTTGTGTCATGTTCAAATGTTTGGATGCCTCACTCATAATATCTCCTATGGAATATTTCCAGGGAGGCCAATGTTCAAAGAAAACAGCTGACAATGCAGACCCCATTTTGTTCCTGATTGCAAAAGGGGAGTTCTGGTATCCAGAAGAGAAGATTATTCTTTATTTTTGTTCTCAGGATATATTTTGCATTTCTTAGCTAATATGGATGTGACATGTCCTGAAAACTCTGAACACGTATTTAAGGGTTAATTTATTTATTATGTGCAACTCCCTTCTGCTCCTTCAACCTAACTTTGTTGAGTCATGATGCTCTTGAGCAATGCAGGACTTAGAGGTGCTGTTTCCCCTCAGCTGAAAATCTACATATGAGTTTACAGTCTGCCCTCCAGATCCAAAGTTCTGCATCCTGGAATTCAACCAACCTCATATCATGTGGTACTACAGTATGTATTTCATGAAAAAAAATCTATGTAAAAGTGGATTATTATAGTTAAAACTTATGTTATTCATGGGACAACTGTATTCTACTCTATTCTGGAAATGAACAGTTTTCTGCAACAGTAACACTTGCATCATGTCAAAATACAGCTCCCTCTTGAATAGCTCCTTCTTACAAAATATAGCTCCTCTCAATTTTATTTCTACCACTTGAATTAACTATTTTCTTTTACTTTATTTACTGGCTCATTAAATCAAAGACTCAATTTACTATTTTGCTTTGAAAACTTTCCCTTAAAATGTAAGCCATGTTCCATAGAATGCATGAGAAAGAAGAAATTTTTAGATGAATAAGCAATAATTTGAACTTGAGCTTATTGATAATAAACAAACAATAGAAACTGTTTCCTGGGAGGCTTTTTATTTATAAATTACTATACTAAGCTTAAAATAATAATAAAAATAAGCTTTGAAATGAAAGCATGCAAAAATTATCAATAAAATTCTAGCTATGGAGCTTTGGGGTAAGTGATGATTGCCTATACTTATATGTTTTGCCATCTATCAATTATTTGCTTAGTTAACAAATACTTTCTACAGCTCCTCTAGCGTACAAAGCAATTTGGATTAATATTAAAAACAAAATCTTTTGTCTACTCTAAAACACTTAAAATCGATCTTGGAAGAAAACACTGGTATTTATAAATGAAATACAAAGATAGTGGCAAACAAGCATTTCAAGCTTATTTGTGTGAAGCAATGCAATGGAGCCCCTCCTCTGAGGTGGAGACTGGGGGCTGTTGTCTCAGCTGAATCAATAACAAATATCATTGACTGGAATCATGAAGCCTAGACAACTAGGTGACTGTATATATTTCTACTTACTGATTCAATTCTCAAATAAGATGAGATAAATGTAGGCTAATTGAAGAATAGATTGTGTGTGTATGTTAGAATATGTTGGTATTTTGTTCTGTGAACGCAGATTGAGAACACTTTCATCTCTCCCTTCAGTAAAGAAAGATGAAATTTGAGAGACAGCGGAAAAGTGAAGAAATGGACTTGTTAATCAATTTCTAGGATTTACTCCCTCAGTTTGATGGGTTAAAGTGAGGCTTCAAGTCTAAAGAAAATAGCATGAAACTGATAAAATAAAATTTTAGGTTTTCTATCAGTTGCTAAGCAGTTACTAACAGATGATCGGTAATTCAACAGGTGGCACATTCAGACAGGCTAAAGTACAAATAGGTTGAAACATTACCAAAAGAGAGGCTTGTGAAAAGATTAAGAAAATAAAAGATTGTTCAGACACTTCCATATAATATTCCTAGATTGGAAGACATCAAGATTTTTCCTCTACCTTTATGTACCTTCAATAGAGTAGACCTCTGAGAGACTGGGTCAGGTCGTGATAGACAGATCCAGGAAAACATCAGACAAGAGTCTTCTGCGTGTTTGTGTTGGTTGGAAATGCAAAAGAAAATTCTTGAGAGAAATGACAGGTGTTAGAAAAAGCATAGAATATGGTCTACAATTTGATGGTATGATAGCAGGTAAATCATAAAAGCCAGAATCCTGTCCTAAATCATAACCACCCCTTTTCCAGGTGAGACATCCCACACAGGATCCACACTGCTGATCTCAGGCAAACTGAGCTAAAGCATGTGGGGAGGCCAAAGACATACTACTGTGTCCAATCTCACAAACCTGTAAGAGCCCACTGCCAAACTCTGCCACAGCTGAACTACCTTTTACTATGGAAGAGACAGAGACAAAAACAGAGACAGAGATGAAGAAATAAGCTAAAGGAAAAGAGCTGGGCTTTGATATGCATTTCTCTGATAATTAACGATGTTGAGCATCTTTTCATGTGCCTTTTGGCCAAACTACACTGAAGTATCACCTACACCGGCGAGAATGGCCAGCATCAAAAAGCCTACAAACAATAAATTCTGAAGAGGAAGTGGAGTAAGGGAACCTCTTACACTGTTGGTGGAAATGCAAATTGGGTTCAACCACTATGGAGGATAGTAAGGAGGTTCCTTAAAAAGCAAAAATATAGGGCAACAATATGATCCAGCAATTCCACTTCTGGACATATAACTGGAATAAACTATAATTTGAAGATATGCATGCACCCCTATGTTTACTGCAGCGCTATTTTCAACAGCCAAGTTATGGAAGCAACATAAATGTCCATTGACAGGTGACTGGATTTAAAAAAATGTGTATATATATATTATACAATGAAATACTACTCAGCCATAAAAAATAATGAAATAACCATTTGTAGCAACATGGATGGACCTAGAGATTATCATACCATGTGAAGTTAGAAAGAGAAAGACAAATACCACAAGATATCACTTACCTGTGGAATCTAAGATATGATACAAATGAACTTATTTAGGGAACTTTTGCAAACCCATGGACTATACACTCCATGGAATTCTCCAGGTCAGCATACTGGAGTGGGTAGCCTTTCCCTCCTGCATGGGATCTTCTCAACTCAGATATCATACGGGAGTCTCCTGTATTTCAGGCAGATTCTTTACCAACTGAGCTATCAGGGAAATACAATATTTACAGAATAGATAGACAGACTCATAGACATACAGAACAGACTTATCACCAAAGGGGAAACATGGTAGAGAGAAATAAAATAGGAAGTAGCGATGAACACATACACATTACTATCTATAAAATAGATAATCCACAAATACCTCCATATACCACAGGGAACGATACTCAATAATTTTCTATAATAACATATAAGGAAAAAGAATCTGAAAAAGAATGAATATATGTATATGCAAAATGAATCATTATGTTGTATACTTGAAACTAACCCTACATTGTAAATCAACTATGTTCTAATAAAATTAATTTTTTAAGAAAGAAAAAAAGCTGAACTTACCCTGAAAGTAGGATTGTTAGGTAAACTAAATGTTAAGACATTCGCTTACATTTTGCTAGTGTGACATCACATATTCAACTAGAGATCTGTCATTTATCACATTTTATCAGGAATTTATAAGAGTGAGGACAAGGGGAAACTTTTTCTCTCCCTTTATTTCCTCTGTTTTGCTTCACTTTTTGATTCCCTAAGTGCATCTATGGCCAGCACAGGTTGTGACATGCCCCTCGGGATGGCCATCTACACAGCATTAGTAACTAACTCGCCTCTCCATGTGGCCGCTTCTTTTTTCTCCCCTTGACACAGTGTGATGTTTATATTCAGCCCTGAATATTACTCTCAACAGTCCAGTGTCATTGTCAACCATGAGAAAATTCTATCTTGAAATAATTTTATCTCCATATTTGGAAATTTTATTAGTGGCCCTATTATAGGGGTTATAAAAATTATAACTATGCTTTTCAGCAGCTTAAATGATTTCACCAAGGAGATACATTTATATAACAGCTCCTTCTGTCACACTTGTGTGCACACACACATACATACACTAATGCACACACAACAGATGTTTCATGTGAGAAACTATCACATACAGTTTATTTATTTGAAAATTTTATTGGGATATAATTGATTTACAACTGAAAGGTTGTTGATGAAGTCACAAAAAAGATGCTGAGAATCTTGGCCTCCAGAAGAGAAGAATGCAATCTGGGGCCAGGGAAGAGGCTTGATCACTCAGAGCTTCTGTGTAATAAAGTTTTATTAAAGTATAAAGGAAATAGAGAAAGCTTCTGACATAGGAGTCAGAAGGGGATAGAAAGAGTACCCCTCTGCTAGTTTTTGGCTGGATGTTATATAGTCACTAGCAGTTGAAAGGTTGTTGACGAAATCACAGCAAAGACACTGGGAATCTTGGCCTCTGGAAGAGAAGAATTCAATCCAGGGCCAGGGACAAGGCTTGATCTCTCAGAGCTTTTGTGTAATAAAGTTTTATTAAAGTATAAAGGAGATAGAGAAAGCTTCTGACAGAGGCATCAGAAGGGGGCAGAAAGAGTACCCCCCCTTGCTAGAGTTAGCAGTGGAGTTATATACTGAATCAATAACAGGATTAGCCAGAAAGTTTAATCCAGGGACTGTCCTCAGGGAGGATACATTACTGTTATATAATCCTTGTAAAGACTTCACAAGACCTACTCCTATAATTTACATTTTGATATAACAGGATTAACATTTGACAATAGAAAGATCTTCCAGACCCACTATACATCTTAAGATATCAGGATTATCTTAGAAAGATTTTACAGACCCACTATACATTTTAAGATATCAGGATTAGTCAGAAAGTTTTCAGGGAGGAGAAACTGTCCTCCAGCTAGATACCTTGTTGTTGTATAATCCTTAGTATAGAGTTTAAACTGAGTTGTGTAATTGACTAAGGCTAAGGAATGCAGAGAAAAAAAAAAAGTTTGTCCTTTTCTCCTCCTTGAGAATTCCAGACCCCTCTCTTCTTGGGGATCCCTAGACTTCTTATCAACTTGCCTAGGAGATGACTGTCTCAAAGTTTGCTAATGAAAGAAAGGAATGTCTCAAAACTCAGAATGGCACCAGGCCCCTCATACACAAGATGTATTTGGGGATAATCTTGGCACCAGATGAGTCATCCCCAGCCATAAAACGATTGACTTGAATTTTGTAGAAGGGCAGTTTACCTACAGATAGTTTAATTTACATAGATTAGGGGAACAGTGTCTGAGTATAACATACTGGTTTGTAAAGTAGGTTTTAAACTATTTGGCAGAACTCAATCAAAGACAGAGTTTAAGGTAAATGCATAGTACATTAACATAGCTTAAGACAAACATTCCCACAAGCAGAATGCATTGGTTAACTCAAGGTTTTAGAATAGCTAATTTCAGGTGAGACCAGGTGTCATTTTGGCAACACAGTGTTTTAAGAAGAAACCTCTTTTAAATTTGTATAGAGAAGGAAAAAATATCGATAGTTTGTTTCCTCCTGCTGCTTAAGAGAGAGATAAGAATGTCTGACACTTGCAGCCTATTTCCTCTGTTTGGAGACCTCTGGCCTTCCTGCCTGTTACCCTCTCACTGTTGTGTTAGTTTCATTTATACTTTAGGCATAATTGGAACAAAAGAAGAACATTTATGGAGTATTTTTCCAAATGAAGTTTATAATAAAATCCAATTTTATGTTTTCACTATTACAAATATTATTTTGGTCTCTCTGCCTGCCCAGAGGTCATTTGTCCTCTATCATCTATTTCAAGGGCCTGTTCCCTTTTTGGCCCTGTTCAGAAATGATTAACTTCCCACCCCAACCTGTTGCTCCATCTTCCTCTGAATAATTACATATAAACACCCTCAGTCAAAGAGCGTGATCAAGTAATGGATGAATCCCCCCATGCCAGCAAGAAAAGAAATAGTAAAAAAAAAAAAAAAAAAAAATCAACTTGTTAATATTTCTATTAGCCTTGAGGAGAAATGCACGATTTGAACAGAAGCATTTAATTGTCATTATCTGGAACAGCTACTTCATTTAAACTTCTCTTTTATTTAAAATAAACACCCCAATGCTCAAATTTCATCTTGAGACATTTTTAGCAATAACTGTTGGTTGTCGCTGACAACAATCATATTGAATGGTTCATCTTGAGATGTTCCAGCTCTTTATTAAACATAGATTACTCTAGATTGAATAAATGAATAACAGATGCTGGACAAGAGTGGTAACAGTGAGTTACATTATCGCTCATGAAAATACAGCCCAGGATGTTGTTAAGAGTTCCAGGTCATCTAATTCTATCTGAATTTTCAAAGTCAAGTGCATTATTGATTTTATCTTGCGAGAGAGAAGAATATGAAAGTCCGATTTCTTGATTGGATGTGATTTAGCTATTTAAGTATATCAACCAAAGTCATAATTCAAGAAGAGAATGAACTGTATTTTATTCCTTATATTAAATTTAAATGGTACACAGTTTTATTAGCTGAATTTTAGTTCCATTTATATTTCATTTTAATATTATATTATTATTATTTTATCAAAGACAATAACAAATTATTATCTTTTCACCAGTTACTATGGCAGTCTTGTGATATAAATGGGGTTACCTCAATGAATGCCAGAAAAAAATCACAGAATCTTCTTTTCATTCACACACAGTTTTATAAACATGTCTTTCCTTTGGTTCAATCCAATCTTGAATTCTTCTGAAAATTCTGAAAAGAATAAACTTTTTTGACTATTTTAAAGTCATTTTTAGGTTACAGTATAACTATTTTCGCTTTAAACAGTGAAGATGAAAACTGTGAATGAAAATTAAACTGTGATTGTTTAATTAGTCATATGACTGAACCCAGATGTATAGGGATAACCTTGGTGCTTTGTACCATATCACAAGTCCAGGTATCATGCTCTGATATGTGCTAAACACTAGTTACAAAATCATTACACAGAATTATTATTATTACTATTTTATGACAGGTAAGTGTTAACATCTGAGTACATTGTCTATAAAAAATCCACTCCTTTTAAAAAACATGTGCCATGAATGTTTTCTCTGCACATAATAAATACATCAATAAATGATTTTATTTGCTATAAAATGGTCCATTTAATGACAGTAACCTCCCATCACTTATTCAATAATTATTTTGTTGGTTATTTCATTTTCATGGTTTTGGTATTTTAAAACTGCCTATGTAAGCACCCTGGTATATCCCTATGCACAGGAAAAGCAGAGAATGGGCAGACTTTGTGTGGTATTTCCAAATTATTCTTTAGAAAGTTTGTTATAATGCATGTGGTCTAATAATAGACAAGGGCATCTTTCTATTGATCACACTGAATATTTTGTGGCAAAATTATCAGAAATCTACCTGATTATTTAATTTTTATTATAAACAAAATATATTTTTACATTTTTCTTGAATATTTGAAGTTCTGTTATAAATTTCTTAGCCTTCTTAGTCTTAATTAGACTTTGTGTGCTCTTCATGTTGCAAATATTTTTTGGTTGATAGTTTCCTTTTTTATTATATTTGATATGAAAATTCAATATAATTATTATGGTGATGAAAGCAAAATGTCTCTAGCACCAGAATAACAATTCATGCAAATATAGATTAAATATGGTGTGATTTTAAAGTCCATACTTTGTATGGGGACTGAGGGAAAATCTGTCTTCATTATCAGAGCATGGTTTTGTGAAGGCCACTCCTCTCAGCCTTGCCTAATTTTATCTAGATCTTTGAGGTTGTCAGAAATTGTATCTCCAGAAAGTTAGGTGTTGCTCCATGGTGCCAATTATTGTTTTAGCTATTTCAGATTGCAAAAACCGTTTCTTGAAAATTAAATGAGAGTTGGTTTTCCTTCCATGTTGCTTTGACTTAGATGAAGCTTTTGTTTCCACACACATTATGGTCTATAATGCTGCATAATGACCCACTGACAATGATTAAGCAAACATTCTGAAATGTCAGCCTGAGAATTTTAAATATAGTTTTTGTAGAAAATAAGAGCAAGCTTGTCCTACTGATATTGACTTCCCTAGAGGGCACTGTACTTTGATAAAGCTAATAAAATGTCTTTTTACTGAGTCATTACTTTCTTACAGTTGATATTCATTGACTGTTCTGTATCAAGTCCTGTATTCAATGCTGGTGGATTAAAGATTATCTATATGTCTATCAATAGACCCACCTATATCAACTTATCTAGTATCTATCTGCCTATGTAGTTGTCTGTCTATGTATCTGGGCTTCCCTGGTGGCTCAGTGGTAAAGAAGTCATCTGCCAGTGCAGGACATGCAGGTTCGATCCCTGGGTCAAGAAGATCCCCTAGAGAAGAAATGGTAAACCAACCCAGTATTTTTGCCTCGGAGGAGTCTGGTGGGCCACAGTCCATAGGGGTCACAAACTAGCTGGACACAGCTAAGTAATTAAACAAAACTATATGTGTGTGTGTGTGTGTGTGTGTGTGTGTGTATGCATATATACATTCACCAAGTCAGTATTTGGACTATTCTCCTGTATCCACACACTGCGCTCTTTGACCTATATTCTGATGACCTTAATTTATATCTCTAGCATGAACCTTTCCACTTAATTCTAAACTCAATAGATCCATTTAGATATGTACCTGATACCTCTCACACAGTCAGCAAATTCTTATAACACTACCAGTGATGTATATTTATATATATCTATAATACACACATACACACAACAAACTGCTATTTAGACTTTCAAACATTATTCCTTATTTTCCACCAAATTTGCCACAATGTGGGTTTCCACTTTTTAATCTGTCTTTATTCAGACAACACTAGCTATTGTACTGTATATTTAGTGTACAGTGTTAGTCACTCAGTCATGTCCAACATTTTGCGACCCCTGGACTGTAGCCCACCAGGCTCCTCTGTCCCTGGGATTCTCCAGGCAAGAATATAGGAATGGGTTGCCATTCCCTTAGTTATAAAGTTTAACTTTATGGTTTATTATTATGAGAAGCAATTTGAAACGCAGTGCCTCAGAGCTACTTATTAATTTGTGGGAGAACTATTCGCTTGCAAATTGATTGGCTCCTGTTCATGGACATGTTTTAACTAAGAATATTTACTCATAGTCTTACATATTGGAAAGAAACAAGGGAAATCTGGAGGAAAAAATTGCATGATATTAATGTTCCATATTCTATTGCAAATGCTTCTATATAAACAAGCAAGTATAAAAATGATGGTGTAATGTCTCCTTATTCTTGTGTAATGGCATATTGTGAAATAGCATGTCTCAATTCCCTGTCTAACTAGTTATCTCAAATATTATTTCATCTAAATTGCATGTATATGAAAAACTTAGGTCTCATCCCATGTTTCTTGATATTTGTGTTTGAGATGGAAACCACACCTCATCCTGTCTGTAATTCATGTATGACTAGTAGAATACAACCTGAGCTAGAAAAATAAAAAGAGAGAACTTACAGGGGATGCAGAATCATCTGAGATTGCCCAAGGCTGAGATGTAGCAGCCTCAGAAATGAACCTGAAGCAAGTGCTAGTTACCAAGCAGGTTAGTCTGACTTCAGTCATCTTTGTTTTGATACACAAATCTTCATTCTTCTCTATGTCTCATTCTGCTTTCTTCTGATTCTTTTGTCCATGAAGTAAAGTTTACTAACTCTGAAGCGTATGTGTTGCTATTTCCATCATGAGGCAGAATAACTTTCTCCTAGTATCAGGGTCTAATTCTTAGGGAAGACTCTCTATCTGATGCTATCAAATATTCCCAAATAACTGATATTCTGCTCCACTGAATACTTCATTGTCCTTAGTTGTAGATTGAGGGAGTGGGAAGTTAATGGAAATGATCTTAAGAAATCCCAAAATATTCTGTTATAGTACATTTAATGATTTAAATCATATGATGCTGTTTTTTCTTTTTGGTTAAACACACAGCAAACAAACCAACCAAAAGTCATGTCCTAGACATATGATGCCTTGAATTTATGAAAAAGAAATTAATAATGAAAAATGGAAGGAAAGAGAAACCCTAGTCACAAATCCCATCAGACTTTGCTAACAGAACCACATTAAGCAAACTTTATTTGCCCAAACTGGCTATTCAACACATACCTTCTATGGAGGATATGTTGGCTTCCACACTCACACCCACATTTTTTAATTAATCAAACTATATTTTTTTAATCCCTGAGATGCCCTCTCTCTGGCCTTATTTTACCCACTCCTCAAGGCTCTCTCCCAGTCTGTTTTTATTAAACTTCTATTTTTTTGGTGCACAATATCTAGCATTCAAAATTTGCAAGAATAATAACATTAATTTTCAGTTTCAAGGGATTTACACTAGAGTAATTGAAGAGGCAGACTTTATGCTAATGCTACAGTCTTATACATGCAAAACTTTAGAAGTGACTAGGTATCTGGAGATTTAAAGAGAGGAATAATCAGCTACTTTGGAGAAAGGGAACATAGGAGATGGAGAAGTGGAGTTCAAAGGAATTCATGGAACTTGACTGAGCTTCCCTTGTACTTTTGCCAGCCCTATAGTGGATGTCAGGAATGTCATGTCCATTGGATGGGCCATTTCCTCTGTGTAAGATCTCTGATGTGATTGTAACTTCATGTGAAGAGAGGACATAGGTTACCTGTCTTCTTGATTTCATAAAGCACCCTGCAGGAGCCTCATCATGCTGCTGTCTTTCAATAATTACTAATTATCTTTCACTTTTCTAAGTTTTAACATTTTATGAGAGCCAGAGAATTTGCAGTCATTAATTTCCATCAATAGCAAAATATTTATATATATCTATATATATATATATAGACTTGACGCTGGGCTTTCAGACAAAGTGTTCTTCCTCTAAAGTCCTAGAAAATGATGAAGAGTGAATTTGCTCAGTCGAGTCCTACTCTTTGAGACCACTGCCAGGCTTCTAGATCCAAAAGATTTTCTAGGCAAGAATACTGGAATGGATTGCCATTTCCTTCACCAGGGGATCTTCCCGACACAGGTATCAGAACATGGGTCTACTGCACTGCAGGCAGACTCTTTACTATCTGAGCCACCAGGAATGATGAGGGCAGAGAATACTCTTCAAGTGTAAGCTGGTTGTGTGTCACTGGAACGATCTGTCTCGTCTTTGCTTCAAATAAAGCTAAACTCTTCTTTGTGTTTCCATTTAACAGGTTCTCTGACACCATCTTTCCTCTATTTGTTAATCAAATGGAGGAGCAAAGTCATTTGTTACTCTTTTCAGCAAACTATCGTTTGAACTTACCATTTCACTTTTATAATTTTTCACTATTATCTATTATTTTGTTTGTTCTATTTTTCTGTTTATTGTTTTTTATTTTCTTTTATTTTTTAGGTTCTTAAGTAAATGAGTAGTTATATTTTTTATTTTCCCAGTCATATTTCTTAAACTATAAGTGATATTTATAATTACAAACTTTATTATGTATGCTATTTTTAAAGCAATTTCAATCTTGTTGAGCCATTTGCTTTGAGTGTGTTTTGTAGATAACATATTCCCAATTCTGTTTTCTATTGTATTACAAAATGTGACAGTTTCTGTATTACAGAGTGGAGGACAGGGTTTTAACTGAATCACTTTTATTGTGATTATATCATGTTTGGATTTATTCTAGATACCTTATCACATGATATATATGCAATTGACTTATAAATTTATGCCATTTATTTTTTTTACAATCTTTTCCTTCTTTCCTGACAATTATTAGAGTGATAACATTATGCTTTGTTTCATTTTTGTCTTTATCAATTTTTGCAACTATTTTACTATAATTTTTTAAAGTCAATTTTTAGAGCAGTTTTAGGTTTACAACAGAATCATGAGTAAGAGAAAAGATTGCTCATATACCACCAGCTCCACACATTCTCAGCCTTGCCTATTTTCAACACCACTTACCAGATTGAATTTTTTTTTTTTTTTTTACCAAGGATATACCTATATTGACACAGCATAATTACCTTAATTCCATTGTTTACCTTAGGGTTCACTTTTGGTATTGTGTATTCTGTGGGTTTGACAAATGAATAATGACATGTATCTATCACTATAATATTATAGAGTATTATCACTGATCTAAAAATTCTCTGTGCTTTGCCTATTTATCTTTCTCACCCACTCATGTCAACAACTGATATTTTAATTGCCTCCATAGATTTTTATTTTCCAGAATGTGATATATTTAGAATCATCCAATATATAGCCTTTCTAATTGGCTTCTTTCACTTAATAATGTGCATTTAAGATTCATCCATGTCCTTTTAAGGCTTGAGATCTCAATGAATAATGTTTTATTGTCTAGATGTACCACCCTTAAGGCAGAAAGTGAAAAAGAACTAAACAGCCTCTTGATGAAAGTGAAAGAGGAGAGTGAAAAAGTTGGCTTAAAGCTCAACATTCAGAAAACTAAGATCATGGCACCCGGTCCCATTACTTCATGGCAAATAGATGGGGAAACAGTGGCTGACTTTATTTTTCTGGGCTCCAAAATCACTGCAGATGGTGATTGCAGCCACAAAATTAAAAGAAATTAAAATATGCTTACTCCTTGGAAGGAAAGTTATGACCAACCTAGATAGCATATTAAAAGCAGAGACATTACTTTGTCAACAAAGATCTGTCTAGTCAATGCTATGGTTTTTCCAGTAGTCATGTATGGATATGAGAGTTGGACTATAAAGAAAGGTGAGTGCCAAAGAATTGCTACTTTTGAACTGTGGTGGAGAAGATTCTTGAGAGTCCCTTGGACTACAAGGAGATCCAACCGCCCATCCTAGGGGAGATCAATCCTGGGTTTTCATTGGAATGACTTATGTTGAAGCTGAAACTCCAATACTTTGGCCACCTGATGCAAAGATCTGACTCATTTGAAAAGATCCTGATGCTGGGAAAGATTGAGGGCAGGATAACGGGATGACAGAGGATGAGATGGTTGGATGACATCACTGACTCAGTGGACATGGGTTTTGGTGAACTCTGGGAGTTGGTGATGGACAGGGAGGCCTGGCGTCCTGAGGTCCATGGGGTTGCAAAGAGTTGGACACAACTGACTGACTAAACTGAACTGAACTGAACCACTATTTATTTGTACATTCACCTACTGAAGGACGTCTTGGTTGCTTCTAAATTTTGAGAGTTAGGAAGAAAACTGCTATGAATATCTGTGTGCAAATTTTTGTGTAAGCATACATTTTCAAATGATTTGGTTAAAAAGCAAAGTGTGTGATCGCTGCATTATTTGGTATGATGTGTTTAGTTTTGTAAGAAATCTCTTAAGTGCTTGCTAAAGAGGATTTACCATTTTGTGTTCCCAGAAACAAATTATGAGAGTTTCTGTTGTTCCACATCCTCACCAGAATTTGGTGTCATTGTGTGTGTAGGAGTATTAGATGTGGCATGCATGGACTGAATGCTGTTTCCCTCCTTCTCCCCCTCTCCGAAAGTAATTAAGGTTAAATGAGGTCATAATGGAGCTTCCCAGATGGCCATAGTGGTAAAGAACCCAGCTATCAATGCAGGAGATGTAAGGGTCCTGGGTTCGATCCCTGGGTCAGGAAGATCCCCTGGAGGAGGACCTGGCAACCTGTTCCAGTATTCTTGCTTGAAGAATCCCATGGGCAGAGAAGTCTGGGGGACTACCCTATGGTCCATAGGGTTGCAAAGAGTCAGTCGGACATGACTGAGCACAAACATGTGTGCACACAAACATACATACACACACACATACATACACAGACATTAGCAATGATGGGAAAATTAACATGATAAAATATAAGGATTACTCCAGAAACAGTTACTTACACAATAGTAAACTGGCATAAAGGAAGTAATGAATTCAAAGACTGGTGAATGACAACAAATATAGGATATCTTCCTTAATATACATGCATTAGCAAAATTAAGATTATTCTGTATATAAATTTTTATGTACTGGTTTTACGTCAGTTAAAAAAAATAGGTCATAAAATAATTTTCAAGAACATGACTTTTTATGATTGCAGAATTTTACATACTTGATATGCACTATAATTTATTTACCCATTTCTGTATTTTTGGATATTTATATTATTTTCCCAATTTTTGCTATTATAAATAATACTGAGATGACTACCATTGCATATAAATCTTAATGTGTATTTCTGATTATTTGCTGGGAATAAATCTGTAGAAGTGGGATTCCTGAGTTAAAAGGAAGACTATTTTGATAGCTTTTGATGTATATTGCAGAACTGTGATTCATAAGTGTAAAATATGCATTCCGCAGGCTTTCAATCAGTGTGTATTTACTGAGTCATACAATGAAATGGGAACTTTTTATAGATGTTAGGCAAAGAAGTCAGATAGGGTCTTCTTCTTAGGTTTCTTATATTTTAGTGAGAAAACAATAACTAGTAGCGAAAAAAAAAAAAAAAGCCAGATAGTGATCAGCCCTACGAAGGAAAGAAAGCAGTGTGGGAGAGAGAGGGCAAACATCAGTTAGGCAGTTAGAAGACTCCTCTAAGAGGAAGTGACCTTGAAAGTTCTAAATGATGCCTGAGAGCTAGTTATGCAAGTAAATAATTGCCTGACTACTCATAGCACTGTTATACAGTACTCATTAAAAAAAAGTTCTGAGGACTTTCCTAGTGGTTCAGCGGTTAAGAATCCACCTTACAATGCAGGGACATAGGTTCAATCCTTTGTTGGGGAACTGAGATTTCACATGCCATGGAATAACTAAGTCTGTACACCATGCCTAGAGAGTCCTTGTACCACAATGGAAGATCCCATGTGCTGCAACTAAGACCTGATACAGCCAAATGAATAAATCATTAAAAAATATGCTATTTAAGGTAGAAATGAAATCCAAGAGTTATTTTTAATTTTATCATTTTATTATTTCAGATAACTCTATTTAAAATTCTATGGATCATTCTCATTGCTTGCTTTGGGATTACCTTATCCTGTCATATGTCAATTTATGGCTCAGAGTAGTAATGGTTTTCTTACTAATTGTCAAGGGCTCTTCATGTGTTGAAAATAATGTCTTCAAATGTTAGTATTTCCTACAAATGTTTACTCTCAATTTTCCATTTGCCCTTTATTTTTCTTTTGATTGTGTCTACAGAACTTTTTTTCTCTTCAAAGTTTTACATAGTCAAATATGTTTACTTTTACTTTTGTGATTCTCCTTTTTCAAAATAGCTTTAGTTTCAAATGATCACTTTCGTCATTTAGAAGTGAAAATTTTCTTAGATTTTGAATTTGAATCTAGATAGCTCTGATTCCCCAAAGCCTCTTGTCTTTCCACACTACTTTTAATAGGAATTGGAAACTATAAATGAAGCCTGTGATTTTAGGTTTTGAGCAAATATTTTCTATCTAGCCAACTAGATAAAATCTTGCCAATATCTAGAATAAATAGAATACAGCACAAAATGAGCTCTAGTGTCTTCAGCTTGTAAAATCTGGGGCAAGACCTTATTTGGCCCCAATTAGTATAACCCAAGTCAGGAGAGCAACAGTAGAAAAAGGAAAGTGACTTATTTTCAGAATGGTATCAAAATGTTAAGTTCCAGGATTAGGAAACAAAGAGATAGAACGTTACAATGTGAAGAGTAGACTCATTGGAAATAACCCTGATGCTAGGAAAGATTGAAGGCAGGAGAAGAGGGTGACAGAGGATGAAATGGTTGGATAGCATCACCAATTCAATGGACATGAACTTGCGCAAGCTCCAGGAAATAGTAAGGGACAGGGAAGGCTGGTGTGCCACTGCCCACAGGGTCACGAAAAGTCAGGCATGACTTGGTAACTGAACATCAAAGAAGATCTGGTACATATATATATATATATATATATATATATATATATATATATATATATATAATGGAATGCTATTCAGTCACAAAAGAGAAGAAAACAATGCCTTTTGCAGCAACATAGATGGACTTAGAGGATATCATACCAAGTGAAGTAAGATAGAGAAAGGATGTATAATATCACTTACATATAGAATCTAAAATGTGACACAAATGAGCTGATCTACAAAACAGAAACAGACTTGCGGACATAGAAAACAGATGAGTTGCTACCAAGAGTGAGAAGCCCAAGGTTGCAATGCCTCCTTGTTGGGGAATTGAATCTGGTCTCCCATGTGATAGACAAGGATAGTCAACACTATACTGATGAGGATGGTGGAGCATATAGAATTTAAAATATGACACAAATGAGCCTATTTACAAAACAGAAACAGACTCGTGGACATAGAGAACAGGTGGGTGGTTACCAAAGGGGAAGGAATAGGGGAGAGATGGAATGAGAGTTTGTGATTAGCAGATGTAAGCTAGTACACAGGGAATGGATACACAACAAGGTGCTACAATAAAGTTCAGAAAACTATATTTATTATCCTATGATAAACTGTTATAGAAAAAATATGGAAAAGAATATATATATTTATAGCTGAACCACTTTGCTATGCAGCAGAAATTAACACAACATTGTAAATCAACTATACTTCAGCAAAAAATTAAAAAAAGAAAAGCTATCAAGGAATAGAGCTAAATGCATATGTAGAGGAAGGATTAGAGCTGAAACTTCAAGAAATGTGGTTTGGTGCTTGATTTTTGCTGAATCATAGGCGTATGGTGGAGGCCAGGAACAAGGACTTGATGGAGTCTGTGTCAGGGTGGAAATAGACCCTACAGTGAATGGTCTATAGAGTCCTTCCATTCGATGGAATTAAAGAATATGTACACTACAATATGGGATTCCCAGGTGGCTCAGTGATAAAGAATCTGCCTGCCGAGCAGGAGACATGTGTTCGACCTCTGTACTAGGAAGATCTCCTGGAGAAGAAAATGGCAACCCACACAAGTATTCTTTCCTGGGAAATCCCATGAACAGAATAGCCTGGTGGGCTACAGTTCATGCGGTTGCAAAGAGTCAGAAACAACTTAAGAGACTAAACCACAGCAAACAATAACCCTACAATATAATACAACACAACATACTAATATATATATATATATATAGCTATGTGCAATTTTATATATGAATTTTATATATGAATCTTCATTAGATTAGCAGTTGTATCAGACAGTATTTAAAGTATTTTCTTGTCCACTTTTCTGGTATGCCCCAAACAAACAAATTTAAGAGAAGATGTCTCATTTTCTTGGAAAGTAAAGACAGTCTATTTGTTGTAAGCCTTTTCCCTTGCTCTGATAAGAACACAGAAGATGTGCTGTTGTTGACTTTTCTTCCCTATATTTTTAGTTGCTTTTTTTTTTTTTTACATTCTGCAGTAATACTTCATAGACTTCAGTATCAGTTTATATCCAACTACATCTCAAACTTCAAATCCTTACACTTCCTCCAGAATCTTCTCACAAATCCCTTTCCTGTTCCTGTAATTTATATGTACTCTTCAGGTTTTCAACTCATAAAAGGGTAAAGAAAAAAGAATCACCTTTTGTTTTTACAGTGTAGGGAGCTGAGCTCCAGGCATTCTTCTGCCAGCAGAGCTGTTGATGAATGCTGGCAGCCCTTATAAAACAAAACACAAAAGAATCAAGACTCTCCTGCAAATGTTGTATGTGATTCCTATCTTAATTTTTACCCAAGAAAAGGCACCACTGTACCAGTCGTTTCCACCAGTAATGCTATTGTTACCATCAATATATTAGCATCCCTGCCATCACTGAATGCTCTGGGTCATCCCCCTTGTGAATAATGACATGTAGAGTGATCTAATTTTTCTTTAAAGCCTGGAACACTATACCTGAGGCTCATACCATAGGAGTAAAATCCAAATGTCCCCCTTTTCTGATACTCGATTTTCATGGGGCAATAAAGGAAAAGGAAGGAATGAAGATGCATACAAAAGCATAACAGTGATGCCAATTTGTGAGAAAATCTATTGTTTATAGACAGATGGAATATAAATGGTACAGGTTTTGGATACTTTCAGCCCTGAATAAAACTGAAGCTTTGCAAAAAAGTTGCTGTGACAGTTTATTTGACCTCTCTGACTTCTGTTTTCTCCTCTGAAAAACGCACTAAAGATTTTTGTGAAATTAATTTATACACATATAGATTAATGCCTGGCCTATGGTAGTTGTTCATTAAAAAGTTACAATGATATTGAAATCAATTTAGATTTTTTGTTTAGTAACTAAGCTTGTAAGTAAAAATACTTTGATTTTTATGTAATGTAATGTAATGTACATACATAACATAATGTATATTATATTACATAATGTAACATTATATAATGTAATGGCAGTTACATTTTTCTCTGTAAAAAATCTGCAAAAATTGCTGGTATTCCAGTATATTCTTCTTGTTCGTACTCATGACCCTTTGGAATATGAGTGGACAATATTCTCTAGGAAGAAACTGAATTTTTGTCATTTTGAAAACTGTACATTTTGTGGGCAGGCTGCATGTCAGTAGTGTTTTCTGAAATAAATAGTAATGGTGTTAGCTGTATTATAGGTACCTACTTTAATATAGAGTTTTTGTTACTGCATTTTTCCAGACACAGAATAAAGGATTAGAAAATTACTCAAAACATGTGACCCTGTGTAGCTAATTAAAATACTCCAAATCAAAAGTTAGTTTCTGCCTCTTTTTCAGAAGTTATGACTAAAATCCTCAATTGAATGGCAAGCATCCCATCAAGACAAAGAGCTGGAGCCAGTTAGTGGAAGTAAGCTAATCTGATGAAGTTTGAAGAGACCTGGGCCCCAGTTTAGATTCTGTCTACTTGCAACCTTAGGAAAACATGTTGAACATTTTCAGATCTCACTGTTCTTATTAATCACGTTCAGATGGCAACAATCTCCCCAGTGCACAGCACTATTAGGAGGGTGACTTGTACAGTGGGTAGGAGTCCTGCTGTCACAGCAGACTTAGACGACGTATAGAATCAGGCTGTCCTACAGGACGCGCTGCCACTGACGACTTTTGCTGAATCTCTGAATCTAAGGTGAAGGTCTGGGGTTCCAATCACCGAACAGAGGGACTATCTGGGAACTACAAAGTGGAGAACAGGCAGGTCTAAGGTGAAAAATAGATGAAAAGCTGAATAATATTCCATTGTATATATGTACTGCATCTCTTTTATTCATTCGTCTGTCATTGGGCATTTTTAGGTTGCTTCCTTGTCTTGGATCTTGAAAATAGTGCTGCTGTGAATATAGGAGTGCATCCATCTTTTCAAACTAGAGTTTTGTCTGAATCTATGCCTCAGGTATGATTGCAGGATCTTATGATAATTCTTTTTTTAATTTTAAGCAATCTCCATGCTATTTTCCATAGTTGCTGCACCAATTTATATTCCCACCAACAGTGTAGGAGGGTTCCTCATAGAAAAAAGAATGGAATAATGCTATTTGCAGGAACATGGATGGAATTAGAGATTACCATATTTAGTGAGATAAGTCAGATAGAGAACAATATCCTATAATATTGCTTATATGTGAAATCTAAAAAAAAGATACAAATGAATTTATTACAAAACAGAAATAGATTCACAAGTATAGAAAACAAGTTTATGGTTACCAAAGGGGAAAGGGGAGAATAAATTCAGAATTTGGGGTTAAATTAGACACATTACTATGTATAAAATTGATAACCAACAAGGGCTTACTGTATAGCACAGAGAACTAACATTATATAATATTTTATAATAACTTATAAGGAAAATAATCTGGAAAATTATGTAAATATTTGTGTGTGTGTGTGTGTGTGTGTGTGTATATATATATATATATACGTATGTATATATAGCTGAATCACTTAGCTGTATACCTGAAACTAACTCAACATTGTAGATCAACTATACATCAAAAAATAAAAAATGAGAAGCAAGAAGATAATTCTGTAGTACGAAAATACAGATATTAAGCACAGAAAGACTAAAGCTCTAACTGAAGTAAGCACTGCTGAACATGGAGTTTTCAAAGGCCCACTGTGTTAAAAGAGTGAAGGGTGGGCAGAAGTAGCTGGACTGGTCTCTCTGGAGCCATCATTCGTGGACCCTCTTCTCATCACTGATACTTTTCTCCAGATGCCCAGCCTTGGCACTTCAGAAGGGTGTAGGTACATGTGCCCATGAGTTATCTCTCTTTGACACATGGCAGAATAGTGCTTGACTTCCAAAAAACAATGTATATATGAGTATTTGGGAGAAGGTTGGAAAATTCCCTGATGCTGGGAAAGATTGAGGGCAAAAGGAGAAGAGGGTGATAGAGAATGAGATGGCTGGATGGCGTCACCGATGCAATGGACATGAACTTGGGCAAACCTCAGGTGATGGTGAGGGACAGGGAGGCTTGGCACACTGCAGTCCATGGGGTTGCAAAGAATAGACATGACTGGGCAACTGAACAATGGCAACAAAAACAACATGAGAAAGTGAGAAAGAATGTGTTTATTTCTGAGGTAAATATAATTTGAGGCATTAGTCGGCATCCAAGAAATAAATATCAAAGATAAACATCTGCCTTCAATTATTAGACCCATCATTTGGCTCTTTGGGAAAATATCCTATACATTCTCAATTTCCTCTCTAAATTAAAAATATGGATACTTTAAATCAGAGTTCCCTAAAGAGGGAGAAGATGAGAGAGACAAATAGAAACAAATACAGAGACACAGGCTGATGTAAACCCATGGTTCATGTCATTGTATGGCAAAACCAACACAATAAAGTAAAGAAAATTAAAAAAAAAAAATCTTGGCTAACAAGATTATGAGAGCTGATAAATCTGTAATGCATAGGTAGAAATTCAGATTAGGGTTGATGTGGTTTTGAGTCTGAAGTTTGTAGGGCAGGCCAGTAGCCTGGAAATTCAGATCAGATTTCTATTTTATTGTCTTGAGGCAGACTTACTTCTTGCAGAAGCCTCAGTGTTTACTCTTAAGTCTTTGCTGTACTCATTGGATGAGACACTCACATCTGTTTCACTTAACATCAACTGATTGGAAATGCCAATGACATCCACAAATACCTTAACAGGTCATATCTATACTGTTTGACCAAACAACTGGGTACCAAACTGACCTCAAAAAATTAACTGTTACAGATCCTTACCACATGGGGCAGATGTAATAACATACACAATGTTTAATAAAGAGGTTGAAATAATTTCCATTATCAGCATTAGTAAGGCACATTGAGGCCATACTTTTCAAATACATTAGTTCAGTTCATGTCTGACTCTTAGAGACTCTATGAACCGCAGCACGCCAGGCCTCCCTGTCCATCACCAACTCCTGGAGTCCATCCAAACCCATGTCCATTGAGTCAGTGATGCCATCCAACCATCTCATCCTCTGTCATCCCCTTCTCCTCCTGCCTTCAATCTTTCCCAGCATCAGGGTCTTTTCCAATGAGTCAGCTCTTCACAACAAGTGGCCAAATATTGGAGTTTCAGCTTTAACATGAGTCTTTCTAATGAATACCCAGGACTGCTCTCCTTTAGGATGGACTGGTTGGATCTCCTTGAAGTCCAAGGGACTCTCATGAGTCTTCTCCAATACCACAGTTCAAAAGCATCAATTCTTCGATGTTTAGCTTTCTTTATAGCACAGCTCTCACATCCATACATGACTTCTGGAAAAACCATAGCCTTGAAGATGAACCTTTGTTGGCAAAGTAATGTCTCTGCTTTTCAGTATGCTATCTAGGTTGGTCATAACCTTCCTTCCAAGGAGTAAGTGCCTTTTAATTTCATGGCTGCAATCACCATTTGCAGTGCTTTTGGAGCCTAAAAAAATAAAGTCTGACACTATTTCCACTGTTTCCCTGTCTATTTCCCATGAAGTGATGGGACCAGATGCCATGATCTTAGTTTTCTGAATGTTGAGCTTTAAGCTAACTTTTTCACTCTCCTCTTTCACTTTCATCAAGAGGCTTTTTAGTTCCTCTTCATTTTCTGCCATAAGGTGGTGTCATCTGCATATCTGAGGTTATTGATACTTCTCCTAGCAATCTTGATTCCAGCTTGTGCTTCTTCCAGCCCAGCATTTCTTCATGACATACTCTGCATATAAGTTAAATAAGAAAGATATCTAGTCTTTCCCATTCTGTTGTTTTCCTCTATTTCTTTGCATTGATCACTGAGGAAGGCTTTCTTATCTCTCCTTTCTATTCTTTGAAAGTCTGCATTCAAATGGGTGTATCTTTCTTTTCTCCTTTGCCTTGTTTTCTCTCTTCTTTTCTCAGCTATTTGTAAGGCCTCCTCAGACAACCTTTTTGCCTTTTTGCATTTCTTTATCTTGTGGATGGTCTTGATCACTGCCTTCTGTTCAATGTCACACCCTCCATTGAGGGTGGTGGTCAGCAGCAATTCCAGCACCATCAGAGCTGTCATTGAAAGTCAACCTGCACTAATGTGGCACAATTTCTTCCTCCATTCCTTAATAACAGTGATGTCAAACTCCATAGCAGCTGGTATGCTATCCGCCAGAAATTTGAACCAGACTCTTCCTTTCCCTCTTAGCAGAACTGACCCACCTGAAAGCAAGCCTTAATAACTACAGGTCATTTGCTGGTCCCTTGTTTTTCTCAAGCCTTGCCTCTACAGATGCACTCCATTCCCTGAAATCACCAGACTTACCGTGCAGACCAGAGACTTGTGAAAATAACAGATATCATCTGCCATATATCTTGTTGAGTTAGTGCTTTTGCTTTCCTTGGATAAATACCCAGAAGTGGAATTGCTGGGGAATATAGTAGTTCTTTTTTTTTTTTTTTTTTTTTGAGGAGCTTCCATACTGTGTTTCACAGTGGCTGTACAAATTTACATTCCTACCCACAATATACAAGGTTTCTTTTTCTCTGTATTCTTTCCAAAACTTTTTGTTTTTTTGTCTTTTTTTATACTAGCCATTTTAATAGGTGTGGGGTGATATTTCATTGTGGTTTTGATTTGCATCTCCTTGATGAATAGTGATGCTGAGTATATTTTCAAGTACCTGTTAGTCATCTGCATAACTTCTTTGAAAAAAATGTCTGTTCAAATCTTCTGCTTGTTTAAAAAAGCAATTTCTTTTCTGTTGAGTTGTCCGAGTTCTTTATATATTTTGGATATTAGCCCCTTATCGCTTGTATGATTTGTAACACTTTCTCCCATTCAGTTGGTTACCTTATCACTTTGCTGATGATATTCTTTGCTGTGCAGAAGTTTTTTAGTTTGAAGACTACTTTTAGAGGGGTGTACATGTCCCTTCAGTCTTCCCTGCTGGCTCAGATGGTCAAGAATCTGCAGGAAACCCAAGTTTGATCCCTGAGTTGGGAAGATCCCCTGGAGAAGAGAATGGCTACCCACTCCAGTACTCTTGCCTGGAAAATTCCATGGACAGAGAAACCTAGTGGGCTATAGAGGACTATCGTCCATGGGTGCACAAAGATTTAGACATAGCTGAGTGACACACATGTCCCTTCATTTGTTGCCACCATCAAGAACCCACACCTCCAACATTCTCTTTTCAAAAGGAGCTACTGGAACTACTAGGTTCCATACCCTGTGTCTTCTGGGATTCTCTAGGATCTGGGATAGGGAATGGCATACTTTTTCCTGTTGTTTAGGTTACTCTTGTAAACCTTCTGTGTTCAGATATGATCTTGCCTGGCAACAGTTAAATAAACATCTCTGTTTATATTCCCAAAGGCACACATGCCAAGCTCCTCAAAACTCTCTCACAATGCACTATTCTCAGCACTAAGATAATGCTACAGATTTTCAGTGCTGTGAATATCAGCTGATGAGTGAAATGCCAATCACTCTTTCCTGAAGACATACCCAACCCCTGAGAGTGATTTGCTTGAAGGTTCCCTATCCACCGTCTCTTAGTTTTGGGAAGGGAGTCACAGGACAAGTAGAGAGTAATTTCTTTTGTATCATGAGTGTTTTATTTTCTGAAAAAGAAATATTTTTAGAAATGACCCCCTGTTTCTCCACATCTCCCCTTCAGTCATACATTGCATATCCTGAGTTGATGAGTTACCCAGTGTTGTTTCAGAAAAATTTCAATTCCATCTTTGTAAGCCTGGGGTGGGGGTGGAGGGAATCTGTACCTGACCACTTTTATTGATCACCCTCTTTTGAATATAGACTTTAATTGCCAATTAGAGGGCAACTGGAAAATTTCACTCTGCATTCTATTATAGCAGCTATTATTATTATCAGCAGGAACAGAGGCTGCTTTGTTCATACCAAACAGGTAGCTTTCTGTTTTTCTCCTTATGGCCATTGCATAATGTATAGTTTCTGGATGGTGGCATTTGGGGGCATAAATGCTATAACTCTCCTACACAGATTTCCAATTGAGGCTCCTTTACAATCATTTTATGGTTTTAAAAATAGCTCCGTATCTTCAAGTTCTTGTTTTCTGTTTCAGAAAGAGTTATTGGTCTTCCTCAAGCTAAGAAAAATACATTTGAAGAACAGAATAGAGCCTGTTCCTCAGAGGCTTGTTCTCTGTAGGATTACCATGTGGGAGACCAACCAAAGCTTGTGCTATTTTTCTGTGAATCTTGGTCATGTCTCTCTATAGACTCCACCTTCTAATATTTGTGCTCTAATTCTCAGTTTAATGAATTATTTTATAGGAAAACCGAAAGCCAACAAAATCCTCAGTAAGCTGGAAAGGCTTCATTTTTAGAAGGTGAAATATCATGCTGTATTGCCCTGGGGTATTGTTTTAATCATGGCTCATACTATTCTGTTTTAGTCAAACACGACTGTGGGTAGCTCTTAATTAGAACGTGGAAAGGACTGACAGCGATGTCTTTTGTATAGATCTCTGGTAAGTTTGGGACTTCCCAGGTGATGAACCTGCCAATGCAGAAGACATGAAAGTTGTGGGTTTGATCCCTGAGTCAGGAAGATGCCCTGGAGGAGGGCATGGCAACCCACTCCAGTATTCTTCCCTGGAGAATCCCATGAACAGAGGAACCTGGAGGATTACATTCCATGGAGTAATAAAGAGTTGGACATGACTTAAGAGACTTAGCATGCATGCACATTGGTAAGTAAACTAAGTTGAATCTGCCTGAGGTCAAGCAGAACATTAAAATGCTCTTGGTAAGTGCATATCTGCTCCCCTTTAACTCAACATTCTATTAAATTCAAAACAGAGATAAACTAAATTTTAAATAAATTGAAATTGGATACCTTATTACTTATGTTTATTATTTCACTAAGTTTAGCATCCTGTAGATCAATATATCCACAGAGGGCCAGACGGCTGGCCCATTAACAGGTGTTCAAGTGACCCTGATCATGGGCTCTACCAAGTCTATTAGTCCATACACAATACTAAGAGCAAATCAAACTAAACTGAGAGTTAAGTTCTACAGGATTTTTTGTTGTTGTTGTTTGTTTCAATGTTCTGTTGTAGTAAAATATATAACATAAGACTGACAATTTTAAACATTATTAGAGTATAGTTCAGTGGTATTAAATACATGCATAATATTGTGAAGCCATTGCCAATATCCATCTTTAGGAATCTTTTCATCTTGAAAAACTGAGGCTCTGTAGCCTCGAAACAGTAACTCCCTTTTCCCCCATGACTCCAACTTAATAGCCGCAATTATAATTTTCATCTCTATAATTTTGACTACTTTAAGTGGCTCGTATATATGGAATCATACAATATTTGTTTTCTTCGTGACTGACTTGTTTCACTTAGCAAAATATTATTGTTTCATGCCTGTTGTAATATATTGCAGAATATCTTTATCACTTAAAGCTGAATAATATTCCATTTTATGTACACACATTTTGTTTATCCATTCACCTTTCCATGGGTACTTGGGGAGCCTCCACATTTTAGCTATTGTGAATAATGCTACTCTGAAAATGGGCATAGAATTTTTATTTTATGATCTTCCTTTCAATTATTTAGGGTATATGCCAGATGTGGATTTGCTGGGTTATATAGTAATTCTATTTGTAGGAATTACCATAGTTTTCCATAATGACTATACCATTTTACATTTTCACTAGCAATACACAAGGGTCCTAAATTCTCCAAATTCTCAACAACACTTGTTTTTTTTTCTTTACTTGAATAGTAACCTCCTAATGGGTGTGAATCGGTATCTCTTTGTAGCTTTTATTTGCATTTCACTTATGATTACTGATATTGAGCATCTTTTTATGTGAATATTGGACATTTGCATGTATTCTGTGGAGAAATAGCCACTCAATTGCTTTGCCTGTATTTGAATCAAGTCTTCTATATTTTTGTTGTTGAGTTTTAGGAGCTCTCTATATATTCTGAATGTAAATAACAGATATATAGTTTTTAAATATTTTCTTCAATTCTGTGGGTTACTTTTTTATTCTATTGATAGTGTTGCTGGTATACACACGTGTTAATATTCATGAAGTCTAATATGTTTATTTTTTTATTGTGTTACCTACATCTTTGGAGTCTTATCCAAGAAATTGTTGCCAAATTCAATGACATGAAGTTTTTGTCCCAGGTTTACTTCTGAGAGATTTATGATTTTAGATGTCATATGTAGGCCTTTCATCCATTTTGAATTAATTTTTGTGTTTAGTGTTAGGTAAGAGTCCCATTTCATCATTTTGCATGTGGTTATCCAATTGTCTCAGAATAATTCATTGAAAAGACTGAGTTCATTCCTAAGTATTTTATTATTTTTGAGGATACTATAATTTTATTTTTTTAGCTAGGAATACTCTAATTTCTCCCTCCTCACTTTTGAAAGATAGAATTCTTCTTGACAGCTCTTTTCTATTTTTGACACTCTGAATATTTGGGCCCACTACCTTCTGGCTTTCAATGTCTCTGATGAGAAATCTGATGATTTTCTCTTTGGGCATCACTTGTGTGCTTTGATTCACTTCTTTCTTGTTGCTTTCAAGCTCCTGTCTTTCACTTTTGAAAGTTTGATTATAATGTAACTTGTTGTGGTCTCTGAGTTCATTCCACTTGGAATTTGCTGAGCATGATGTTAAAGTTCATGTGTTTCATCATATTTGATTCATGTATGTTGCCATATTCTTTTGGGAAATGTTTAGCTATTATTTTTAAAATATCCTCTCTCCCATTTTTTTTCCTTTGTTTTGGACCACCACAAAGTCTATATTTGTCCATTTGATTGAGCCCCACAGCTTCCTATGGAAGGTTGATGCTATGAGCTGTGAACAACGCCAGGATTTGTGGCTTCCGGAGGAGAGGAATTTGATCAGGGGCCAGAGACAAGGCTTGATCACTCAGAACTTTTTATCTAGAAAAGTTTTATTAAAGTATAAAAGAAATAGTAAAAGCTTTTGATATAGACATCAGAAGGGGACAGAAGAGTGCCCCCTTGCTAGCTTTTATCAAAGAGCTAAATACCTGCTAGCAAGCTGCTAATTAGAGAACAGAAATGCCTCAAAACTGAGAGAGTTGCACTAGGCCCCTCACCCACAACATGCATTTTGAGATAGCATTGGCACAAGGTGAGTCATCGCCAGCCATAAAACAATTTACATGAATCTTGAAGAAAGGAGAATTTCCAAGAAACACATAGTTCATATACATATCTTAAGAAAGACATTTCCTCCATGAGAAAAACACATTGTTAACTCTAGGTTTGAGATAAAGTTAAGTTCAGGCAGAACCAGGTGTAGCCATGGCAACACAGGATTAGAAGAGAAAAGAAAAGAAGGCATCTACCATTTGCTATTTATTTCCTCCTCCTCCTCCTCTGACCTCCCTATTGAGGCTGTTAACATTCTAATTTACTCTTTTTTTTAACTTTTCTTAATTTTTGTTTACTGTTCTTTGCAGTTGATATTTTCCATTAACTTATTTTCAAGTTTACTGATTCTTTCTCCTGTCTGTTCAAATATGCCTTTGAATTCCTTTAGTAAACTTTTCATTGCAGTTACTGTACTTTTCAGTTCCAAAATTTATTTTTTGTTTCTTTTTAGGTTTTCTGTCTTAATAGACATTTTTGTCTTGTTTATACATTATTGTCTTGACTTTATTCACATTTTTCTTTAGTTCTTTGAGTACCTTTAAGAAGTTGTTTTCATCTTTGTCTACTATATGTTCCATAAGAATTTTTTCAGGGAAAGTTTCTTTGGACTTGAATTTTTTTTGAATGGTCTGTCTGTACTTTCCTGTTTCTTTGTGAACTTTGTGATTTTTGTTGTTTTGTTGTTGAAAATTAGACATTTCAGATGGATCTGGTGTTTTTTACCAACCTGTGACTCTAAGAATTACAGAAATTTTACAACAGTATTCAAACATGGTGTTTGGTTTAAGACTTTTATATTTACTACATTTACTTGATCTTTAGCCTAGATTTTATTTCACTTAATCCCAAAGCTGCTCTTCAGATTTCAGGAAATAACTTAGCATCCTGGTTTGAGTCTTCATAATTCCCTAAGACATTCAGTATAGAACAATAATGAAGTCTATGAGGGCAGAAATCCTAGATTGGAAATCTAGATTGAAATCATAGGTCAGCCACCTTCCAACTTTGTGATGTTTACAGATTCATTCGACATTTTAGAGTTTTATTCTTCTCATTCATAAAACTGAGTTAGCTTACAGAGGTTTGGTGTAAAGATTAAATTAGAAAAGCAGTTAAATGGCTTTAACTTAGGATAACAAACATGAAAAACTTCTTTGCATACTACTTGAAAGTATAATTTCATCAGTTGCATTGTATGGCAATGTCTGACTATTTTCATCTCTAGCAAGTGCCTAAAATTTCCCAGCACTGAGAAGACAGTCACTGAGGCATCAGCGCTGCTGGAATACCATATGAGAACTCCCCATATCATATGACAATGTGCACACTCAACAGTTGACTCCCAGTATGTGATCACTTATAGACTCAAGGCATTATTCTCCTCCTCATTAAAATAAGATCAGATTGATGTCTGTTGTTACTAGCCTTAAATATCCACTTAACACAGCATTCACTACATCAAGGTAAAATTATGTTTGAAAGAATTGACTTCATGTAAGGAAAACCAGGTGTCTTTCTTCTAATAGTAACTGCTGAATTTGGGCCTATTAACAATAACAAAAAAGAGCTAAAGGCATAGTTTTCATAAACAATACACTCTTCAAAATATTTTTTATGAGAACAGATGTATTTGAAGAAGAGAAAGCAGTCCCTTTTCATTTCTGACATGATGTAAATATGTCACTCTCAACTTGTGCCCTTGGATTCAATTTCCGAGGAGCGTTTTGTTCTTTTTTATTGGTTACATAAAAACGAAGGACTTTTATTTACGCCTAGTTTAAATAAAGAGAACATGAAGGTGGCAGATCGTCAAGGACAGAATGTTTTTGGAGGAGATGCCACTTAACAGTGAGGGAACGACTAAGAGAGGCAGGTGCCACCATGGAGAGTGAACCCCAAGTTCAGTTCTAAGTGGTTCACTTTTTATCTGAATAAAAATAAAAATATGTCATGTTGTCAAGGACTCTCTGGGCTCTGAGCATTGGGAGTAAGATGAGCTTGGATGACACCTACCAAGTGCCCTCAAAGCCTCTCTTTACTGGAGTGCTTTGGGTACACACAACTCTCTTCTGACTTAACGCCTTGATCTCTCAGCTGGGTTCTCTGTCTCCTTTTCCCCCCAGTATGACCTCTATGTTTCTTACTGTTGTATGTGGCTGCTGAAATAATGTCAGAGCCAGTGTGCTTCTTTTCTGCTTCTGTTTTTTTTTTTTTTTTTTTCAGGCAAGGCTTTATCAGGGCTCCTGCTGAGGCAGGAAGGAGCAAGAAAAAATATTAGGTTCCCTTACTTGCTTTCTCCTCAAGGGGGTGCACGGTGGTTCTTCATATGAGTTGAGGGTAGGGCTGTGTCCAAGGGTTGAATCAGAGGACTGGGCTAGGTGTTTTGCCCACCCCTTTGTGCCGCTGTGTGCAGGGGGCAAGCGCAGGGGGCAAGCTTAGTATCCCGCTTTTGCTCCCAACCCCATGCTTTTGCTCCAGGTGCTTCAGAAATGGGAACAGGATTTTTAGTCTCTTTGTATCTTTTGTCCAGATTCTCAATTATCCCACTTCTAAACTGTATCAGCTTGGATGAATCAACACTATAAGCTGAAGTTTTCTGTATCAGTAAAATGGGCATAATAATAGTTACCAATTCATGTTAAAATTCTTAGAGTATTTTGCCTCTCTTTCTTTACAGTATTCAGGTCTAGGAAGGACCTGAGAAGACCTGACGTTTACTTAGACTCTATGCATTAAAATACTTGCAAGCTTCATTCATGGAAATCAGTGAACTAATGGTATTTCTGATGGCAAGCACTATGACACTTGCCATAGTCCAAGTGCAGAGTAAAACCCTCGGCTGAGTGCCGTGCTGTTGGGAAGAATTACACAGATATTCTCAGTGGCTTCACTTCAAACCTGTAGTACAAGTCAAACTGGGTACTCAGTACTATTGTGTTACCTTCTGTGTCACCCTGGGAATAAATTTCATATAGCATCTATCTCTATAATATTTCCAAACTATCCCTTCTACTTCCTGTTTCAAGTATGAAGTTGCTCAAATGACACTGGGATAAAAAGAAATCAATAAAGACAAACTACATCATTTTCCTCTCATCAACTGGTAGTCTCACTCTATTCAGCTTTATATTCTCAATCTGAATACAAAGGAAGAATTGTTCCTTCCCCTACCAAAGGTCAGGTCCCACACATCTGGGGCCAGTGTCTCATCCCCTCTATTTGGATATACTGCTTCTCCTGAAGCAGAAGCATCCGTATTTCTGTAGAATCATTTCCATTAGCACATAGACATATGCTGGCAAATTCCATATTTAAAATGAAAAATAAAAATCTCTCTCTTTTCTTCATTTCTGTTTGGCTATTTATATAATTGTCTGCCTCAAATTCACAAAAATAGTCTCAAGCGTGATTTATCTTTGCACTCTCCACTTCCTATTCAACCCACTCTAGTAGGCTTCTTCTTCTACCATCCCATACATTCCTTGAAGTGCTAAATGTATAGGACACATCTACACTAGGCTTGGGAGTTGCAATAGTGAGTCAGAGACAGTAATTCCCTCTTCACAGCACCTACATTGTGTAGCGCTAAAAAGGATAAAAAACAAGTAACCGCAATAATTATAGGAGATACTAATGGGAAAGAAACAGATAATCAATATGGATAATAATTGAGGTTCATCTGGGTAACCCTAAAGGGCTTATGAGAAAACTTGTATATCCTCATGACAAAGAAATGTGAAACTCTTGGGTTAGATGCTAGGTGTTCTTGGAAGATACAGATAGAACAGACACTAGACAGTATGGGTCTTTCCAAAAGTAAGGGATATTCATTTCACAGTTTAATGATGAATAAGACTTAGTTAAGAATTGAGGAAAGAACATTCAAGTTAGAGCAAAGAAGAATATGTTAAAGTCTGGTGCAGCAAAGAGTGCACTAAGTGCTAGTGGTAGACTAGCCTTAAAATAAAGATGTTACTTGAGTATCACATGATGTAATTGTTTTTCTCACTGTATTCAAGTTTGCTTCTCTTTTCACCTTCAGATGACCACTAATCTTGAGTCAAGTGAGAGCATTCATGTTTGGAATATCATATAATTGACTCTCCTTCCTAACTGCTTCCTATTCTATTGGAAGAAATAAGAGATAAAGTAATGGAATAAGATGATTTAGTATTTTATATGTGTGTGTGTGTGCACCTGCACACCTGTAGCCCACCAGCTTCCTCCATCCATGGAATTTTCCAGGCAAGAATTTGCCATTTCCAGCTCCAGGGGATCTCCCAACCCAAGGGTCAAACCTGCGTCTCTGGTCTTTGGTGTCTTCTTCATAAGCAGGTGGCTTCTTTACCACTGTGTCACCTGGGATAATACATATATGTATACATACATATATGTTATAACCTCTGGATAATTTTAGGAAATTGAAACATAAGATCTATGATCAGAACAAGATGCAATATTTGGATGGTGAAATGAATCAAGACAATTCTGTAGAAAGTGACAGATGAAAACTCAAATTTTACCAAATCAAATCTTTCCTTCATGATGGCAAGTGGATAAGTTCCATCTCAAATTTCTCTCTACTGTCCCAAAAAACAACATAGTCTTTCTATTGCCCAAAATGAAATAATTCACTCTAGGGAAACTTCAAATGCTTTTAAATAAATAATCCTTTACATGTTTAGCATTATATTCCTCTATGATAGGAAAAGGAGTGCTCTTTTAGTGTGATTAAGGCTGTAGGAAACAGGTCATGCTTTTTCAACATTTCTGAAGGAGAGAGGTTGGAAGCTTTAGTGTCATCAGAGTATGTTCTGTTGTTATAAAGTGGGATTCACATGCAGAGATAGATGATTGATTGACATAAACATGTGGGTACTTTTATTAGACTGTGAAAACAGGAGTCACAGGCCAACTCCTTGTATCATTTTTCATAAGAGTGAAACTGCCAAAGGAGGATGGGAGAGGAATATTTAACAAAAGCTGTTTCTAAAATGAAGGAAATGTTAAAATCAAGCTAATTTGGATTCTATCTTAAACCCACTGTTTTGTCTATGTCTGCCTCATTCTCTGCATCCACTGTAGAATGCCTGTTGTCTATCCCTGATAACCTGGGAAACTTGCTCAACATGTGGTATGTATCCTGGAAACCCAGGAAAATCCAAGTTCCTTCATATACAAGTGCTCTGATACTGAAACTCAAAGAAGGGAATTGACATGCTCAGAGCATCATCTTCCTCACCCAGAGCATTCATTCTTAAGGTTGTCATAAAAAATTGCACAAACTTGGTAACTTAACAGGAATTTATTCTCAGTTTTGGAGGCTAGGAGCTTAAAATTGAGATATGGGCAGGGCCACCTTCAGAAAACTCCAGAAAAGATTTCTTCCTGGTTCAGTTTCAGCTTCTGGCCTCTCCTGACACTCCTTGGCTTGTAGCATACTTCTAATCTCTGCCTCTATCTTCTGTGGAGTGGAAATACCCCCTGCTATATTAATAAAAAAGGAATGTCACAGCCAACAGTGATTTCTGGGCTTCAACTGTGAATGAGAGCTTCCACACAGTGATCCTGCTGCCACCCCCTCTGGTGATTGCAGAGAAGCCAAGGGAATGCAAAGAGCAAAGTGAACAAGGAAACAGGGTTGACCCCAGACAGCTGTGGTGCATATGAATGAAATGAATTCAGTGAGCCCAGGGGCTTGCATAGTCCCACAGATAGAATACTAAATCCCTTAGTGTGATAGTTGATCTTTGTTGTTCAGACTGTCTGCTCCCTTTGTTTCAAACTTGTATATAGCCTGACTTCCACTCCTGCCTCCTAAGAGCAGTTTTCTCAGAGCTTCTGAGATGTTGTCTTTCAGGCTTGGAGTTCTAAACATACCCATCAATTAAAACAACCCTCCAGTTTAGGTTGTGAATATACTTTTTAGTCGACACTTCACATGACCTTCTTGCCTGTTTCTCTGTGTCTACTTCACTTCGTAAAAGGACACCCTTCTTTGGGCTTACCTGATGGCTTAGACAGTAAAGAATCTGCCTGCAATGCAATTCCTGAATCAGGAAGATCCCTTGGAGAAGGGAATGGCTACCCACTTCAGTATTCTGGCCTGGAGAATTCATAGACAGAGGAGCCTTGTGGGTTACAGTCCATGGGTTCTCAAAGAGTCAAACACTACTAATGCTTCTTTTTCTTAATTTTTTCATTGAATTTTAAAGGCTATCCTATATCAAAAGTGAATTCATCTCAAGACACTTAACTAATTCATCTGCAAAGACCCTGTTTCCAAATAAGGTCATATTCTTATGATCTGACATGTGTTGGGGTGGGGACATTATTTAAACTGCAATATCTATAAATGGAACTGTCAATGTCTAACTTGGATCATTATCATGACTGAATAACTTTATGCAAAATATTTGGTACATTTTAGGTGACAAATTTTCTTTCTTTCTTTTTTTTTTAGTGATACCAGTATAATTATCTTTATTCCTAAACAAGATTGGTCTGAATATTCTCATTTTCTTTCTTTTTAATTAATTTTTATTTCAGTATAGTTGCTTTACAATGTTGTGTAAGTTTTTACTGTACAGCAAAATGAATCAACTGTACATATACATATATCTCCTCCTTATTGGGCTTTCTTTCCATTCAGGTTACCATGATCACTAAGCAGATTTCCCTGTGCTGTATAGTATGTTCTCATTAGTTATCTATCTTATATGTAGTAACAATAGTATATATGTATGAATTCCAATTTCTCAATTGCTCCCACCAGTCCTGTTCTGCCTTGGTATTCATACAATTATTCTCTACATCTGTGTCTTCATTTTTGCTTTGCAAATAAGCTCATTTATGCCATTTTTTCTAGATTCCAGTTACATACATTAATATACAATATTTATTTTTCTCTTTCTGCCTACTTAACTCTATATGACACTTTCTAGGTCCATCCACATTTTAACAAATGGCCCAGTTTTGTTCCTTAAATATATTTTCAAGGTCAACTCTGTTTTAGGAGTTGAGTATACAAGGAAGTTGCAATATACAAATAGAAATGATTATTATCCTATCTAGTAGGCTGTATGTTATAAATGCTTCCCAGAGCATGAACATTGTGCAGAAGAGGGAGTGGTAGCTTTTGGAAGAATGCAGTTGATAACTTTCCCACAAGCCTTTGCGGGAAGGATCACATGGTATTTTAAGTGAGCTATGAGCTAAACTAGAAAGCAGCTCTGGAATGGATTTAATTGGCTCCAAGGTGAGGTTCTTATCAACCATGCTATTCTCTCTCCAACATTAAAAAGATAATGGAAAATAAATTTATTCTTTGAAATGAAATACCTGATAGCTCAGATGGTAAAGAATCTGCCTGCAATGCAGGAGACCTGAGTTTGACCCATGGGTTGGGAAGATCCGCTGGAGAAGGGAAAGGCTACCCACTCCAGTATTCTAGCCTGGAGAATTCCATGGACTATATAGTCCAAGGGGTTGCAAAGAGTTGGACATGACTGAGCAACTTTAACTTCCACTTTGAAAGGAGTACAGGTTAAATAAAATGAGTACTCCATGAAAACAACATTTTAAAGAATTTTGAGCATACTACCTCACTCATGACAGTAATGAATACTTATTGGAAATCAGTTTCAAGATATATATTCAAGAAATATTTAAGAGCTTATATTTTTTGACCCATTGACTCCTTACTTGAGGATAATCTACTGTGGAAATCATACTTGATTTTTTAAACGTTTATACACAAAGATATTCATTTATTCATTCTGGTAATGTTTTTAATATTGAAATGGTGAAACAATGTAATGCACAACAATGGGGTATTAGTAAAAAATATCACATACCCCTCAGTTGAATACTGTGTGGTCATTATAATTTCAAAGAGTGCAATTAAAAAAAAAAACTTTGATAATGTGTATCAGATTGAATTTTCCTGGAAATAGACTCTGTGTTAAGGATTTGTCCAAGTTGTTTGTCTGAGAAATGATTATAGGAAATACAGTAAAAGGAGCAAAGAACTAAAATAAATAGACAAGGAGATAAGCCACTAAAAAAATATAGTTTGTAAACAGCTTGTCACTATAAAGAAAGCTGAGCACTGAAGAATTGATGCTTTTGAACTGTTGTGTTGGAGAAGATTCTTGAGAGTCCCTTGGAACGCAAAGAGATCCGACGAGTTCATCCTAAAGGAGATCAATCCTGGGTGTTCATTGGAAGGATTGATGTTGAAGCTGAAACTCCAATACTATGGCTACCTAATGCAAAGAGCTGACTCATTGGAAAAGATCCTGATGGTGGGAAAGATTGCAGGCAGGAGGAGAAGGGGACGACAGAAGATGAGATGGCTGGATGGCATCATCGACTTGATGGCCATGGGTTTGGGTGGACCCTGGGAGTTGGTGATGGACAGAGAGGCCTGGCGTGCTGAGATTCATGGGGTTGCAAAGAGTCGGATATGACTGAGCTACTGAACTGAATTGAACTGTCACTATAGGAAACTGAGGTTTAGTCCTGCTAGAGACTTCATGAGACACACAAGGTGTGTTTCAGTGTTGTTCCACTTAAGGGACTAGGAAACTTGTATCTTTGTCTGCCCCTGGCTCTGTCATTGGTAGAGGACTGTTCTCAGAGATAGTATCTCTACAGCACTTATGGCTCATTGGGTACATGACATATGTTCTAGAGGTTATAGACAGACACAAAGAATTACAGGTGTCTTCAGTGGAAAGTTTCTGGGCTTGGTGTACACAAAACAATGATGACTGGCAGCATCTTCTACATTATATGAAAAAAAATATTGTGTTCAAATTCTAATAAGACTTTTTTTTTTAAAACTTTACTAGTAACATAACTTTTCTTATATCAGAACACTTAAATATAAGAACATTTATGTGAACATGTCTTATAATAAATAACCATGGTAATAATTATTATTGTGAGTGTGGTTATTCATTATGCATTTACTATCCAGAAATTATTGTAATTTCTGTTTGCTAATAGCAGAGCCACTCTTCAGTGTTAAGCAACCTGGAATCCAGAAGGTAATTTTAACAAATCTGTTATACTAGATAATTTTTCTATCATGTACGTAATACAAATTTACATAAAGTAAAAAATAATAAAGAGAAGCAATGAGTGAATATATAGCTCAATGAATGATACCCATATAATGAAATAATAAAAGAAATATGTTCCTTTCTTCCTTTCTGATTAATTAAAAGGTCATCCTTTTGTTTATGAAAAAAAATGTAGACTTTTTTAAACTGGTGATGAGGAGTCGTGAAATAATTCTTGAAGACCTGAAAATACTGAGTTCTGATTCTGCTGTTGAGAAACACTGGCAGTGTTTAGACTTTATCAATGGTCAAAAGACAGAGACAGACAAGAGAAACGTTGGAGTTTCTGGGTGCTGTGTTTTTTGAGGCTGTTTGCCTTTATAAGAAAGATTGATTCTGGCTCACAGGCAGTTATAATCACACTGTCCAACATCAAAATAGTCCTTCCTTCCTGCTCTGCCCCCAGCACCCCATTGATCCTGGACCTCTCCCGTGGTCTTAGACTCCTCCCAGCCTCTGATCAGCCTCTGAGCAGCTCCAATCCTCACTTTGCTTCCATGGGCCACATTAAATCCAAATTAAGAATTCCTTTAGGCAGAACTTTTTGAAAGAGTTGAAGCCAAAATAAAAGTTAATGAATTCCGGCAAAGGCAAAAGACCTCTAGATAGATGTTTTGCCCTTTTTATTCATTGCGCTCATGCAGTTTTTATTTTCTCAATTTTCTCTTTGTAAAACTCTGTTCCACCAATGTTTTCAAAATTAATTTTGACCTTCCAGCAACATTTTAATTTCACATGCCCCAGTAAATTCTCTTTGTTCAATAACTTATTCTATATATTCATTATTCTTTTCAGAAAATAGCATTATCTTGCTCAACATAAGTATTCATTATATGCCTAATTGCACAGAGAGCTGCACAGAGAGGCATTAACTAGGTACAAGGAAAGCAGTGCTGGTCTGTAGGGGAACAGACGGCTCAGGAACGACCCTGTTATTTTGCACTGCATCACTCCAGTGTGGGACTGATCCAGCTGGAGTTCTGCACTCACCAGAAGCTTGGTGAGTCACCTGCATGAGTCTTATTTTCATGGATCTATAAGACGATAGTGATTTTTAGGATTTTGTGAGAATTTGGGAATAGTATCGTTAGGGTACATGAAAGGTGATGATCCAGAATATATAACGAGTAGTTTTTATTATTATTAATGACGGCATTTCCTTAACACTTGCAAGAAATAAAACTTTCCTCCTTACTCAGAATCATTCATGTGCTCTGCTTTCAAGAATGTTCAAGACTAGAAGAGGCAATGACTTATCTTTACCTTCAGGAACAAAACTCCTCTCCAGAATTAACAAGGCACTGGGCAATCTGGTTCCAGGGCAGTTTTCTGGCTTGCTCCCACTCCTTGTGGGCTGAACTTCTGTCTCCTTGCCCTATATGCTATTCTGTACATAGCAAACCTCTCCATACTTCTCTGACTATGCACTGGCTTTTCACTCACTTTGGGCCTCTCCACATATTCCAATGTCCCTATGATTGTATGTCAGACACCTTCCTAACTTCCCTGTGTCACCTCTACCCTTGCTCCCTGTGACAGCCTTTTCCTGATGAGACTATTGAGATGTGTCTTCATTTCTGGGCACCTTGTTTCACAACGTCATGATCTATTTATAGCACTTGTCTCTATCTGAAATTCCTTTTCCAATTATTTCTTGATTTTTTTCTCTTTCTTCCAACTAGAATAAAAGTTCCACAAAGGCAGTAATCTTCTTGGACTTCCTTTCCAGTATAGCGGCAACTTCTTTAAAAAGTGTATTGCTTGATCATAATGGAATGGATGTGAATTAGATAAGAATGAATGGACAAATTAATGTAAATGATTCTGGTTTAAATAAACAAGTTTTTTTTCCCCTATATAAGTGGTTGGTATAAAGAATGGTTTCTAGAAGAAATAATTTTTGAGCTGGGCTTTGATGGATAAATGATTGGAGAAAAGAAAAAAAGATGGAAGACAGGGAACTGGGTAGATAGAATATGAGTCCTGGGGACAAAGCTCCCTTACAAGGATGCCTTAGGATTGTCAAAATCTGAGTGTATCCAAACTGTTCCTTCTGCAGCCTCTCTTAACTCAGCAGATGCATGTTCTAATTTTCAAGCTAAATACCTTAGAGTCATTTTTCTTCTTCTGACAGCCTATGTCCAGCTTATAAGGGATTCAACTGGCTCTACCTCAAAATACCTTCAAATAAAGGCCATTCCAAACCACCCCAGATCATCATTGACTTTGATTGCTGCAGTAGTCTTTTAAAAAATCTGATTCTAACCTTGCCTCTTCTACAGTCTATTCTTAACAGGAAAGCTGGATGGGGCCTTTTTTTGTTTGTTTTAAATTTTTATTTTATATTATTCAGTTCAGTTCAGTCATTCAGTTATGTCCGACTCTTTGCGACCCCATGGACTACAGCACACCAGGCTTCTCTGTCCATTGCCAGCTCCCGAGGTTTACTCAAACTCATGTCTATTGAGTCAGTGATGCCATCCAACCATCTTATCCTTTGTCATCCCCTTCTCCTCCTGCCTTCAATCCTTCCCAGCATCCGGATCTTTTCAAATGAGTCAGTTCTTTGCATCTGGTGGCCATACATTTGATTGATATATTTGATTTAAAATTGATTGTGTTAGCTTCAGGTGTTACAGCAAAGTAACTGAACTATACATGTACAAGTATCTACTCTTTTTTCCATTTAGGTTATTACAGAGTATTAAGCAAAATTCCCTGTGCTATATAGTCATGAAAAAGAATGAAATAACGCCACTTTTAGCAACATGGATAGACCTGAACATGATCATACTAAGTGAAGAAAGAGAAACACAAATATCATATGATATCACTTATATGTGCAATCTAAAAAAAAAAGATACATATTATTTTAATTACAAATCAGAAAAAGACTCACAGATTTGGAGAGTAAAGGAAGGGAAGGGGAAGAGATAGATTGGGAATTTGGAATTGACATGAATTGAACCCTTAAAACCAAAGTCATTTTTTTAAAAATGTATTCACAGATAAGCTTTATTCCAATATTTACATAAAAATGAGTTGATGTTGAACAGGAAAAGGTTTTTACAAAGGGTTAAAATTCATCATAGATCAGGACTTGGTCCTTCCAATTAGTTTGAATTCAGTTGGCTGATGCCTCATTGTTACTCTCTGCCCTCTCTAATCATTTTCATCACATGCAATAAACAAACAAACAGCAAAGGCATATCCTGTACTCCATCTACCACCCCCTCCTCTGGTTCTCCATTCACTCAGAGTAGAAACCAAATCCACAAGCTCCCTCTTGGTCTGGCTGGTGTCTTTGATGTCCTTCCAATCTTTTCTCTTTGCCTCACTCTGCTCATGCCCACTGGTCTTGTACCTCACACAAATCATTTACACATAAACCTTACCCTTAGATCTTTCTTCAACCTGGAAATTTCTTCCCTCAAAACCTGCTTGGTGATTCCCTTGACTCTAAAACATTTTTTTCCTGTTGAATCTTCTCAATGAGATGACATTTAATTCCATCATCTGTCCCTTGCCAGTCCAGTTCCCCTACCCTGAGGTCTACTCTTGAATTTTCTTTTTTGTCTGGCATACATAGAACCTTCTGGAGCACCATGCATTTCACTTATTTATAAGTTTACTATTTATTTTATATTTTCCATCACAGAAATGTCAGGTCCTAGTGGGCAGAGATGACTGTTACCTGATATGTGATAGATATTCAAATAATGAATGAGAGGTGATAGTTGGTTTTATTTGGTCCACACACAGGTAAAACAGGTAAAGAAAGTGATAGGCTTGGCCAGAAGTTAGCTTGTGGTTAGCTGAAAGAAAGCCTTCCAACTCTAGATGAGCACTTATGTCCTTTATTCTGTGTATACCAGGGAGTAAGGACAATCATTTATAAAGGAATTTGCACTGCTGAGAGCCTTCTTTAAGATGTGGTAGGAATTTTCTCCTGCAATTTTAATTTTCTTCCTTTTTAAGATTTCATTGACTTAACACTTGCCTTCATCCAGAGTAAAGGAGTTGTTTTGATCAGGAGTAGATGGTGATTGTGTTTCTAGTACATGGCACACTTCTACCATGCAAGGCCTCTGCTCGATCAATTCCCCCTTCTTCTATTTATTCCTCATAACAAAATATTCTAATAAGCTTGTATAGGCTCATGGGAAATGTATAAAGTGGATACATGTTTAGTTGCATAAGTGACATTGGGCTTTAACCTTACTTGGTTAATTTTGCACTTCTTTGATGAGGGCACATGGATTGGTCCCCCATTGCTCCAGTTAATGGTACTCCAGACTCGAATGGAGAGCCCTCTTTCCTCAGGCAATCATATCCTATTTATGGAGAGACCCACCTTTTCTCACTACTTCTCCTGGAGTTAGCTCAGGCCCAGACTTTAATTTCTTCAGCTCAGTGTTGTTGAAGGGTCTCATGTGTGCATACTTAGAAAGATAAGATCTACTCACCCTCACTCACTCAAGCAACAGCAACAAGTGCAACAAGAGCAATTTGATATAAATTCACTTTGGCTTTTAGGGGTACAGATTTTTTCCTTAATTCTTGTCATTTGAACTTGATCTGATGTACATAATTGCAAGAAGATCAATTTTTCATGTATAATCATTATCTAACACCTCCAGATCCTGGAAAAGAGTGTAAATATTAAAACTTTAGTGAAAAAGTAATGCTCAAAATTCTCCAAGCAAGGCTTCAAAAGTACATGAACATCAAAAGTACATGATGTTCAAGCTGGATTTAGAGAAGGCAAAAGAACCAGAGATCAAATTGCCAACATCCGTTGGATCATAGAAAAAGCAAGAGAGTTCCAGAAAAACATCTACTTCTGCTTTATTGACTATGGCAAAGCCTTTGACTGCATGGATCACCACAAACTGTGAAAAATTATGAAAGAGATGGGAATACCAGACCACCTATCTGCCTCCTGAGAAATCTGTATGCAGATCAAGACACAATAGTTAGAACCAGGCATGGAACAGGCTGTTTCCGAATTGGGAAAGGAGTATGTCAAGGCTATATAGTGTCACCCTACTTATTTAACTTATATACAGAGTATATCATGCAAATTGCCAGACTGGATGAAGCACAATCTAGAATCAAAATTTCCAGGAGAAATACCAGTAACCTTAGATATGCAGATGACACCACCTTTATGGCAGAAAGTGAAGAGAAACTGAAGAGCCTTTTGATGAAAGTGAAAGAGGAAAGTGAAAAAGCTGGCTTAAAACTCAACATTCAAAAAATGAAGATCATGGCATCTGGTCCCTTCACTTCATGGCAAATAGAGGGGGCAACAATGGAAACAGTGACAGGCTTTATTTTTTGGGCTCCAAGATCACTGCAAATAGTGACTGCAACCATGAAATTAAAGATGCTTAATTCTTGAAAGAAAAGCTATGACTAATCTAGACAGCATATTTAAAAGCAGAGACATTACTTTGCCAACAAAGGTCCCATCTAGTCAAAGCTATGGTTTTTCCAGTAGTCACATATGAATGTGAGAGCTGGCTCATAAAGAAGGCTGAGCACCAAAGAATTGATGCTTTTGCACTGTGGTGTTGGAGAAGACTCTTGAGAGTACCTTGGAGTGCAAGGAGATCCAACCAGTGAATCTTAAAGGAAATCAGTCCTGAATATTCGTTGGGAGGACTGATGCTGAAGATGAAACTTCGATACTTTGGCCACCTGATGCAAAGAGCTGACTTATTTGAAAAGACCCTTATGCTGGGAAAGATTGAAGGCAGGAGGAAAAGGGGATGACAGAGGATGAGATGGTTGGATGGCATCACTGACTTAATGGACCTGAGTTTGAGCAAGCTCCGGGAGTTGGTGATGGACAGGGAGGCCTGGCATGCTGTAGTCCATGAGGTCACAAGAATCAGACATTACTGAGTTACTGTGCTGAACTGAACTGACAAATATTAAAATATTCATTTGGTTACCTTGTATGAATCACATGAATGAATTAAACTGAGGTTTTTCATCATTTTTTAGCATACACCTTATCGGTACATAATCAGAAATAAGTATTTATTTTGTGGCTCTATGCTGAGTGCTATAGATGTGCAGTGAACAAGGCATATGTGTATTAACAACCTGCATCTTTTCATATCATTGATTATTCCCTAGAGGTAGGAGGGTATATGTATTGCTTTCCCTGTTCCTCCTCTCTGATAGGACTCATGTTTCATTAAATGCTTCATGATCTTTTTCAGAATTCCTTGTAGCTACAGCTTGGCCAGTCCTACCCAGTGAGTCTTGAGAGGTAGTCAACATATTTAGCTCCTGGGTAAAAGGAATTATGTCAATGTTGAACTTAACCTCACTTTGAGATCCTAAAAAACAGTGATGGCTAGAGAAATCCCTCACATAGTCTGGGACACAACTAACTAAAAATACCCACCCTTCCCCATATGACTCAGAATGTCCCCCTGTCTACCCATAACAAAGTGAGACACAGACTCCCCAAATTCCCATTCCTTGCCTGCCAAATGTTTAGCTAAGCAGCTGCTTCAGTCCACTGACCAATCGGGCAACCACACTCAATTCCTTACCTTTTTCCATTTGTTCACACTTTCCTATGAAAGAAAACCCCTTTTCAGCCTGACCCTTATGATGCTTGCACATCTTACAGTATAAGTGTCTCCACTATGGCAATATTCCCCTCTACTTAGTGCTGTCATCTTTTGAATATAGTCTCCAGTTACCTAGGTCCAGATTTGTTTCTTATTTTTCATCTCCTTAAGAAAAAACAGATATATTAAAGAAAAGCCTCCTTTCCTTTTCTGCTGGATTCTGTGTTTCTATGCAGGAGGTCTAGAATTTGCTTTGGTCATCTTGACCCATGACTCAACACTGCAACTCTATTGCCTCTGAACTTCTTGTTATAATAGATAATAACCTCTTTACAACTTAAGCCAATGAGAGCAGGGAACTGCAGAGAAAGCTATCCTCATGAGTACCTGTAACCAAGCAGCTGCATCGTGGTTTCAATACTCCAGCTGAGGGGAATTTTGAATGTTGAGTTTATTTCCGAGTTGCTATAGAGACATTATAGAGATGAGGAAAGATAATGGATTTTAATGACTTGTTGAGAATCTAATGTGAAAGATAGAAGCAGAATCACCTTAGGGGATTATGAATATCCTATAATATAGCAGAACAGATTATAATTTTATTTTTTGTCTTCTCCAAGTCTATGACTTTTGACAGGCAAGTTCACTATATATCAGTGAGAATCTAATATAAGTCTCCGAGGTCATATGCCATGATGCTTGGTTCTGGAGATGCAGAGTCAATAAAGACATGGTCTTTACCCTCAAGGGGCTCATGGTTTATTAGGAGAGTTAAAATTCATAAGCAAATAATAATAAATCAATGTGAAAACTGCATTAGCAAATGTGCACAATTGCACAATTTATTGGGGGACAAATGAACTCTGTAATTTCATAATAAAGCCTTGTAATAATGAGGTGCATGAAAAACACCAATAGTTTTCTAGGAAGATGAGGATGAGACGGCCAGTCCTCAAAAAAGAAATGATACTTACCAAATTCATGGATTACAAATGTGAGAGGACTGACCTAGTCAAATCATACCGTCCTTGTGGGTCTCACTCACAGTCTGTATCCCAGACTGCAGATGGTGGTTGTTAAACAGGGCTCCCGGGAACTCCAGTGATTCTGCGAGTTTCTCAGTTATCACCCTGTGAGATGATGGGACATGCGGAGGGTGTGAACAAACAAAATCCAGTTCTCTCATTTTATTAGCTTTGTGACATTGGGTAACTATGCTAACCTCTCTGTGGCTCAGTTTCTACACGTGTATAATGGGGGAAATGATAGTAAATCTATCATTAGGTTGTTGTAAAGATATTCAATAAACTGCATAATATATATAAAGTTTTTAGAACAAACCCTAGCACATAGTGCCATGTATTATCTGCTAATACTATGATGATAGCATTTTAGCCACAAGGTCACGATTTTGCCAGATTTTTAATCTAACTATATTTGTAACAAGAGGATGATGCCACGTCCCCTGAAATTCTTTTCCCTTTTTATTTTAAAAAAATTATTCCATTGAAATATGATTAATTTATAACATTGTATTAATTTCTGCAGTACAACAAAATGATTCAGTTATACATGTACATATATATAGAGAGAGATGGGAATACCAGATCATCTGGCCTGTCTCTTGAGAAACCTGAATGCAGGTCAGGAAGCAACAATTAGAACTGGACATGGAACAAAAAATTGGTTCCAAATAGGAAACTGAGTACGTCAAGGCTGTATATTGTTACTCTGCTTATTTAACTTATATGCAGAGTACAACATGAGAAATGCTAGGCTAGATGAAGCATAAGCTGGAATCAAGATTGCTGGGAGAAATATCAATAACCTCAGATATGCAGATGACACCACCCTTATGGCAGAAAGTGAAGAGGAACTAAAAAGCCTCTTGCTGAAAGTGAAAGAGGAGAGTGAAAAAGTTGGCTTAAAGCTCAACATTCAGAAAACTAAGATCATGGCATCTGGTCCAATCACTTCATGGGAAATAGATGGGGAAACAGTGTCAGACTTTATTTTTTGGGTTCCAAAATCACAGCAGATGGTGATTGCAGCCATGAAATTAAAAGATGCGTACTTTTTGGAAGGAAAGTCATGATCAACATAGATAGCATACTAAAAAGCAGAGACTTTACTTTGCCAACAAAGGTCCGTCTAGTCAAGGCTATGGTTTTTCCAGTAGTCATGTACGGATGTGAGAGTTGGATGGTGAAGAAAGCTAAATGCCAAAGAATTGATGCTTTTGAACTGTGGTGTTGGAGAAGACTCTTGAGAGTCCCTTGGACTTACAAGGAGATCCAACCAGTCCATCCTAGGGTAGATCAGTCCTGGGTATTCACTGGAAGGATGGATGTTGAAGCTGAAACTCCAATACTTTGGCCACCTGATGTGAGGAGTTGACTCATTGGAAAAGACCCTGACGCTGGGAAGGATTAGGGGCAGGAGGAGAAGAGGATGAGATGGCTGGATGACATCACTGTCTCGATGGACATGGGCTTGGGTGCAGTCTTGGAGTTGGTGATGGACAGGGAGGCCTGGCGTGCTGTGATTCATGGGGTTGCAAAGAGTTGGAACGACTGAGCAACCAAACTGAACTGAACTGATATATGTATATATGTATGCATGTACAACTGAATCATTTTTTTGTACTGCAGAAATTAATACAATGTCATAAGTCAATCATATTTCAACAAAACAAATTTTTAAAAATAAAAGGAAAAAAATATTCAGGGGACATGGCATCATCCTACTGTTACAAATATAGGTAGAATAAAAATCTGGAAAAATTTGACCTTGTGATTAAGATGTTATCATCATAATATTAGCATGTAATACATGGCACTATATGCTAGGGTTTGTTCTAAGAATTTTATATATATTGTGCAATTTATTGAATATCTTTACAACAACCCAATGATAGATTTACTATCATTTCCCCCATTATACACGTGTAGAAACTGAGCCTCAGAGAGGTTAGCATACTTACCCAATGTCACAAAGCTAATAAAATAGGAGAACTGGAAATAACTCTAGATTAATTCTTGTAACAATTGTTTGTGAAGTGTTGTTAGTCAGCCAGTCATGTCTGAGTCTGTGACCCCATGGACTATAGCCTGACAGGCTCCTCTGCCCATGGGATTCTCCAGATAAGAATGTTGGAGTGAGTTGCCATTTTCCCCTCTAGGGAATCTTCCCCTTTCAGGAATCGAACCCACAGCTCTTGCATTGGCAAGTCTATTCTTTACCATCTGAGCCACCAGGGTAGCCCATGGTGAATGTCTACTGTGGCCCAGACACAGTGCTCAGGATAGAACAGCAACAAAACTAGCAAATAATTCTGCCTTCATGAACTTCCATTTGAAAAGAGAAACTCAAAAATTAAAAATATATTATATATAGGAATAAAATAAACTATATTAAATACTCTGCTAAAACTAATAATGCAAAACATTGGAAAAAAATATTATGTGCAACAGTTTAATGCCAAATAGGATTGATAGGCAAGGTCTTGATGAGAAGGTGATACCTAGGAAAAATGTAAACCAGGCAAAAGAGTGAATTAGCAGATTGCTGAGAGACAGACACTGTGTACCTGAGGAGCTGAGAGGGAACCAAGGAATTAAAAGTGGAATGAGCAAGAAGAAAAGAATCAAGAAGAGTCTTTTGCCCCAAGGTGAGGAACTGGATTGACTGGAGTATTGTTGTCAATTTGAACTCGAAATCATGGGAGGATGGGCTTTCCTGGTGGCTCAGATGGTACAGAATCTGCCAGAAATGCAGGAAACCCAGGTTCAATCCCTGGGTCAGGAAGATCCTCTGGAGAAGGCAATGGCTATCCACTCCAGCATTCTTGCCTGGAAAATCCCATGGACATAGGAGCCTGGAAGGCCACCTGTTCATGGAGTCATGGAGAGTTGTACATGATTGAGCAAGTAACACATTCACTTTGTATCAGCAATGAGACCACCAGCTTAAGAGTGGAAGGTTGCACCCACAAAGGCCAAGATGAAAGTTACTCAACAATCCATGTGGAACATAATGGTGGTTCATATTGGAGTGGCAGCAGAAACGGTAGGCTTTTGAATAAACTTGCAAAGGGCTACATGGAAAGAGAGCCTGCGACAGAGTGTATCCAATGAAATCATTTATAATTAATGTCTTTGGCAATCCCAAACTGAGAAATTATTTTGTGGGTTCCTGAGTATCTGGGCAAGAAAGTGTTATAGATACAGAAGGCAGCTCTGGCTCTTATTCCAAACACAGTTGCCTCCAATGGTTTTCATGTGTTTAGACAGTAATCTTTGGTTTTCCCTTCCTTAAATTGCTCCCTTGTCTCTATCATAAAATAGAGTCTCACCCTGAGTAATGTGACTTAGTAAGGGCAGTTTAAATGTGCATTCAAAGAACCACTAAATATATGTTTATTTTATATTTAGCCTCAGCTATTATGCATGATTATACTTGAAAGGGCACTGGATGGATAAGTCGTAAGCCATAACAGGTGTGACTGGAGAAATATATAAAAGGCACATAAAATTCAAGAGAGAGTGCAGACTATATAAACTTTCTACTAGGGCAGGGAGATATAAGGCCTGTTTGAACATTGAGGTCAATCAGTGTGCAAGCAAGTAATTACTGACAGCCTAGAGCAAGATGGGAGATCCTGGGAACATGAACCAAGGGGCTCCCTCATAACACTCATCTTCAGGGTGCCCTTGGGTAACTTGCCTCACTTAAAAGAGGAAATTATGGAGTTGCAATCAGAGCAGGTCCTATGGAATTATATCAACAGCTGAGAGGCCATGGAACAAAGAAGCTACATTGCCCATGATTAAAGCAGATTAACTAAAGATTTAGCTCTTCTCCATTAAGTTCCTGTTAAACCTTCTATAAGTATCATCTTATTAACATGCCCACACCTTAATGGCACACTCTTCATTAAGAGGTGGGAAAAAATGACTATAAAATTCTTACAGATTCTCACAAGCTTCTCATAAGCAGTTGAGCAAAAAACTAATGTTCAACACTTCCTTCTTATCAGGGATTTGCATGCATTAATGCATTATCCCATTCATTTCTCATGTCAATTTGGTTATTTATTCAGAAGAGGCACTGAGTTGACCTTAGTGATTTTCTCAAAAGTGGTAGTATCTTCTAGAATCAAAATTGACCCAGCAAATATCAATTCTCATGTTATTTCCATTGTATCATTTGTCCTTCAAGGGGTGAATTATGACACCCAATATCATATGATGCTTTGGTTGTAGAACTGTCCTAGTACCCAAGTCTTCTGTGTTTTTCATGGTAGTCTCATGCCAATTTCTGAGCTACTAACCAACAGAGTCAATTCCTGGAGAAGTCTTATTGGGGTATAAGTTTAGGCATACCTCCATTCCTTATGGAAGTGGTGAAAGGGCAAGGTGGGAACATGTAGCTGACTTCTTGTTTGTATATCTCATTTACTGTTTTGTAGTACAAGCTATAGACACTGGAAATGACTGAATATTTTTTTTTTTGAGTATGAAGAAAACTTGCTTTTTTGCAGGTCATCTTTCTCTTATCCATTAAATTACTTTAGTCTCTGGCATCAAATGTCCTTCAGGGATGGCCTTAAGCGAAGCTGTGAAATCCATCCTCTGTTCTGGGAAATTTTCATTGTTTGCCCTCTCCATCACTCTGTAGAACTCCCGTCCTCTTATGGGGCTTGTGAAAGTTGCCTTCTAGAAGCTCAAACAAGTATTATATGTATGAAAACAGGCCTGTTTTTTGCACTTCAAAGGACAGGCCATAATTACTTTTTTCTCTTATGTTGGGAATACCAATGAAAAAATAAATGGCTCAGATCCCAATAAATAGCTCAAACTGATACATACCCAGGTTCTAAAGTCAATGGAGAATAATTTATCAGCCTTTAAAAGTGTGCTGCCTTTTGCCATGACTTCCTTTAAATCATCCAGTTAAATCTTAATTCTCAAATCATCATATTTTTAAAAAAATGTTTTAACTCTTTATTTTATATTGGAACATAGCTGATTAACAATGTGTTAATTTCAAGCATACAGGAAAGTGATTCAGTTATACATATACATGTAGCTATTCTTTTTCAAGTTCTCTTCCCATTTAGGTTATTACATAAATTGAGCAGAGTCCCTTGTGCTATACAATCCATTTTAAATATAGCATTATGTACATGTCTGTCCCAAACTCCCTAACTCCTCCCCTCCACCTTTCCCCCTGGTAATCACAAGTTTATTCTGTCAGTCTGTGAATCTGTTTCTGGTTTGTAAATAAGTTGATTTTTTTTTCTTTGATTCCACATGTAAGCAATAGCATATGGTATTTTTGTTTCTCTAACTTACTGTATTCAGTAAGACAATCTCTAGGTCCCATATATTTTTAAAACATTCTTTAAAACAAGTCTCACAAACATATGGTTTCATGGCTGAAACATGTTTAAAAGACTTTTAATTGAGTGTTGCTTTATGGACCCAATCAAAAAGTGTTAATTAGTTACTAATCTAGTAAGAATTCCCTCAGGAGGGCCAGTAGGAACAAAGAAACAAATTCTGTGATTCGGAGTCAAGGTATAATAAAATACCTAGTGACCCCTCCAAGGATGTCCACATTCTAATATTAGGAATCTGTGAATATATATCTTACATGTCAAAAGAGACTTTGCAGGTGAGATTAAGTTAATGAGTTTGAGATGGAGAGAAAATCCTGATTTATCTGAGTGAGACTGATGTAATCACAAGGATCTTTGTAAGAGGGAGGCAGAGTTGGAATCTGAGAAAATATATGGAGACAGAAGTAGATAAAAGAGTGACAGAGATATTTGAGGATGCCATATTGATGGTTTTGAAGATGGAGACTGGTCTACAAGCTAAGAAAGGTGGGCCACTTCTAGAAGCTGGAATAGGCAAGAGAAATGAATTTTTCTCTAGACTGCAAAATGGAATGTAATTCTGCTGAAATCTTGATGCTAAGATTTCCAGCCTCTGGAATTGTAAGAATGAATCTGTGTTATTTTAAGCCACTAAATTTGTAGTCATTTTGTTGTAGAAGAAATAAGAACCTAATGCCAAACTTGTATGCCACACTGACAGTTAATCTTTGATACAGTAAGTCTTTGTAGAGCCACAGCTGTTGCAGTGGAATATTGGAATATTATGCTAGAAAATGCTTCAGGATAATGAGGTAAATATGTCCACGGCATGTGCCAGTACGTCCTCAAGCTTTTTAAAATGGAAATGGTAACAGTAAACAAACTGTTTTTCCTAAATATTGGTGTTCTATTAAATGTCCTAAGTTAAGATTGTAAATTGCTAATATCACTATATTCACCTTTCCCTATCTTTTTGAACTTTCATCCAATGCAGCTTCAAACTGTGTTGCTTAAAGCCAACATTGACTTGACCAGCCATGATATGAACAGTTATTATTATTATTTTTTGCATGTCAATCATCACCAATCACAAGGGAAGCATCAACCTGGAGCAAAATAAATACTGACATGACAGAGAGAAAGAGCATTTTCGGGAGAGTCTAACATTCTTCATGTACAGAATTTCATCAGGCTTATGAAAAGAAAAAAAAAGTTGTTGTCTTATATATTAAAAGTAATAACTCATATAAATTTGGTTTTACTAATATAGATTTATCTTTTAGATGTCTTTCATTTCAGTTCAGTTCAGTTGCTCAGTCATGTCTGACTCATTGTGACCCACCCCCCGGAACCACAGCACGCCAGGCCTCCCTGTCCATAACCAACTCCCAGAGTCCACCCAAACCCATGTCCATTGAGTTGGTGATGCCATCCAAGCATCTCATTCTCTGTCATCCCCTTCTTCTCCTGCCCTCAATCTTTCCCATCATCAGGGTCTTTTCCAGTGAGTCAGTTCTTTGCATGAGGTGGCCAAAATATTGGAGTTTCAGTTTCAACATCAGTCCTTCCAGTGAACACCCAGGACTGATCTCCTTTAGGATGAATTGGTTGGATCTCCTTGCAGTCCAAGGGACTCTATAGAGGCATCAATGTTAAGCACAAAAAGTTTTTTGTACTGAGGGTTACTGAAGGTGAATAAGTTCATATTTTTTCTGTTATAAAACTTGTCAAAAGGCAAATAAGCTGATATGAGGAAACATTTGAGTAAATTAAATATAAATGACAAAATAGTGACATATGTTGTTTATTAGAGTAAAATTAAATGCCTTGGTTGGTTTGTGCCCTGATTATAACTGTTGTTTTCCCTTCTACCCTCAAGAAGTTGAGAGAGTCTATCTCAATTTCTTCTTTCCGCACAAAGAGGTTTTTAACAGCTCTTTTTAATAGTTCTTTTAAGTCTATTTTAAATGCAATCCAGATTTAAATTCAGTGAAGATAAGTAGCTTGAGTGACCCAAAGTTGTAAGTTCTGTGGAGAAAATGTCTCCCAAAAATGTGTTCTATAAATAATGAAAGATATCCCTATTGCAAAAAGAGAAATGGTAATTCCAAACTCCTAGTTTATTCCTCCCTCAATATATGCACACTACTATATATGAACTACATAGCCAAAAATGACCTAACATATTGCACAGGGAACTATGCTCAATATTTTGTAATAACTGACAAGGGAAATAATCTGAAAAAAAAAATATGTGTTGTGCTTAGTTACTCAGCTGTGTCCGACTCTTTGTGACCCCGTGGACTGTTAGTCTCCCAGACTTCTCTGTCCATGGGGATTCTCCAAGCAAGAATATATGTGTGTGCACACTAAGCTGCTTCAGTCATGTGTGTGTGTGTTTATAACGTAATCAATTTGCTGTACACTTGAAACTAACACATTGTAAATCAACTATGCCTCAACAAATACACGCACATACACACGTGCACACACATACATATAAATGTATATGTATATACACAAAAAAAAATACAAAGAGAGCCATGGTCAAATAATTTTGGGGAAATAAATATATCCTTTCTTTTGGGGACAGTTCAGTAGTGTTCTGGGTCCCCTTGATCAAACTTTTAGTACCCACCCCCCTGATTTGTCACCTACACAGGCTCTATCAGAAGTCCTACATGACCATCCTCCTGGGATGCTATACCAGAAGCAATACAAGGTGCTGAGACTCTTAGAGCATGTGTTGCTGCAAGTCATTCTCATTTACTATCACTATCCAATCTAAATATTAACAATTCCATGTGGCTAGTGGCTGTTTTATTGTGTAGCAGAGATCTAAACAAACATCTGTGATGGATTTTCCTTGGTTAGTCACTGGTTTGAGGGAGACAAGGAGGACCCTTCTCCTGTCTCCATGGATTGACATGCTTTTAAGAGTGGGGCACGTGGAGGAGGCGGAACAGTTGGCCTTCCATCCTTTCTTTCCTATAACAGTGATATCATGGTAGAAATGTACAGTTTTATAAAGAATTAAGCGTGAGTCCAAATCCACCTGGACTTTCATTATATGCTTGTTGATGGGCATATTTTTCTGACTCCATAAATACAGAAGAGCACAGGGTACTACATGACATGAGTTGTGGGGAAAGGTTAGGTGTGACCTCTGTTACCTGTGAGCAACTTGCCTTCCTCCTTCTTACCATGGTTTTTGCTGCACATTATCTATTGATTGCCAATTAGACAAACTCTGTTAAAGTAAAAATAATCAGATCAACTGTAGTTATGACAAGAACACTTACTTGGGGTCACCATAATCTTAAAAAGTCAAATAACCATAGAAAAAAAGGGACCATTGTGTACTGAGTTCCACCAGCTACCCCACTTTACAGCTAAGGAAGAAAATTTTAAAAAAGAATAAATTACTTGCCCAAGTTCACACCATATAATATGTGTCCACCAGAGTGTTCTGGAATCAATTAAAATAAACTTGAGCTCAGAAAACTCTTTCTCTCTCCCTCATCCTCTACCTCTCTCATTTCCCCTCCCTCCATAGAAGTGTTTTCTCCAACAATTTGAAAAATGTATGGGGTGTACTTTTGATATTTTGATGAAATGTGAAGTGCATGATAGTTTCTTGTCATCTTCAAAATAACCATTTTTATGCCTTCTGCTGACCCACTGAACAAATGCTACCGCTCCTCCATCCTACTACTGTGTTAACAAGGACGGAATATAGAAATTATTGATTATGACACTATAATTATAACTACTATCATTTTCACTATTGCTTAGTGAGAAATCCTTTCCATAAAGTATATTATTTAACTCTCTCAACAGTACTATGAGCTCAATCTTGTTATCCCCAGTAAGGAAACAGTGAGGAAGTTTAAGCAGTTTACTCAAGTTCCTACAACTGGTAAGTTGTTATGTTGGGTTTGAGCTTCAAGATAACTATTTCCAAAGTCCGTTGTTTTCCCATAGTATGTAGTATGTTTGAGTATCTGAGAATATGCTTTTCAGATACTTTCAGATCTTTCCCTTTTCTTTCAACCTCTTTCAAATTTTGTAGACTGTTAGTCTATCTTCAGAAATATGGAAAAACTGTGCTGTGCTGTGCTTAGTCACTCAGTTGTGTCCGACTCTTTGCGACCCCATGGACTGTAGCCTGCCAGGCTCCTCTGTCCACGGGTGATCTCCAGGCAAGAATACTGGAATGGGTTAACATGCCCTCCTCCAGGGATGGAAAAACTAGTTCTTCTTAATATTTTAATACTGAAACCAAGAAAATGTATTTCCAATTTCAAATGAGGAATTGAATACAATTTCCTTATGTAGAGTGGCATGAAAAGAGCATCAGAATAAAAGAAATGACCTGCATTGCCCTTCCAGCTTTGTTCCTAACTCAAATCACAGAGCGACAACTAACTGTTTTTACTATATAATGTCAGAATTTGGCATTTGGCAGGATCTGTGATCTCAATTGAGTATGGAAGCAGAATTGGCCACACAGTTATCAAAATCACCTGAGAATGCTTTTCTTTTTCCTTTCAGTTTATTATACCTACATTATTCCATTCTGTAAGCCTCAAGTTATGACAGAATACCAGGGGTGATATTGTGGGAACTGACATGCACACTTTAAAACCAGTCCCTAAAGGATTTTAATTTATCCTCTTCCTTTTTGGAAGAGATGATCGCTAAGGTCCATAAGACATAGGTTAAGTGATTTCTGTGGGTTTTTCAAGCTATAAGACAGAGGACAAAGGCAAATATGAAATCAGTGAGACTTTTTACCAAGTTTCCTTTTAACAAGTTACCATTCACTTTACCAAACTACCCTGCTGATATATTCACTGTATAATCCATCACACATTCATGTATTAACTCCTTTCTGACCACTAATATGTGCTGGATGCCCAGAGACACTTCTCTGCACTCAGAGGTCATATTTGAAGTCCAGGGAGTGCTTGATATAATTCTGAAATGTTCTCAAGGCACCTGTAAAACCTTTTCTTTTTCCTCAAAGCAAAGATTATTGGAAAAGGTCACTTAACCATTTTCTTGTAGAGGAGGCATACATAAATCCATACTAGTCTCAAGGAAATTAATGTCTTGTCTGTTATATTGGAAAGACATGAAATTGGGTTGAAGTCCGAGGTGCACCTTGAATTCAGCCTTTATATTTAAAGTGAAAATTTGCATTCAAAATAGAAATATTAGAATAAAATATGTGTTTCTTTGTGAGGATGTAAATGTTGTATAGAGAATAATAAAAATAAAAAGCTAGGCAGGTCTTATTCAAAGTTTATGACATAGTTTATGATGAAAAATTGGATACAAATTAAAGTTAAAAGAGAAGATAAGTAATTTTGGTTATATTCCACTAGATGGAATATAATATATTCATAAAATTATAGTTATTAGCTATATAATGTGCAAAATACATTATATATAATAACTAATGTACAATAATGCATTTAAAAATCTTATAATAGTACATAGAAAAGCAAGACATAAAATTTTATTTACCATTTGAATAAAATTAGTTTGAAATATACATATGAAAATTATGTAAATATATGGCTAATTGTCAGTTTGTTAAATATGAATTTAAGCCTGGAACTGTACCTTACATTTATTATCTCATTTAAATCTCAAAACAAGACTTAATAAGTTTATTTTTTTCATGTTCAATGAGAAAATTCACTTAAAATGACTCATTTATTTTCATGTCTGTTAGATGGTTAATTTTATGTGCCAACTTGGCTGGTTACGGTACTCAGATATTTAGTCAAATACTATTTTCGGTGTTTCTGTGGAGATATATTTTTGGAAAGGTGAACATTTAAATCAGTGGACTTTAAGTAAAGCCCTTTGTAATGTGAACTGACCTTATCAATCAGTGAAGGCCTTAAAACAGACTGAGTGCCTCTGAAGAAGAGGGAATTCTTGCAGCAGATAACCTTTGAACTCAAACTGCAAGCCTTCCCTCGGTCTCCAGTTTACCAGTCTACCTTGCATGTTTTGGATCTGCCAATCTCCCCATCAGTGAGCCAGTTCCTTACATGAAATTGTTGTAGGAAGAGGGCACCCCCTCCAGGGTCCCAAGAGCAGGCTCTTGTCTAACACTTGGAAAAGAATTGTCCAAGGAGACACGTGCTGACAAAGCAAGAGACTATTGGAAGAGGGCATCCAGGTGGAGAGCAGCAGGGTGAGGGAACCCAGGAGAACTCCCCTGCCATGTGGCTCATGGTCTCGGGTTTTATGTTGATGGGATTAGTTTCTTGGCTGTCTTTGGCCAATCATTCTGACTCAGAGTCCTTCCTGGTGGCACAGGCATCACTCAGCCAAGATGGATTTTAGCAAGAGGGATTCTGGGAGGTGGATGGACATGCAGTGTCTCCTTTTGACCTTTCCCAAACTCTTTCAGTTGGTGGTGGCTTATTAGTTCTGTATTCCTTACCAGGACCTGCTTGTCGTAAAACTAATGCAAATAGTTACTAGAGAGCCTGGCCAGGGTGGGCAGTTTCAGTCAGTGTGCTTCCCCTAACAAAATCTCTCTTTATATATATATATATATATATATATATATATATATATAGAGAGAGAGAGAGAGAGAGAGAGAGAGAGGATATAGAAAGATAAAGGCATACATATAATATCTACATTTGCATATATACAGATACATGTGTGTTATATATCCACAACCTATTGTGTTTCTCTAGGAAACTCTGACGACTACAGATTTTGATACAGAGAGTGTTCTTGGGAAACATAGTCTTAAGAACAAGTTTTCTAAATTGATTCTAGTTTTTGTGGAATTGTTTTTCTAACCTGATGATATTTAGAGGCACTAACAGCTCTATTTCCAGTAGTAAAGAGGATATTTATAGTCCATAATGTGATGTGACAGTAGAGGTAAACAAGATATCATCATAATATTCATAATCAAACACTTATAAAAAGCAAAGTTCTGTGTTGTCATGCACATGATACCTTTGAACATTTTTGTTGAAATAATGAATATAATTAAATTGACTAGCTGCTCCTATACCACTGGAAAAATGGGGGTGGGGAGTATGCACTCAAGAATTCAATTCCCAGTGAAGTGCTATACAAATGACCTGAACATTTCTGTCTGCCCTGAAAGAGACTCTTATCTACTATAGCTGCAGAGCTGAGATATCTGAGAAACCAAAATCAGAAAGTCATCCCGTGAGTGACTGAATTATAACACAAAGTGAATTCCCAATTTCATGGTATCACTACTGTTAAAATGAGGTCATTGATCAGGGAAGAATGGGATCCTGGAAGCTGGCATAGGGGTGTATGGGAAGATTCTGATGAAACAGGAGACACTAAACCCCCAAATTCTGATGAATCTTTTTTGCCAGTAGAAGTAGCTGATCCATCCCATCTGAGGAAATGAACCTTGCTTCACCTGAGGAAACAATAATGGCCTCCCCTGAAATAATACCTGTCAAGACACCACAGATTCACCTCAGTAATCACCGTCATCACCTCTCTTTGCTTCTAGTCCTGTAACTAGACTCAAGCCCCAGCAGGCTTTGAAAGGGAGGTAAAAATTATGGCCAATGAGGATAATGGTAGAAGGAATATAAAGTTGTATCAGGCTGAATTTATGAATATGGGCACCCTAAGCAGAAATTCTGGATTTAATGTTAAGGCTCAGGGTGTTAGAAAAGGCTCCAACAGTTTTGGTTGGATGTTAAAACATGCATCAAATGTGGCCTGAGTTAAATAAATTTGAGATGCTAGGTATACTGTGAGAGGAAGGAATTCAAAGGTTTAGAGAGATTGGAATGTCAGAGTGAATTTGTTATGTAAGTCTTGCTCACCCAACAGGGAAGTTCCAGGGGACATATATGCTACCAGTACTATAAGGACTAAATTTGTAAGTGGAGCCCCAGAATATTTACAAGAGCTCTAAGGTCATTCTTTTCTATAGACATAAAATTGCGATGGGAACTGCTGCCACTAAATGAAAGGAAAACTTAATGTAACGAAAATAATCAGATACTAGGGTAGCAGGGCAAAATGGTGGCATTGACTGTCCTAGTCATGATGGACAGAGTTATCAGAGAGGGCAGCCATCAAAATGGTCTGGTTCACAAAGACCTATGGTATTGGCTCGGTGATTATGGTGTTCCTAGAAGTGAAATAGATGTGAGGCCTACTAAGTTCTTTAACTGCATCAGTGAAGGAATTCCAGATCAAGTGAACAAAATTTTAATTTGAATCATATAGATTCATGGCCCCTCAAGTCAATTTCTGAACTTGATTCAGTTTACAGACCCAGAGACCCTTGTATGAAAGGAATATGGAGTCCCCTAGAGAAGAACTTTGTATGGTATCAGAAATTTATACTCTCCATCTTTCTCTCAGACTTACCCAAAGGGAGCTATGGGTTTTTAAAAACTTTTTATTTTATACTGGAGTATAGTTGACTAGCAATGCTGTGTTAGTCTCATGTGCACAGCAAAATAGCAAAATGACTCAGCCACATAACACATGCACCCACTTCCCTTCAAACTCTCTTCTTACCTTGGATGCTACATAATATTGAGCATAGTTCCCTGTGCTATACAGTCTTTTATCATGATGACTCAGTATTGGGATAAAGATATATCAGGTCTTTCCAAGATTATCAAATACTGACTCTGAACTAATTTCAGGGGGTCCAAAACAGCACACTGAGAGGGGATTTGTAGAGGTCAGGTGATCAATGAGGTTTTAGCTCAAATTCATCTTAAAATGCATCCAGTGAGTTCATTAATCCATAAGCACAGTTCTGGAATGCTTACTTTGAACAGACACACTTAGCAATTTACAGAAACTCTACATTGGTTCTTTGACCTGTGGAGTGAAAGCTAGTATTGTGGGAAAGACCAAGTAAAGCCATTAGAAACCCTCTCCCTTGGAAATTATAAGCCAAAAGCAGAATCTCACTTATGAGAGGCTACAGATTAGTGCCACCATCAAGGACTTGAAGGATGTAGGGATGGTAATTCCCACAATATCCCCCATTCAACTTGTATATTTGTATAGAAAACATATGGATCTCAGATAAGGAGAGAAAAATGATGGTGGTGGTGGTTTAGTCTCTAAGTGTTGTTCAACTCTTGTGACCCCATGGACAGTAGCCCCAAACGTCTGTCCATAGGATTTCCTAGGCAAGAATTCTGGAGTGGGTAGCCATTTCCTTCTCCAGGGGATCATCTCAACCCAGGGACTGAACCCAGGTTTCCTGCATGGCAGATGGTCTCCTACATTGCAGGTAGATTCTTTACTGACTGAGCCACCAGGGAAGCCAAAACACAGATTAGCCTTAGTTAAATGAGATGGTGATTCCAACTACAGTTAATGTACCAGATGGGGTTACATTGCCAGGGCAAATTAACATGTCTCTTGGTACCTGGTTTCTGGCTATCCATCTAGCTATCCACCTAGCAAATGTCTTTTTCTCTATACCTATTAAAAAAGACTCTCTGAAATAGTGTTCTTTCAGCTGGCAAGGCCAGGAATATGCCTTTACTCTGACCTCAGGAATACATCAACTTTTTAGCAACTATGTTATAGTTTAGTTCTTGAAGATCTTGATTGCCTTTCCCTTCCACAAGATATGACATGGATTCATTACATTGGTGATATGCTGATTGGACACAGTGAGAAAAAAGAAACTGTTCCAGACTCATTGGTAATGCATTTGCATGTCAGAAGATGGGAAATGAACCTGACAAAAATTCAGGGAGCTTCCATCTAGTGAAATATCTAGAGGTTCAGTGACTTGAGAGAGTTGATAGCCCTTCTGAGATGAGAGATAAATTGTTGAATCTGGCTCCCCCACACAAATGAAAAAGTGGCAGAGTACCCAGGCTTCTTGGGATATTTGAGCCAACATATTCCTCATTTGAGTGTGTTACTCTGGCTCATTTATCAAGTACCTGAAAAGCTGCTGGTTTTGATTTGATCTCAAAACTAGAGAAAGTTCTGCCACTGGTTCAAGTTACTGTACAAGCTGCTTGGCCAAGAGGCCATATGATACAGCAGATTCCATGGGGCTTGAAGTGTAGTAGCAAATACAGATGCTGTTGAAAAACTTTGCCAGTCCCTTAAAGCTGACTCACAAAGGCCCCTAGGATTTGGGAGTAAAGCCCTTCTGTAGATAACTACTCTTCCTTTGAGAGAATGAAAAAAGCTCTTGGTTTTTTGAAATGGTGTTTTGAAACTGACAGCTATTTTCTGAAATGGATCTTGGTCTGTTACTGAAACTTATTAGAAGCTGAATGATGCAAAGCCTACTAAACCAAGTAACAGCGGTCCACCAAGTTTCCAACCTGATCGGCTTGTCATGGACTGGATGTGTGTGATCCACCAAACTACAAAGCTGGGTGTTCATAGTAGCACTTTGTCGTCAAATGAATAGGTATATGTGTGAACCGGCCTAATCAGAGCCTGAAGGTACAGGTAAGTTACATGAAGAAGTGGCTCAAATGCCATGTCTTCACTTCTGCTACATTACCTCCTCTCTCTCAGCCTGCACTAATGGCCTCATGAGGAGTTCCCTAAAATCTGCTGGTAGAGGAAGAAATGCATGTGTGTTGTTTATAGATGGCTCTGCATAATATGCAGGCACCACCCATGAGTGGACAGCTGCAAAACTGTAGCATCTGTCTGGGACATACAGAAGGACCTTCCTAGTGGGCAGGGCACCTGAGGCATCTGGCTGTTCACTCATCTCAGAAGACCAAACATACAATTATGTACCAATAATAGGGCTGTGATCCATGGCTGAATGGTCAGGTACTTGTAAATCGCATGATGGGAAAATTGGGGACAAGGAGATCTAGGTAAGAGGCGTATGGATAGACCTCTCTGAATGGGGAAAAAATAGGAAGATGTTTATATCCTGTGCGAGTGCTTATCCAAGAGTTACTTCAGCAGAGGGGGATTTTAATACCAAGTGGATAGAATGACTCATTTTGTGGATCCAGTCAGGCTTTCCCCCAGATAGCCTTGTCATTATGCAAGATCACATGGTGAAGTGACCATGGTTGCAGGGATAGAGGTTATGCATGGGCCTCAGTTGCTCGGTCGTGTCTGACTCTTTTGTGACCCCCTGGACTGTAGCCTGCCAGGCTACTCTGTCCACGGAATTTTCCAGGTAAGAATACTGGAGTTGGTTGCCACTTCCTCCTCCAGGGGATCTTCCCAGCCCAGGAATGGATTCAGATGAAGAGTTTCATACATAAAGGCCAAACTGTCTGTGGCCACCACTGAATGCCCATCTGCCAGCAGCAGAAACTAACACTATGTCTGTGACATGGCACCTTTCTCTAGTGTAATTGTTCAGCGATCTGGTAGTAAGTGGATTGTATTGGGCCACTTCTGTATCAGAAAGGATGATGTCTTGATTTATAGTAATAGATACTCAAGATACAGACTTACATTTCCTGTATGCAGTGTTTGTTCGTAGTGATCAACGGATTACTATTGTTCATTTTTTATTCTCCAAGCAAAGAAAATAAGGTGCAGAGTGAATAACTGAATTTCCCTTTGCTACCTGGATGCTCTTAGCTAAGTTTTAGCTTTCATGTCAACTTTCCAGTGTCTCTCATTTGTCTGTCTCTGCATATAAGGATCACACTCTTTACCCTTTTGAAGTTGCATATTATGTTTACTATCAACTGGGACTAATCATCCCTCATTATCTTATTTTTTCAGAATTTTCAAGCCATTTTTTTAAGGAGTTTATAAGGATCTTAAAAACAGAGGTTTACTTTAAAACCATATTTGACTTTTATTAATTGGCATTAAGTTTATATGTTAGCAGAGATCATTTACATGGTTATTTTTCTTTAAATATAGTAAGGCTTCCTATTGGTTAAAGTCCTTGTATTTCTCTATTTATGACACTCATTTTCATTTTCAATTGTGGCACTCATTATCAATAAGGTCTTACTTCGATATAGACCTGCTACCTACCAAGTTAGGTCTAGCTCCCTATCATATCTTTCTACAGTTAATCTTATTGTAAATGTGGTTTTTTTCCTTCCATTATTGCTTCCAACCTGTTAGTTAGGAAGTATTTATTCCCATATATTAAATTTGCAGCAGTAGTTCTAAGTTTCTTGATAATTTGAACATTTAAATTAGTTTTTTTCAATTGAATCTCAAAGATATTATATGTATAAGGTTAAAACTCTGCAATTGATTTTGCCAATTTTTCCCCTAAATTTTAATTTTTTTTTCCTTCTGTAGTTGTATTTACTCACAATGGCAGAATCTGGTGAAATAATGGTGCTTATGGAAACCATGTCTTCTTCCTGCATTTAATGGTAAGGCATTTAATACCTCTCTGTTAAACCCAGAGAGGAGCTTTTAAGTTGATATATTAAGTGTGATTATATAGTCATGTGCATATGTGTATAAAGAAAAGATAGTAATATCCACCTCATAGGGTGTTATGAGAATTCAAAGAGATAATGTATGTGAAGCACTTAGAACAGTGCCTGGCTCATAGTAAACTCTTTGCAATGAAGAAATTATATGGCTATATTTAGGAGGTATCCAGCTGTTAATCCTTCTGTAAAATTGTGGCCATAAATGACAAATTGAGTTAACACACACAAAGTACTTGAAATGGAGCCTAGCCTATAGTATGAGCTCAATAAATATTCATCACTAGTATATGGTATTATTGAGGCATTTTACCAAGAAATGATGATGATTTCTATCAAAAGCTATTGCTGAGTTTTTGAAGACCATTTTCACTTTTGATCTATAAATCAAATGAATTAGACTGACTTATTTTCTAATATAAGCATACTGCTTTTATGGAATCAACCCTTCTTGGACTTATTATGCTGTTTTTAAGCAAACTGCCAGAGTGCAATGATTTTGTTTAGGGATTTTTAAAATCAATATTTAAATAAGAGATTGATCTTAAGTTTCCTTTTGATGTCATCTTTGTTGAGGTTTGGCAGGAATATTTAGCTAACTTCACAAGAATTATTTGAATACTTTTCTCTTTTTCTACAGCACAGAAGAGTGTAAATAAATCAGAGGATTTTGTTTATTTTTATTGTTTCTTAAATATTAAGTGCAAAGTTCCTGTGAAATAGTCTGCCTAGTTTTTATCTTTGTTATTTTTTTCTTTGATAGAGGAAACTTTTCACAACTTTCTCCATATTTTAATTGTTTAATTAATTTCAGTTTTCTGTCTCATATAATATCCTTCTTCCCTGGTAACCACCTATTTGATTTCTTTATCTATGAGTCTATTTCTTTTTTATGTTTGCTCATTTGCTTTCTTTTTTAGATTTTATATGTAAGTGAACATGGACAGCATATGTCTTTCTGTCTCTGACTTACTTCACTTGGTATAATTCCCTCTAGTTTCATCCGTTTTGTGGCAAATGGCAAGCTTTTATACTTTTTATGGCTACCTCTCTTTGAGGCTCTACAGAATGGGTCTGGACTTCTTGAGAAGCTGCCTCTCTCAAATTATTGCTTCTGTACTCCGTCTCAGTGCATGTGAGATTTTGGATGTGTCCTTTAAGAGTAGAGTCTGCTTGCTACAGCCTCTGTCTTTCCCATATGCAAACTCTACTGGCATTCAGTGTCAGATATTTGGGGGCTTCCTTCTGGGGCAGGATCCTCAGGCTGTTTCAGATCCTTTGCTCCTTAGGGGGAACCTCTACAATTGTGATTGTCCTCCTTAATGTGGGACACCTACCCAGTGGTGTGAGCCCTGATTATACCACATCTCTGACCCTATTATTCATCTCTGTGGTTCCTTCTTTACTTCATTATTTTTTACCTAGTTTTTAACTTAGTAACAACGGTCATATATACATTGTATATCTCTTTCATTAATCATTTTCTATATTTCCTTTTCATAAATAACAGGAAAAAATGTACACTTTGCTTCTACCACTCTCTTCCATCTCCAGATTCTAGGTCATTATAACATGTGTGTGTGTGTTGTGTGTTAAAGCTTATGCCTTTAAATATTCTTAATTATTTTATACCCTTCAAGTAATTTTTTTCACTCCTGTTTAAAAAATATCTGGATATTTCATGCTTATACTACTACATACATTCTTACCCTCGTCAGTTTGTTAGTTCTAGAATTTCTATGGCACCAGCATTTTTAGTGTTCAAGTTTTTTATTAAAGTCATAATTCTACATTTTTTTTTAGTTTTGTTCTATAACCAAATGTAATCAATGCTCAGCATTAATCCTTAAATATGATTTATCTGCCCACCTTTGTTTGACTCAAAATTTCATTCCATCATATTTCCCTTAAGAAGTCTCCATTGGATATCTTTATTCTGTTCTTGGAAACTCTAAACAATATGTCTATTGCTTTTATTCTTAAATCCCTTTATATTTAATATAAAATTCTTGGGACATTTGTGTTCATGTAAGAATTAGGAATTGTTCTGCTCTTTTCTACCAGTGCTAGAAATGCTAGCTTAAAAGACTCTTTATTTAATTTACTGTTCAATAACTTTATTAAGATATGTTTCAAGGTTAATTATTATGTGTCTGTTTCCTCCAGTTCTCAATGCACTCTTTAATATCTAAAATTGAGTTTTCTTTTATATATGGTAAAATGTTAAATTATGCCTTTATTCTTTTGCTTTTTTTTGTTTTCTTCAAAAATAACTATTTTTCTTCAGAAACACCTATTTATTTTAAGAATCTGGCCTTTATAATTATCATTATTACTTCAAGTCCATATTATATTATTATTTCATTACTTTTAAACTCTTAATCTTTGCTTATTTTTCTTAATCTTGTGCTGTATATAGAAGCTTCTGTTTTTTTTGTAACATTGTAATATCTATTCCCCTATTATAAACTACTTTCCAAATTTTTTTTGTATATTGGTTTTACCTTTTCACTTCACTTTTTTAGTTCAGTTTTGTTGTTTTGCTTTCTAGTTCTGCTACGCACGTCCTCTTCTCTTCCACAGTGTTCCCTCTTAAATGTTTTTCTTCAGATTTGAGTCTTTGTTCTTTTGTTTTTTTTTTCCTAGAAGAGTACTTTATTAAATCTTTATTTTTCCTTTTGTTGTATAGTCATGGCAACAATTTTCATCTACTCCATGGCAGCATTTTTTTCTTTCCAGCAAATGTGTATACATATGGGTATAAATTGCAGCACCTTCTCTAAATCTAGTACTTATTATTATTATAATTTATCTTGAATCAAATGAAATATCCTGAACCATGTTTGCAGGAGATACATGTGAAAATCCAACACTATGGTCAAGGGTAATAGGTTTTAATTGTCTGTGTGAGCTCTTAGTTAGCTGAGCAAATGTCTCTTCATAATTCATGGTGTTTCTCACCCTTCACTTCACTCTTTACCCAAAGGCTGCCTCTTAGAAGTATCAGTTGGTTCCATGCTGCCTCGTGTGTTCCCATCTCCTCTTTTTATTCCTAGTGCCAAACTAGCTCCATAAAAGCTTTTATTTTCATTGATATTTTTTAAAAATGAGCTTCTAAGTGGTGTTCCTCAGTGGGTCCCCAGACCACATACCACCCGAGAAGCCATGCAGAACCGTTCATTTGTTTCTCCAGTATTACATACCTGATGGTGTCCTGTATGTAACCTGATGGGTCAAGAAAAAGTAAATTTCTGCTATTGCTTTTCTTTTTCCCTATGTTTTTCTAACTCTGAAGAAAATTAGGGAGAGCTAATTTTGCTGTTTTAAAACCAGTAGACCCTGTTAGTTTTATAATCTTACCATAATCACACTTTGAAAATTCAGCATTCCCAAAATGTAAGTTTAACAAATATATGTTCATAGATTTAAAGATTTTTTAAATTCACAGAAACTTGGGTACAATGATAAAATACCTAATTCTTTTTTTTTTTTTTTTTGAAAACTTACACAGTTACTTGTACTATGCATATTTTTATAAGGGTAGAAAACACAGTAGATTAAAAAAAATAATTTAAATAGCAAGCAAATTTCAGGTAGTCACAAAGTTCTGTGATGAAAATAAACTCTGATAAAGTGGCCAGGTTAGTTTATGTTAAATGTTTTGAGAAGGTGCCATCAAAGAGTAGATATTTGAATTGGGTATTAAATGCTGAGCATGAGGCAGTTATGTGACAAATTGGAGACAGAACCCTCTAGAAAAAAGGCAGAGTGATTCCCATGTTGTAAAGGTGATAGGGTGCTGGGTGATATCACCGGAGGCAGGTGGGGTCTTAAAGGCTAAGAGCCTGGGTTTCATAAAGTACACTACATGCGTGGATGTGTACATGCTAAGGCATTTTTGTCATGTTTGACTCTTCACCACCCTATGGACTGTAGCCCACCAGGTTCCTCGGTCCTTGGGCTTCTTCCCACAAGAATACTGGGTGGGTTGCCATGACCTCCTACAGGGCATCTTCACAACCCATGTCTCTTAAGTCTCCTGCATGGGCAGGTAGATTCTTTACCACTACCACCACCTGGGAAGCCTCGAAGTGCACTATAGGTGATGGGATTTTTTGAGGTATAATTGACATATAGTATTATATTAGTTTCAGGTATACAACATAGTCATTAAATATTTGTATGTATTTTGAAATGATCTCCACAATAAATCCAGTTCATATCTGTTAACAAACATAGTTACAGAATTTTTTCTTGTGATGTGAACTTTTAAGACCTATTCTTTTAGCAACTTTCCAATATAGTATTATTAACTATAGTCACCATGCTACAGACCCCCATAAAGTACCTGTTTTATAACTGAAAGTTTTGACTCCCTTCACCACTTGATAAAGGAAAAAATACTCTTTTGAATGAAATTAAATATCTTTGGCTCCCATTCCCCTTTCAAATGGTATTCTGTGCCCAGCTAGCTCAGTTGGTAGAGCATGAAATTCAGCCTCTAAAGGGTTGAGGTATTCTGTGCATGAAAATACAAACCCTCTTAATTTACCAGGTACTGATAAAATGTTCCCTCACATACAGACATTTGAAATTTGAGAAGTAAATAAAAGCATATGGCTATATATGATATTTGGTTTTCTCTTTTGACTTACTTCACTCTGCAAAACAGTCTCTAGGTTCATCCACATCTCTACAAGTGGCACAATTTCATTCCCTTTTACGGCTGAGTAATATTCCATTGTGTACGTGACTACGTCTTCTGTATTCATTCCTCTGTCAATGGACATGTAGGTTGCTTCCATGTCCTGGCTATTGCAAATAGCATGAATCTTAAGGAATTGTGGTTTTCTCTCAGTGTATGCCAGAAGTGGATTGCTGGATCATACAGTAGTTTTATTTTTAGCTTTTTAAGAAACCTCCACACTGTTCTCCATAGTGAAGGAAATCCAAAAAGGAGGGGATGTACGTATACATGGGCTTCTCTGGTGGCTCAGGGATAAAGAATCCACTTACAATGCAGTAGTAGCAAGAGATGTGGGTTTGATCCCTGGATAGGGAAGATACCTTGGCCGAGGGCATGGCAACCCACTTCAGTATCCTTCCCTGGAGAATGCCATGGACAGAGGAGCCTAGAGGTGTATAGTCCATAGGGTCTTAAAGATACACAAATGAAGCACCTTGGCACGTACACACACGTGTACATATGACTGATTCATTTTGCTGTACAGCAGAAAATAACACAGTATTGTAAAGCAGCTATAATCCAATTTTTTTTAAGTATGGATGCTTCTAATATTAAGTATTGTTCCACCTAGGAGATTTTGAATTGTAAATGAGGAATCAGAAAACTCAAAAGATGATGTCCTAAACAAATTATCATTCATGAAAGCCTAGGAACATTGTCAAAGGGAGAAGCTCTTGTGGTTTAGTTGCTAAATCATGTCCAACTCTTGTGACCCCACGGACTATATAGCCCGCCAGACTCCTCTGTCCATGGGATTTTCCAGGCAAGAATACTGGAGTAGGTTGTCATTTCATTTCTCCAAAGCCTGATGGATTGCTTCTCTGAGGAAGATTTTCACAAAGAGTGTCTGATATAATTTTCACAACAACCTATTTGAAACAGTTACAAATTGCTTCTATTTTCCACTTAAACACATATTCAGGGTTTAAAGAGTTTGCCTGAGTTTGAAAAGCTAAGAAATGGCAGAGCCCTACCAAACAGGACTCTTATCACCTAGGCTGAGCTCTCCCACTAAGGATGCCACCAGCAAGGCTGGAGGTAGAGAAAACTGAAGGGAGGAAGTACCATTCTGACTTTGGCAAACCACTCCCCTATTAGTAGTTCTCTCTGACAACTATGCAAGAAGCATCTTGAGTTGGACCATTTATTTATCTCTATCAGAGAGCAGGCTCCCTTTTCCCATAGCTGTGCAGCCTCAGCAGTCAGAATTGATGACAGCTGCTGGACACTTGTGCTGTTTTATTTTTGCTAGGAGATAACAGAGTGAATGCCTTGTAGCGGCTTCAGAACCCTGATGAGTTCAAGGCTCAGAGTTGAGATTGTGCAGAGTAATTTTCAGATAATTCAAGAAGAAGGGAAAGCTAGACAAACTCCTGTTTCACTCTGAAGTTGTGCTATGAGAAATGTGTTTAGATATCTGAGGAGAAAAATTGTCTCGTGGAGAGTACTTCAAGGAATTTTTATCTTCTTTTCCCTTCACCCTTTGGGAATTGAACTCCAACTCAACTCATTTTTAAAACTAGAGTTTCTATTTCATATAAACCTAGATTTAAGTCAAGATAACATTTAATGATTCCTTCAAAGCCACCAAGTGTCTTAGACACGGGCCAGGGAATCTATTGCAGTTTACTCGTGTGCTATGAATCTCATGCTTCCTTTTTGCCTCTTTGGTAAACTGATGGCAGAAATATAGGGGGTTTAGACCATTCAAATGTGCCGTTTCCTTTATTTCAAAATGCTGAACCTGTTGGCCCTTCTGCAAGGGAGAGAAAGACCATTCAGTGGTCACTTCAGGCTGAAAACTTACTTTAAAGACATTTACTTCAACATGAACTTGGTGCCTCTCACAGGTCAAACCATCTGGTAGGACCTGAAATGCAGCAGTACTGGGATCCTGATCCTGCCCTGGAGCATCTTAGCTTCTTGTTGAGAGGTGGGGAACACATGTGGAACACAAGGAACCTCACAGTTCCTCGAAATTTGAGATCCTCCTGTTTCTTCATCATCCCTCCACCTCCTTAGGAAGGAGCCGTAGACGAAGACCATGGTCACACATCAGAGGGGAAACGTGGATGTACAGAGATTTGTGTAACATTATTAAGGGGCTCTTTGTGGGCCCAGGCTTGAGACTGACCTAGAGTTCAATATTAACTCTTTTATGTCATCTCCCTGTCTCCTTGTGTGTAGTTCCTGTCTGACTCCTCAGGTAGGTGGAAAGAGGCAGGAGGGAAGAACACAATCATTGTGATATGTTCACCATGATGACGGCTGGGACTCTTGGGTATGTGGTAGTCTGGAGGTGGCTTCACTCTCACCAAGTCCTTCCATGACTTTCTCAGTGATCTCACACAGGAAAATTTCCACTGTGGGTCTTCTGATGTGGCCGATGACATTTCCCAGAGGTTCACACAATGATTCTGTAGTCTACCCACCCAGTACATTCTGAGGTGGCCCCATTCCACTCTTCCTCAACCCCAAGGGGGCCCTGTCAGGAAACATCCCTTTAGAGGTGCACCCAGCTGGATCTTTCCCACGTAACTCAAATCAAGTTCATCCTTTTCACTGCTGTTTGTGGAAGTGGATGTTGGTCCCAATCCAGATCCTTATATCTTTCCTAAGCCATCTTCAGTCAATAGCTATAGTCTTTAGATTACTCAAGTTTTAGCTCACTGGAAAAAAAAAAAAAATCAGGTCTCAGGTGAATTGTAAAAGGAGTCTAGTCATTAAAAGCATGAGCAAGTTCACACAATTAGACAATAATAATAACAACAATGCTAGATTTCAACTTTTATTGCAAGGGCAAAGGAGAGTCCATATTCATCATTCTTGTCTCTGAATTACAGATCTCCAGAAACGGAACAAAATCACATTCAAAGATACAAAATGATAACCTTTGTTCCTGGAATGGAGGAAGAACCAGATCTAATAATGCAAGAATAACACTGTGTTCCAAGTATGCTAGTATAGATATCTCCATTTTCTGCAAATGTTGGGCTGTGTCACTAACAGCAAGCTTGCTACTGAAAATTACCATAAACAACTGGATAAAAGAATTTTAAAAAGCCATTTTAAAAACCTGAAAATATAGTGAGGCAATGCAAGAACAAACTTTGTGTGAGAGCATTAACCAAGGGCATGCATAGTGGTACCTTGTGGGGTAAAAGGGAGGGTTTATATTTTATTTTTTGAGGTAGGTAATAATTAGACATGATCACACACTAATGTAGCTTTTGTATCATTGCCACCGACCTGGAAGCACTGTTATGATTATTTCCCTGAGGATCCAATTTTACAAATGTCTGAATGATGTCTTGGACACTGAACTAGTCCCCCAGGACACCATATCTGTGACGTCCAAAATTCCCTTGGGTCTCTGATAAGTCAAGGGAAGAACCTCAGATAATATCAGATTAAACTATTTTGTTCTTAATAATGTCATTTTTCTCATCTCATGGATACTGAGAGTCTGCAACAGCAGGAGACACTCATAAGTTGTAGATGAGTCAAGGAAAGCAGCAAAAACATTATTTACTCTGAAAAAAACCCAGAATGGTGATGTATCTGTTTAAAGATTTTTTTTTTTTCTTCACATGTCAACTTGCTTATCACTGTGACTAAAAAGCCCTTTCTCTTTTCATTATGGCACACTGCCTCTCATTTGGAGAGAAGACTTAGGCCAGAGATCTGGTAATGCTCCTAGAATGTAGCATGGGCCTAATTAATGACCATTATTTTCTCACCTTAAACAAATTTGCTGCATTTCATCTTTTGGGAAGAGACAAAGATTTATTTTACATGCATATCTTGATGGACTTAAAATGCTCTTCCCAAATGTATAATCAACTCCTACCTCTCCAATAAGACTAAATCTTTTCAAAGAAGATGAAAAGCATGGGGATATTCTGTAGAAAAGAGTAAGATTGGCGGTAAAGGAAAAAGATACCAAGTAAACCCTCTGTGGATTCTTTGCCTCCCACAAGAATGCTAACACATAGTTTTTCCTATGATTACATTTGATGTACATTGTATCATTAATTGTGTGGCAATTCACTGATTTATTCAATCTTTTCACCATACAATTGAGTGGATAAAATAAAAGAAACACCAAAGTGTAGTCGTTTAGTCAAAGAACTTAAGGAATAAACAAACAGACAATTTTTTATATATATATATAAAGTTAAACTAAGTTTGAGTAGATGGACACAAGCGAAGAGTTCCAACAAATTCCCATATCACAGAGACTATAAAATTTTCCAGAGTCACATAGTAAGGGAGATCTGAAAGATGAGTAGAAGTGATCTGTAAGCAAAGCAGGAAAAATTCATCCAAACACAGGATTGGCATGTGCAAAGCCCAACAATAAGAGCATAGTGTAGTCTTCCAGGATTTCTTTATGCAGATGTACAAAGACATGTAAACTTCTTGTTTCCTCAAAAGGTAGCAACATATGCACACCACTCACACTCTTCCTTTGTTAAATTAACAGTATATTCTGGACATCTGCCTGTACAGGTTCATTAATTTCCAACTGCTTAGGAGCCCACTGTGTGGATACAGCTGAATCTAAGTGGCTAACTACCCCAACTGATCACTTGCATGATTTCTGATTTTTGCTATTGCAAATATGTTGTTCTGAATAAAACAACAATGCTTTTCCAGTTCCTCATCTATCTTTACATGCTTTTTCAAGACCATACATAAACTTGTTCCCTTAAATTTAGCCAAATTATAATTTTCTGGCTTGAGATACCTCATATGTTATACATAAAATTTTCATAAATATTTGAGTCTATTTGTGAACTTTCTATCTTGGTTCCTTATTTTGATATTTTATTCATTTGCCAGCACTACATTTTAAAATTATTGAGTCTTTATAGGACATTAATATCTCTTAAATTGTACGTCCTTCTTGCCGTTTTACTTCCAGTGGTATTAAAGCCATATTTACTTGCTCATGTATTATATAAGATTTAGAATAACCTTATTCTGGAAATAAGTCTTGGCGTTTTCACTGACAATGTTAGTTTGTAAATTATTTAGAAATGACATCTTTATGAGATTGAGTCATTCTGTTATGAACGTGTTATATATTTCTCTTCATCAGGTCTACTTTTGAGTTCTTAGAAATGTTTTTAAGTTTCTGCATATAGTTGTTTTTTGCACATTTCTTTTTATAGTTATTCCTAGGCTTTTTTTCTGCTATTGAAGGTGAAATCTTTTCTTCTATCTTATCAGTTATGTATACAATATGAAGGATACTGACTTTTGAATATTGACTCGATAACCTGCTATCCATTGAGTTAATGTATGGGGCTTAGTAGTTTTTTTTTTTTTTTTCCTTGTAGACTCTTTAGGGGTTTTCTGTTTTACAGTCACATTATATATAGGTAGTGTGTGTAGTGGATGCCAATGGTGTGGGTGGGTCTTTTTTTTTTTTCAGTACCAACAAGACTTTATACATTGTATTTTGTCAATGAAATAAAGAGGGAGGGAAAAGGGTCAGTGTGTGTTACAAAATGATAGCAAATGGGAAGGAAGTGCCTGGCACAGCAATATCAGCCATCAGATAAATACTGCCAAGATAGGGTCATCAGAGCCCAAGGGACTGTGTCTTCTGCAGTTCAGGAATGAGAAGAATCAATGAGGGAAAGCACAGACAGCTACATGTTTTCCATCCTTTCCTCGCACCCCATAAACTCAAGAGTTCACACAAGCTTTGGTTTCTAGCAATAAACATGGAGTTACATTCATCTATTTCCTATTAAACAATCTTGTGCCACTTGGGCATAAGTTTCTTGCACTTACATAAAAGTTCCTGAGTGACTTGGATATACATTCATCTTTCATTTTGTGGTCTCTCAACCCTATTTTCTATGCAAGTTCCCCTCATTGCTCCTCTCTACTCTAGAATTAGAGATTAAAGTAGGTTTTAATCCATTCAAAGACTGTTTGACAGGAATCACATCAAGGAATGGCTATGACTCAGGAGACTGTGAACAAGGGATGGAGAGGTCTTAGCTCTTTCAGGATTTTTGCATGAATAATTTCATTCCAGGCACCCCACAAATTAAACATACAAGTGTATGTGCTATCTGGGGCTCATGAAGTTGGAAAGAGGAGGGGGTAAGAATCTAGTATTAAGAACAGAAGATCTTATTCAGAATAAGAAATAGGGGAAGAAGAACACATCTGTGGATTGATGCCTGTTCCTTGAAATTTCCTGATACAAAAAGGATATCCCCCACCCACTGTGGCTTAGTCCTGGGCCTCTGGGAGCATGGCGGCAGGGCTATGGATCTCTACTTCTTCCTCCTAAAAGTAGGCTGGCTTTCCCTTTGATCTGGGAGCTTGCAGGCCTTCAGCAGACCCAAGGCTACCCTATGGTTGATGCTCTGGCTGAAGTGGCACTTCTCAGGCTGGGGTGTCAGTTTGTATCCTTGGCATTATACTCTAGACCTCCACAGCTGTAGCACCTATCTCTCTTTAAAAAAATTTTTAAAAATCATACACACACACCTCTCAAATCCAGCTTAATGCAAGGAAAGACTCTGATGACATTATCACTTTTTAAAGTTAAGAACAGGACACTGATACCCATTGTCTCCTAACTTCCAAAATTATTATTAACTTTTAAATGAAGGCATTAATCAGACAAGCAAAGGACAGAGAATTCAAAGTGATAGGGAGAAAGTTAAAACAGATGTACCTGGCCCCTGCTTCTGGACTTCTCTGAGGTCAGCAGCCACCTGACCATGGGTCCACAGATTTTGAGACCCCATAGATTGTACAGTCCATGGAATTTTCTGGGCCAGAATACCAGAGTGAGTAGCTGTTCCCTTCTCTAGGGGATCTCCCCAACCCAGGGATTGAATCCAGGTCTCCCATTTTGCAGGCAGATTCTTTACCAGCTGAGCCACCAGGGAAGCCCAAGAATACTAGAGTGGGTAATCTATCTCTTCTCCAGGAGAACTTCCTTGACCCAGGAATGGAATCGGGGTCTTCTGCATTGCAGATGGATTCTTTACCAGCAGAGATACTAGGGAAGCCCTTAAAATTTTTATTTATGTATTTATTTAGCTCCATGAGTCTTACTTGCTGCACAGAGGATCTAGTTCCCCAACCACGGGTCCAAACGGAAGGAACGTGGGAGACCTATTTTGGGGGTCCAGAGTCTTAGCCACTGGACTGCCAGGGAAGTCCTCACTCCCCTCCCTTTAATTTGTGTTTCAGCATATTCTTCACTCTGAGCCTCATTTCCACGTTTTGCTGTGAATACAAAACACCTCACCAGGTCCAGTGACTCGGGATACATTCCTTGGCAGGATTCTTAAAGGTGAACTTCACAGCCTCATTTTCTTTCAGGTCTTGGAAGTGGCACAAAACATCTACGGGGTTGGGGGTGGAGAGGGGTGAGCGCAACGTTGGTGCAAGCTGTCTTGGACAGTAGGCTTAACCTTGTCCACACATGGAACCACTTACAGATGCAGGCCGTGGGTGGAAGCTGCCCCTGCGCTTTGGCACAGCCACCTGCAAGCTGCTGGTTTGCAACAGAGCCCACGGTCCTCAGCTGTGTCTGCGAACCGGTGGTCATGAGGCTGATGGCCCCAGAGAAATCCAGAGGCAGGGGACAGGTACCTCTGTTTTAACTTTCTCCCTACCACTTTGAATTCTCTAATGACTGTTGCTTGTCTGATAATGCCTTCAGTTAAAAGTTAAATAATAATTTTAGAAGTTAGGAGACAGTAGGCATCAGTGTCTTGTTCTTGACTTTAAAAAGTGATAATGTCATCAGAGTCTGTCCTTTCATTAAGCTGGATTTGAGATGTGTATGTGTGTTTGTGTACATCATGTTTAAACATGTAATCATCAACTTCTATTATATTGCAGTTGTGGATTATTTCTCAAGACTATAGTTGAAACCTGTATAATTTCTTTCAGTTCTCTGGAGAGGTTTATATAAATCCTGTAATTAAATACAATTATTGTATCAATTGCATTAACATATTTCTTAGTAGTGAACCATCCTGGAATTTCTGAAATGGGATTTTATCCTGTCTTTTTTTGGTGTTATCATCTTTATATTTTGAATCAATATTTTCTTCATTAATTTACTGATGACTTTTATACCCTCTACAATCTGAAATAGTCCATTTATTAGAACTATATGTTTGTTTGGTATAATTCTGCTTTGAAACTATCTGTTTTTGACATTCTTTTCGCAATGTATCATTGTCAAAGCTTTCTACTTCTATGTATTTATTTACTTCTATTGAAGTAAATTGATCTATTTAGTTTCTTCTCTCATGAAGACATTTAGATAAATATTTTATCCAGATTCTTTTTTTTTTGAAACTAATTTATTTATTTAAATTGGAAGCCAATTACTTTACAATATTGTAGTGGTTTTTGCCATACACTGACAAGAATCAGCCATGAGTGTATATGTGTCCCCCATTCTGAACATCCCTCCCACCACCTCCCCATTCCATCCCTGAGGGACATCCCAGTACACTGGGCCTGAGCACCCTGTCTCATCCAGATTCTGTGTATGTGCTTTGAGCGTGCAGAAAAAAAAAGACTCCTATTTTTTTTTCTACTCTTCCTGTTTCAGTGATTATGTGTGTTTATTTTGTGTTTTATCGTTTCATCAGGAAAATTATTATTAATTTATATTGCTATGAGAGTATTTATTTATTAGTGGTTTCTTATTAGTTTCTTTTCTGATTAATTTATATTTTATCTTCAGTTATGTCTTCTCTTCTTCAGTTTAATTTCTCTGTTATTTTTCAAATTGTTCCCTAAATTTCAGTAAAATGCTTAATTATTCACTTTATTATTTCTTATCTCTTTATATGAGTGTTTAAAACAATATTTCCTCTGAGCATTTTTTTGTTCCATTTTGGTTCTGAAATGTAGTGTTCTCATCACTTTTTTACCTAGAATATTTGCAATTTGGATTTATCTACCTTTTGACTTAAGATTTGCTTGTTAGAGACTTAAGGTATATGAATATCAAGCATTTTGTTTATAAATATAATGTAAATTTATTGTTTTAAATACATGAGAAAACCTACTGTCTGCACAGCAGACAGTGGGTTAGAGGGAAATAGACTCTGAAAATCTCTTTATATTTGAAGTTTTGCATGTTCAAAGATAAATTTTAGGTTGCCTGATAGTGAGCAATTACCTGTTCTGGAAACCAGCACATAGATGCAAGACATAAAAAGGGACTATGATAAAAACTTTCATGATGATTCATTATAAGTGCTACCTGAGGCTGGGGAAAGAGTTAAGGCTGTTGATGTAAGATGAGGTGAAGGCAATGGCCCGAGTAGAGGCTACTCACTGAGGCAGGAACTGGTAAAGAAGCACAAATTTGCAGGGAAAAACAAGGAGAGGCCTGAGCTCTTAAATTTAGGTGCCCCAGGAACATACAGAAGGCAATGTTCTTGAGACAGTTGGGTCCATAAAAGAGCCGAGGGGTGGAGACAAATTTTAGAGGCATTTCATTGAGCTGATAACCTGATATGTGGATATGACCAAGGAAGGAAATTTAAAATGAGAAGACAGGACTGAGGAGGGAATCCTGAGATGTCCAGGGATTTGGGGAATGAGCAGATCATGCATAGAATGTGAAAGATGCAGAGAAGAAGGAGCCAGTCTCTCTTGCCACTTAATGGTAAGAGCCTTGAAGCAGGCATAGAATCTGCAATGTGGGAAGTAGATGAAAAAGTATTCATTAAAAGAGCAGATGAGTGAGTGTGTGAGCAAAGCAATTTTCCAAGACATTTCCATTGCATGTGGATGCCGCATTTTACTTGTCCATTCATCTGTCAGTTGATATTTGCATTGCTTCCACATTTTGGCTATCGTGAATAATGCTGCTATGAATATGAGTATATAAATATTTCTTAATTTTTTTTCCAAAACCAAGACCAACTGTAAACACTGTTATGCTCATTTAATCAACTAGGAAATTGAAATAAGTGGTGCTTAGACTGATACCTCCAGGGAAGGACAAACTGCTATAAAACCCGTGATTCTGTTGTCGCTGGAGTCCTTACCTAGCAGTAAAATACAGTCTCTCTCAACCACTCTTGCTGTGCTCTAACACCCAGCCAGTACAATCATTTTGACAGCTAGTTATCAGCAAGCAGGTAATAACCCTTCAGTTTAGTCAAAATAGTCAAATGAGTTGTACATGTAGACACAGCCTTTCTTTGCAAGATTGATGTCATGGACAGGGATGAGTTAGAAAATAGAACAATAGCACTCTGTATATGAAAGAGGTGGCATCTGTCTAAAGTGAAAAAATACTGTGTATTGAGTGGGAATTGTCACTGAAGCTTGGAATAGCTTTAAAAGAAAACCAAACTATGCTAATTTTATTCCAGAGATTGAAGCATACAATTTTGGAAGCTTTTATGGAAAAGTAGGGAAAAAATGAATAGAGAAGTTAAGATCTTTAAAAAAGATGTGTGAGTCAGCTCATATACAAACACCGTTGCCTTGACCTCGATTTAGACTTCACTACTGTTTTATTTCATATAGGAAAATAGCTTCAATGGCACTTCAAAAAATAATCCAAAAAATTTTTTTCAAACAAGGTAGCAAAAAGCCATCTGGACAAAATTGTACAACATTGCATTCTTAATGAAAACTAAAATACATGTTTTAAAAATGTTTTATATCCATGACCCTGTGTTCTTACTTTGAAATGCAATATCCTTCTCTTTGTCAAAAAAAGGAACAAGCAAACACCCTACACATTAGACAAAGCTGCTTGATTAACTCCTGTTTGAGAGACTATTGCTCCTTTGAAATACTGGTGGAGCCTCATACTCTTTATCATTTGTGTGACATTTTACCATTTTGCTTCATGCAGTGTATAATATTGTACTATGACTTTCCCCCCTAAGTTTTAGCTATCATGTTGTTTGCTGTGGTTTTCACCAACCCTTGATTTTCTCAGAAGTGTGTTCTCTATATGAACATGGACTTCACACATTCAGTTATTTGTTGGATGAATAGCTTGCTTTCTTCCCTGTCCTCCTTCTTCCTTCCTTCCTGACCTCCTTTCTGTAAGCTCTATTCTAAACAAATGGTTCACCAAATTTTTCACTCAGCTCTCTGTGTCAGTTACTTCTGAGGGGATTGACTATTCCAGATCTTAGTCACCCCACCCCACGTTTTCCAGTTATGTCTGCTACTCTCTTCTTTGGGCTTCCCAGGTGGGACTAGTGATAAAGAAGCCATCTGCCAATGCAGGAGACACCAGATATATAGGTTCAATCCCTGGGTCAAGAAGATCCTCTGTAGGAGGAAATGGCAACCCACTCCAGTATTCTTGCCTAGAGATCCCATGGACAGAGGAGCCTGGTGGGTTGCAGTCCATAGGGTCGCCAAAAGTCAGACATGACTGAAATCACTGAGCACTCTCTTCTTCTGTGCCCCCTAGAATTGTTATCAGTTAAGCAAAATGCAGAACCAGTCCATGTTGAGCTGTTTAGTTTACTGATGTGGTAAATTCCATTTCAAAGTACAGTTTCAGTTTTAATTGCTGATATTAAGTGATTTTTGAATTTCTAATGAAATACCTAATTAGAACAAATGTTTTTCCTCTCTAACAAGTAATTATAGCATTCCAAACACATTTACTCTAATTAAACAAAACAGTTTGACTAATTACAATGGCAAGGCAGGACACAGAGTATTTTTTCTTAAAGGTTCTTCCCTCAGAAATTCTCTTTTAGGGAAAGAAATATTCTTGCAGACATTGTCCAGGTACCAGTCACATGATGGACGTGGTCTATCTGGGGATTTAGTGCATGCTCTTTATGACAGAGGTGTCTCCAGGGGAATCTCCTCAACTTCTTTTTTCCCTGTTGAAGGGGAACAAATAACTCCAGAGCACATAGGGTAATTGCCTGAATCAACTGCTGGACTCTATAAACATCTTGAGGTTAAATTTTTATTTACATACATTTTGCATTAGACACTATTAACAAAACTTTTTTAATTTTAATAAAAGAAATAATAGTCTGCCACAACGTTTTGGCACTCCAAGAGATAATCCACAATCTCCTGGGTCTTCCTGAAACTCTGGCCCAATAGAGTGAACTCATATTTTGTGATTTGGGGGGCAGCGTCTATGGTGTCTGAATGCAAAGTCATTAAGATGTTTTTTGTATACTTCTGTGTTTTCTTGCCACCTCTTCTTAATATCTTCTGCTTCTGTTAGGTCCATAACGTTTCTATCCTTTAATGTACCCATCTTTGCCTGAAATGTTCACTTGGCATCTCTATTTTCTTGAAGAGATCGTTAGTCTTTCCCATTCTATTATTTTCCTCTATTTCTTTGCATTGATCAGTGAGGAAGGCTTTCTTATCTCTCCTTGCTATTCTTTGGAACTCTGCATTCAAATGGGTACATCTTTCCTTTTCTCCTTTGCCTTTAGCTTCTCTTCTTTTCTCAGCTATTTGTAAGGCCTCCTCACACAATCATTTTTCCTTTTTGCATTTCTTTTTCTTGGAGATGGTCTTAATCACTACTTCCTGTACAATGTCACGAACCTCAGTCCATAGTTCTTCAGGCACTCTATCAGATCTAATTCCTTGAATCTATTTGTCACTTCTACTGTAGAATCATAAGGAATTTGATTTAGGTCATACCTGAATGATCTGGTCATTTTCCCTACTTTCTTCAATTTAAGCCTGAATTTTGCAATAAGGACCACAGTCAGTTCCCAGTCTTGCTTTTAGAAATGTGGTGTTGCAGAAAACTCTTGAGAGTCTCTTGGACGCAAGGAGAGCCAACCAGTCGTTCCTAAAGGAAATCTATCCTAAATATTCATTGAAAGGACTGATGCTAAGCTGAACCTCCAATACTTTGGCCACCTGATGCAAAGAACTGACTCATTAGAATAGACCCTGATGTTGGGAAAGATCGAAGGCAGAAGGAGAAGGGAACGACAGAGGATGAGATAGTTGGTTGGCATCACCGAGTCATTAGGCATGAGTTTGAGCAAGCTCCGGGAGTTGGTGATAGACAGGGAAGCCTGGCGTGCTGCAGTTCATGGGGTCGCAAAGAGTCAGACATGACTGAGCGACTGAACTGAACTGAAGTCTTCGTCACAGTGCATGGACTTCTCACTGTGGTGCATGGGCTTCTCTAGCTGTGGCACAGGGCGCTGCTGCACTGCATATGGATCTTAATATCCCCACCAGGGATCGAACCTGTGTCTCCTGCATCGGAAAGCAGATTCTTAACCACTGGACCACTAGGGAAGTCTTTAGATATATTTGTCAATACTCATGCTATATAAAAATTTATTCTGGAGATATATGACTTCAAGAAGATAAGCATGTAATGCAGTCATGGGGGAATGAGCCTGGGAAAATAAATGGATGTCACCCAATCTATGAGGATAGGCTTATAATTTGGTAAGAAAGAGAGTGAAATATACCTAAAAGGAGATTTTGAAGAATTAACAAATTAACACAAGAAGACAAAGAGAGGAACTGACTATGGCATGCGAGACCCACAGATAGGGAGAATGAAATGCTATACATGGGCATAGAGGCCAAGAGAGAGCCCAGATCTCAGTTTTGGAGATTGTGCATGGCATGCCTGTGTGGTATCATGGTGTTTAACCAACACCCACTGGTGGGGTCAATGAGTACTTAACCACTGTTCTCAGGTGCCAAGTGTGACTATGACACGTCCATAAACTGATGTGATGTGAAGTGATCTGTCCCATGAGACAGAGGTAGACACATGCCGTAGGGATTCAGAGACCATGGGATGGCCTTGCCAGTTTCTTCTGCTCGGTTCTGTCTTGTGACTCTGCTCAGGGCATATTCATACAGACTGGCATTCCCTCCCTTTTTTCTAAAACCTTCATCACCTTCTCAGATTGGTACAAGTTTATCCTAATGAAACAGAAAAATACTTGACACTGTTCTAAGGACTTTGCAGGTATTAACTAATTCAATTTGCCCAGCTAATGACTTATGGAGTCAGTATTTGACCTATAGAGTCTGATCTTGTAGCATGTATACTTGAAATAGATACTATTATGTCTCTTTTATGCTTTGTTGTCATAAATTATCCCCAATTTGGGGCTTCTCTTGTAACTCAGCAGGTAAAGAATCTGTCTGCAATGCAGGAGACTGTAGTTTGATTCCTGGTTTGGGAAAATTCTTTGGAGAAGGGATAGGCTACCCACTTTGGTATTCTTGGGCTTCCCTGGTGGCTCATACAGTAAAGAATACACATACAATGCAGGAGATCTGGGTTTGATCCCCGGGTTAGGAAGATCCCCTGGAGGAGGGCATGGCAACTCACTCCAATATTCTTGCCTGGAGAATCCCCATGGACAGAAGTGCCTGGTGGGCTACAGCTCACAGGGTTGCAAAGAATAGGACACGACTGAGCAGCTAAACACAGCACGGCACAGCATCCCCAATTTATCCATATAGAAGGTTCTGCATCTCCTCTGAACTCACTGAGTAGCCTGCTTTCATCAAATACTTACTCATCATCATTTTATATTGGGGGTTCTTGACGCGTGACTCATGGGTGTTTTATATTTAGAATAAATCACTAAATATTTTTAAAAGAATGAGTGATTCTGTATCCAACAGGGAAAGCTCCTAAATAGTCCTAGATTCTTGTTTGATTTTTTTTTTCATTTTCTTGGTTTTGGAAATGACAGGAATACATCTTTGTCTAGTCTTGCTTTGACGGCAAAACTGCAGAATGCCTACTTGAATATTTTGTGGTTCACTTATCTTAGTATATCTTTCCTCATATAGACATGGATTAGGCAAATCTTTGAAGTTTTTCATTTATCCCCTTCTTATTTCTCTTTTATGGTCCTCTCCTATGTCCTGGAATTTGCTATCTATACCTTTCAATGACCTTCATCCTAGAATTGGATCCATATCTCCATTTATTACAGGTCCTGTGCTTACTTTCCTTCAAAAATCCAACTTTTGAGGTTTTCCTAGTACTTTAGCAGAAGAGATGAATTTATACTAAAGTATTAATTAATGTCCACTGATACTTCCTATTATATTTGTCTTGAAATTGCTGTCTTAAAGAGACATCTGTTAACATATTTGAACTTTTGCAAAGAATATGTTTTTGCTGCAGTCTAATGTTTCTCCTCCATGCTCCAAACACCTTTTAAAATTCAAAGGGAATCAGTTAACTGAATCTTCCCTTTAATCAATGCAAACATTATTCACTTAAAGCACTCACGAATACTTTTCATAGATTCTAACTCAGAGGAACCTGCGTAATGCTCATTAAAACTTTAGCCTCTGTTTAGGTGGCCTGTTAGCTAGGATGGCTTATAATGATTTGTCCTCCAAGCTCTAAAGTTAGGCCATGAATCTAATGTAATCAAGTTTTGAAAGATAGGCTTATAAAAAGTAAACCAAAGAGAATTATTCTCCTACATATTCCCTTTGCCTCCTGATATGATACCATTTGCTTAGCAGAGTTCAGTTCCCTGCATGATGGAATAAATTAGAATGTTAACTAGACAAATGTTAAAGCAAACAGACGATATAGATTTTCAGGTTTAGATTTCAAGTAGAGAATCAAGATAAGTTCTAACCACTGCCTGAATTAAAATCAGGAACAGAAAAATAAAACTTCCTTTAATGCTATTTTTTTTTTTTTGAGGGCAAAATTTCAACTCATCCAAACTCTCACATCCTGAAACTTGTTAAACCATCTTAGGAGAACTACGTATTAGAATCATCTCAGGCAAGACACATTCCACTCTCTGTGCATCAGTTTTCCACACCATGAAGTGATGATCCTAATCTGTGAATCTCTAAGATACTTTGCAATTCTGCACATTGTTAATTCCAAGTGAGATTTTTTTCAGCTAGCATGAAGTCAAATGCTACATTTTCATTTGCTTTCTGATTTCCCATTTTTTTCATTTAATAAGAAAGAGTTCATGAATCTTTTCCTATCTGTTTGATAGTGGGAAATTATGAGCACTTGGAACTAATTTCAATTTTAAATTGTATTTACCTTTCTCTCTTACTCCACCAGGGACATGCACATGTAAAAATATTTGCCTTCTTCCATCTATGCCCTGCTGACTCATTAGGAAAAAATCAGAAGTGATTGGCTCCTTCTCCTCTGTTAACAATAGGAGAGGAATTGAAGATACATAGAAGAAATTGAAATCCTTCAAAGGATTTTTGCATGTAGAATTTGATATTTTTCTCCCAGATGGCACTTGTGGTAAAGAACCCAGCTGTCAATGCAGGAAACATAAGAAACATAGGTTTGATACCTGAGTCAGGAAGATCCCTTGGAGGAAAGCATGGCAGTCCATGCCAAGATTCTTGCCTGGAGAATCCCATGGACAGAGGAGCCTTATAGGCTACTGTCCATAGAGTCTCAAAGAGTCAGAAATGACTGAGGTGACTTAGCACAATTAGCACACACACACATTATGATGTATTGAGCATCAACACCCATTTTGCAAATGAAGAAATATGTTACAGGATAGGAAACTGAACTATTCTACAAAACCATAGGTGTTGTTATGGGCACAAGAGTCATAGTTCTATGCTTCCTCTCATAATTACTTACCCTGCCAGTGCACATGAAGATGGTAACACATATACCTCACAAACATACAGAATAAAGAGTCAAGAAATAAAATCTCTATATTTATGTAAGTCATCATCTCTGTCTAGAATAATTGTAAGAATTACAACATTATGTAGAGCAGGAGGATAGTGAAAGCTCAACCAAAGCAATTGTTTTTATTAGTTTTGCCTTCTTTTTCATCTATAAATTCTGATAGGTCCTACTGAAACAGAGAAGAACAAACTTATTTCCATATAAGATCTATTCCTTGAGTTCTAGATTTTGTACTTTGTTGCCTGAGCTCAGTCATGCTGACTCTACAGTTTTGTAAAAGAATATTGCCTATAGCCTAAAATATACAGGCAACCCATTCTTAAGGCTCTGACTTAAAGGTATAACAGCTTTCCATGAAAAGTTGTGGAATAGTGAATGACATTTTGCCATGTAATTTGTTGAAGATTTAATGAACATCTTAACCAGACCTTTAATGACAGCTTCAAGGAAAAAGGAATCAATACAGCACTAAGAAGTTTGCAACAACCAATCATACCCCTCCACTTGTAATAAAAACACAGTCTGAATTATAAATCCAGGAAGATGGTTCTTTTGGACAATAGTCCATCATTTTCTTGGTCCTCTGGTTTTCCAAATAAAGTCATTATTCCTTGCCCCAACTTGTCTTTCAATGCATTGGCCTGTCATGTGGTTGAGTAGTACAAGCTTGGACTTAGTATCACTACCTCAATGTGGTTGGAAGACCTCTAAATATAAGAGTGCTTAATGCTTGATGCTCAATTCATTCTCTGGGAATGACAATGTATTCTTTTACATAGTTTCAGGGTCTCAGTTCAGTTCAGTTCAGTAAAGTCACTCATTTGTGTTTGACTCTTTGCAACCCCATGAACTGCAGCACACCAGGCCTCCCTGTCCATTACCAACTCCCGGAGTTCACCCAAACCCATGTCCATTGAGTTGGTGATGCCATCCAACCATCTAATCCTCTGTCATCCCCTTCTCTTCCTGCCCTCAATCTTTCCCAGCATCAGGGTCTTTTCAAATGAGTCAGCTCTTCACATCAGGTGGCCAAAGTATTGGAGTTTCAGTTTCAACATTAGTCCTTCCAATGAACACCAAGGACTGATCTCCTTTAGGATGGACTGGTTGGACCTCCTTGCAGTTCAAGGGACTCTCAAGAGTCTTCTCCAACTCCACAGTTCAAAAGCATCAACTCTTCAGTACTCAGCTTTCTTTATGGTCCAACTCTCACATCCATACATGACCACTGGAAAAACCATAGCCTTGATTAGACATACTTTGTTGGCAAAGTATGTCTGCTTTTTATTATGCTGTCTAGGTTGGTCATAACTTTTCTGCTAATGAGTAAGTGTCTTTTAATTTCATGGCTGCAGTCACCATCTGCAGTGATTTTGGAGCCCAGAAAAATAAAGTCAGCCACTGTTTCCACTGTTTCCCCACCTAAAGATCTGGATAATTCCTCCATCAAATAAACAAGTTCTTGATGTTCCACTAGTTGTTTTGCTTAGACTCAATTGCACGATAATAATAATAATGATAAAAAAGCAAATTTCAATGACTTATTGCCCTCCTGTACATATTGAGATAGTATTCCATATCTCTTACATCCTAGAGTCAAAGCCCCCATCTGGGATATACTGACCTTAGGGAACAAGGGAAAGAGAGAGATAAGGGAAATATGAGACGTCACATTTCTGCTCAAGAATTGGAAATATTACTTCTGCTCAATTTTATTGGGCAAAGCATGTCATTTGAATTAGCCTCATGTCAAGGGGTTGGGGAAGTATAATCATCATACAGGCAGAGATGGTCAATATTTAAAAATAGTAATCTAACTACATGTACCTCAGTGTTCATTGCAGTACTATTTACTATAGCCAGGACATGGAAGCAACCTAAATGTTCAGCAACAGAGGAATGAATAAAGAAAATGTGGTGCATACATAAAACGGAATATTACTCAGCCATAAAAAGAATGAAATGCCATTTGCAGCAACATGGATGGACCTAGTGATGATTCTACTAAATGAAATAAGTCAGGCAAAGAGAAATATCATATGATATTGCCTATAGGCAGAATACAAAAAGAAGTGATGTAAATCAACTTGTTTACAAAGCAGAAACAGACTCACAGATTTTGGAAACAAATTTAAGATCACCATGGGATGGGGTGGAGGGATAAATTGGGAGGTTGGGATTGACACATAAACACAATAGTATATAAAATAGATAACTAATAACAACCTGCTGTATTGCACAGGGAACACTATTAAATACTTTGTAATGGTCTAGCTCTATGGGAAAAGAATCTAAGAAAGAGTGTATACATGCATATATATAACTGACTCACTTTGCTGTACACTTGAAATTAACACACTACTGTAAATCAATATGCTACAATAAAAGTTTAAAACAAACAAAAAATAAAGTAGAAATGAGGAGCAAGAAAAGAAACATTGAACGACTAGTAAATAACATTGCTTTTTCTTTACTATTAACCAACTTCATTACTTCTTTCTTCTCTCATCTGCAGGTAGAACAGGAAAGTATTTTAAATAATCACAATATACTTGATCAGATCTAGCCAAAATAAAGGAAATTTCTAAGCTAAAAATAGTAATCTATCACAAAGCAGCATGTTTCTAAGCTATTTAAAAATTTTCCCATCTATGTGGGTGGCTGCAAAATTGGGTTCATCAATTGCTCATTTTTTATTTATACATTACTCCTCAGGTGCCCATAGAAGGTGTTCAAGATACCGTGCTATGGCTTGTGAGTGGCAAAGAGAGAAAGAAAATGTCATCTACATGTAGCAAGAAAATTTCTGACAGAAAAAGAAAAAAAAATACTCTATTAAGGGGACATCTGTGTGTGTTCATGTTTGCATGTCTTTGAAAGCTGGACATGTTGTCAAACACACACACACACACATGCACACCCAAACACTTCTAAAAGCAGTGGGCATTCATGTTTAGCCTTTTGAAGACTGCAAGGGGTAGAGAGAAAACAGCATGAACAAAGCTACATGGACCTCAAATGTACTCTGTGTTCAGGGAACGCAAACTTAGTAACAGCAGAGGGCATGTCTTGTACCGCTCAATTCTCTATGTATAGTCAGCAATTGTCTCTTGAAAAAGACAAGTGATCTAATATGTGGATACACAGAGTGATGATGGAAGTAGTGACTGTTCAGTAACAAACAAGACATCTGTAGGAAAACTACTCCCAAATTGTGACACCAATAACTGCCCTGAGTCTCAGAGCATCAGACCATGTTTTAGCATAAAGATAAAGTGTCTTTAGGGTAGAGGATTAGGGGAGAAATCTGAGGATACTCTCCTGCTCCCTCTGGAAGATCAACTAGAAGGTTAGAGAGAGCTTCATGTTGAGATGGTGCTGACTGGGACCCAATTCCTGCCAACCAGAGGGCTGGGAGCTTCTGATCCAGAAATAAAAAAGGCAGCATATGCTAATTCAGCTTATGTGTTGGCAAAGCCAATGGTTATTGAAAACTTAAAACTTCACTGAGAATTGTCAGCTTCTACAATCAGGCTGTGCATTTATGTTGTATTTAACGTCCTTATTAATGTGTTGTCCTCATTAATTTTTGAATTTCCCTTGTAGCTCCATTAGTAAAGAATCTGCCTGCAGTGCAGGAGACCTGGGTTTGATCCCTGGGTTGGGAAGATCCCCTGGAGAAGGAAATGACAACCCACACAAGTATCCTTGTCTGGAAAATCTCATGGACAGAGAAGCCTGGTGGGCTGCAGTTCATGGGGTTGCAAAGAGTTGGCCATGACTGAGCGACTAACACACACTTCATTAATTTAGTTTTTTCCCATGATTTTGTACTACAAGTTTGTAAGAAATGAGATACTCTGGACACAACTATTCAGTAGAAGACATTCAGTATCCCTACTGTAATATGACTGCAAGCAGCCTACTAGGTTTGAAGATTCTTGAGGACATCTTTGTATTTCCAGAAATGAGTTGAGTGTCATGCATATATTAGCTACTTTTAAATGGGTGTATGAGTGAATGACAGTGGTCCTTATTGACAGTTTCCCTTGCAATTTTTCATTCTATCACTTGAGTCTGCAAGATGCCTATTCACTGTAATGAGCCCACAATCTGTGGCACAGTGCAGTTAAAATGGATACATAGAAATTAAAGAGCTTTCTAGAGTACATTAAAATAAGTTTCTTGCTCTGTAAGCTCAATTCTATTCTATTTCACTAAATTCAACAAGTATGCATTGGATCTTCTCTATGTGTCAGAAACTGAGGTTCTGTGGTTTCAGTGATGATGAACTCTTGATCCACACTTTCAAAAATCTCACTGTCAAGTGAAGAATAGATCACCTTATTTTTTTTTTAATGTGCAAATGGCACTTTAATAATTGCATTTTTACAGAGTCAATAAAGAGGCATGATTCTCTCAGAAAGGCTCAAATGAAAGGTTTTGAGGGATGTACTGTTGACCCAAACTCCAGTTGTAAAGTGAAATTAGCAAGGCAGTCAAACCTGAGAATGAAATCTATTTTCAAGGTGTTAATAAGAAATGAGTATCTTTCACCATGAGAAGCAATGATAAAGGAACAGATACATGGGTTAGAATTGGAGAAAATGTAGGGAATTGTATTCAATCTATGTTTTAAGGGAGATTTTCTTTTTTTTAATTAATTTACAATAAAGAACTTGATTTTATAATTTTATTCTGTGCTTTTAAGCAACAGAAAGGAGTGAATTCTCTAATACTGCATTTTTTATACTAAGCCATCAATTTACATAGCTGTAACATAAACAGTCTCAAATGATAACTCTAAAATATCAAGAACAAAACACTATCAATTCGTGTGTTATTGACTTGTTCTGGAATTATTATGTAGACTTCATATATTTGTTGTTCAGTATTCTATTATTTTTCAGGCAATTACATTTTTACTGACAATTTGGAGGATTTACTTGATATAATCATTGAATACAAGCACAGTACTAAATATTTTAATGAGAATGTTATCAAATGAGTCTAATTTTTCTTGTCCTGTTATAACCAGATTATTTTTAATATGTAGGATTTATTAAACCATATTCTCAATTATGCTGGGAAATTTAAATCAAGCAAGCATTTCACACATAATATTGCCTCCTGATAAGGTTGACATTTACAGGATGGTGAGTAACATTTTGTATGCTTATTTCTTGAGTACTTTTGATTTTGTCAATGCAAGATACATTAGCTAAGATCAGGCAAATTATGTTTAGGTATTTGGATTAATCAGATGCTCCATCTTGTCTGAAATATTGAAAAGAATGTTTAGCAACTGTACCAAGTAGACTGAGGGGCCAAAATGAATACAGATTTTGCTATAAATTGCAAATAAGTGCAAAATTAATCTGGTTGACTTAATCAGGAATACTGAATAACATTTGCATCTCAAGTAATTTTATTTTGATTTGTAGAATTCATTGGCAATGTAAAATGGCAATTTTATAAATCTTCACTTAGGAATAATGACAAAGAGAATTTATCTTCCAGATTAATATTTATTTTGCACAAGCTTATTTCAGACATTGCCTATTTGGTGAAAATGCTTAGGAAAAAATGAACATTGGGAGATTAGGATTGATGTATACACAGTACTATATATAAAATAGATAACTAATAAAAACCAACTGTATAGCACAGCGAACTCTACTCAATAGTCTGAAATGGCCTCTATGGGAAAAGTATCTAAAAAAGTGGAGATATATATATATATACACACACACACACATATATATATGCATATATATAAATATATATATGACTCAATTTGCTATACACTTGAAAGTTACATAACATTGTAAATCAACAGTACTCTAATAATTTTTTAGAAAAAGATTAAAAAATAGTAAAAGATAAAAATAATGGTTTGTCATCACAGGTGGGTTTTAAGACATATTTCTTGATTGAACTACTAATACAAATTCAAACAATGGATGGCAAATTAAAACGTTTTAGGTGAGACTTCTACATGTGCAACTGGGTCCAGTTCTTTCTGATTCTATACAACCCATTGCCCCCACAAACCTTCTCCTAGTATTTTGAGTTGAAATTCCCCACAATCAATGTCAGTGAGTGTAGAAGAAAACCTTGTGAAAAAGCACATTCAGAGCCAGGATTAAGCATTCACATTCCTTTTTTCCTTTTAACTTTCTTTGCAAAAAAACATGCAGTTTTCATTTATTCCAATCTTTTGAATTATTTTTCTGATTAGTGACTATTGTTGAGCTAATTTAGAGTTAATCAATTTTATGAACATGTTTATAAGAAAGTATGAATTTAATCATTTTCCCATTTTCACACTTCAGAATTATCCAAGAACCTCACTCACTTTTGGGATGGAACAGTATCTAATCTTAGCCCTACTTACTTGAGAGTATACAAGAAGGTAAATATACTTTAATAAAGCTAACCCAGTGTATAGTAGGATATATTCCTTCTTCCCTAGTCCAGGCCTAGGGAGAGAAAGCTATGAGAACTCTGAGAGAGACAGTCATTTTCTAAAATATCTATATCAATAGTATCAAAAATGTTGCTTAATATGTTACAGACACTTGACTCAGGAATTTAACACTATATAGCTGGACTTCCTTGGGCTTCTGTTAGAGCAGATAATTTTTTTTTTTAATTATCAGTACTTATATAATATTTCAAATGGTGAAAAGTATTGCAAAAAGTCTGGGGAAGGTGACCCATGTTCGATGTGAAGATTGTTGTTTTATATAGGAAGAAAATAAAAGCCTTAACTTTGACATTTAAGTGAATACCAGAGAGAAATGACTATATTTTGGAGAAGAACATCCAAGACAGAAAACAATGACAAGTACCAAGGATTGTGCTTAGCTAGTTTTAGGAAGAACAAGGAGACATTACAAAAGGGAAGAAAGCTAGTGAGAGAGAGCAGAGAGAGTCTCATAGACAATGATAAATGATTTGATCCCTCCTCTCAGTGAGAAGGGAAGCCAAGTGAGGACTGTGAGAAGAGGAATGGGGTGGAGGCACCAAAATATTCAAAGGGTGATATTTTGAGAGCAGATGCTGGAGCATGAAGGCAGTGTCTGGAAACTCACTAAATATCCTCTTGCAATGACCCAGACAAGAGAACATGGCAGAGGAAGTTTTCAGTTTCTAGAATATTGTGCAGAATAATGTTTGGATGTATTCTGTTGACTGGGTAGGAAAGGGAAAGCAAGGATGCTTCAAGAGACTTGCTGTTTGTTTTGCTGAAAGTTTTACTTTCATTTTAGATTCAAAGGATTTGTTAAAAAAAGAAACCAATTTCAATTTTTGTAGGTTATTTGATTTGATTATTATTTGATTTAACTTCAATATGCAATCATTAAAAGAAAATAAATAGAAGCAATAGAGAGAAGCAACAGTGTGTGTGCATGCATGTTAAGTTTCTTCACTCATGTCCTGCTCTTTGCGACCCCATGGACTACAGCCCACCAGGTTCCTCTGTCCATATTCTCCAGGCAAGAATACTGGAGTGGGTTGCCATGCTCTCCTCCAGGGGATCTTTCTGATTCGGGATTGAACAGTAATTTCTTATGTCTCCTGCATTGGCAGGCCAGTTCTTCACCATTAGTGTCACCTGGGAAGCCCTAAATAACAGCATATACCCTAAGTTGGTGATGTATATATCCAGACCTTGAACAGTTCTGGAAATTCCTGTTCGACTGCAATCTGGAGTCCCAACTGGGAAAGAGTCCCAGACCATGCATCCACCCAGTGGATGAGACTTCACACTGCAACTCTGGGGACTCCTGCTTATAATCTCAGGCTACAAACATATCAGTTTGCAAGCAAAAATTCAGTTCTGTTTTCTTTAATTTTTACAGTGCTATTTGTTTCACCTTGTTAGTCATAAGATTTCTTAGACCCTGGGGACTGGCCAGGCCCTGTGAAGCTTAAAAATTCCAGGATCCACTCCCTTTCTTATCTAAGGTGCTGCGTGACTTACTGGTAACAACTGATGTGCTTGCAGGCAGGCATGTAGTATAGGCAGGGCCTAGGCAAAGTCAGAAGTCAGTCGGAGGCCTGCTCCGTTATTGCTGAAGCCTGAACAAGACTATCTCCATTGTAATTTATTTAACACTGTTTGTGAAAACTGGGAATGAAAATACAGTTTATTCAAACAAAGAAAGTGAAGTTGCTCAGTCATATCTGACTCTTTGAGACCCCATGGACTGTAGCCTAGCATACTCATCCATCCATGGAATTTTCCAGGCAACAGTACTGGAGCGGGTTCTTATTTTCTTCTCCAGGGGATCTTCCCAACCCAGGGATTGAACCTGGATCTCTCTCACTAAAGGCAGATGCCTTATTGTCTGAGCCACCAGGGAAGCCCCTGTTGTTTAATAAGGGAGGGAACAATTTGGGACATGGGTTGAGATCAAGACTTGGAAAATTTGAGGTGACTGCTGACACCCAAATGGAGGCAGGCACATTTGACTAACTCTATACATGAATGTTGAGTAGAGGGAAGGCAAGCGGAGAAGAGAATGCACAGGAAGAAAGGATATACCAACAAAAGCAGTATAAAAAGTGTGACATTTATATATAACTGAAAGTCAAGACATCTTTTCTCAGTGAATAATTTTAGTTCTCTGTGGGCTAAAGCTAATTAGTAATGTAAGAATTAAGTGAGAGGAAGTGGAAACTATTCCCCCAGCAGTGACACCTGGATTTTTAAAAGCTATTTTGGCAGATCCATGGCACTCTCCAAATCTAGCAAATGGCTGAAACTCTGTATTTTAGTTAGTGTGACTTGTGTCCTTATGTTTTTTAATTAATAACTCATATATATTTGGAAAGAGAGAGAGATTACATTAACTTAATACATTTTTAAAGGAAAACCATTTCAAAATGATTACATATTTGAAAATATAGAATAATATTTAGTAATTTTATGTCATGTCTAACTACCGAAAGTACTTCCATGTGGATTACTAACCAGCGGGCAATAATTCACTGGGTATATACTATGTATATTGCATTGTTGTAAAGAAGTAATAATCACAGTGTTGAATAATTCTTGGTTATGCACAGTGATTAGGTTGGAAGAGTCCCCAGGGAAAAGTGCACTTGATCAGAGGATAGAGGTAAACACGAAGAGGGCTTGAGTTGTGAATATTTATCAGCAATTTTAGTTGTATTATTATTCTTGTTTTCTACTGTGCTTTGGCTGATAAGAAGGGTATCCATTACATTTTCACAACAATTTTGAGGTTTGTGCTTCTTTGAAAGCAGTTGAAATTCATGCCCAGAGAAGTCATGATTTTCCAAAGATCATACAACTTTCTGCTTTCAGTTCTAAAATCACATCCAAATGGACTTGATTAGGGGAAAGGCTAGATGTTTTTAGAATTCCTAAGAGTTGTTGATCCTCAAAACTTCCTTCTCAACTAAATTTTATAATCTCTATTATCAACTTTTTAATCTAGTCTAGAAGCATTTTCTACTCTCATAGCCTAAATATCAAATTTTATCATTGTTTTGTACTTTTATTATGCAATGATATAAAATAAAACAACCTTAGAGTGAAGAAGAACTAAAGAGCCTCTTGATGAAAGTGAAAGAGGAGAGCGAAAAAGTTGGCTTAAAACTCAACATTCAGAACTAAGATCATGGCATCTGGTCCCATCACTTCATAGGAAATAGATGGGGAAAAAATGGCTGACTTTATTTTTTTGAGCTCCAAAATCGCTGCAGATGGTGACTGCAGCCAAGAAATTAAAAGACGCTTAGTCCTTGGAAGAAAAGTTATGATCAACCTAGACTGCATATTAAAAAGCAGAGACATCACTTTGTCAACAAAGGTCCATCTAGTTAAGGCTATGGTTTTTCCAGTGGTCATGTATGGATGTGATAGTTGGACTATAAAGAAAGCTGAGCACTGAAGAATTGATGCTTTTGAACTGTGGTGTTGGAGAAGACTCTTGAGAGTCCCTTGGAGTGCAAGGAGATCCAACCAGTCCATCCTAGGGGAGATCAGTCCTTGGTGTTCATTGGAAGGACTGATGTTGAAGCTGAAACTCCAATACTTTGGCCACCTGATGTGAAGAACTGACTCATTTGGAAAAGCCCTGATACTGGGAAAGATTGAGGGCAGGAGGATAAAGGGATGACAGAGGATGAGATGTTTGGATGGCATCCCAACTCAATGACATGAGTTTGGGTAAACTCCAGGAGTTGTTGATAAACAGGGAGGCCTGATGTGCTATGGTTCAGGGTGTCGCAAAGAGTAGACATGACTGAGCAATTGAAGTGAACTGAAGCTATACTGCATAAGGGTTTTCTAACTTACTAACATTTTTTACAGTTATCAAAATGGAGCAAAGTTTCAATGTGAGTCATAGGTTTTATGTATTTTAACTATGGGGATAAAAACTTTGATGATATTTTTAGGTAAGAAGCAGAAAGATGTACAGTTGTGCTGACATTACAATATGAAAAAAGTGAGAAATTAGCTCTTCAGGAAATCAACATGATGTAGAATCAATGTGACCACTGAATAGGTGAGAGTTGCTGGGTCAACCTTTCATAGGCTCCAAGCAATGTAGTGGTTTTGTTTTCCTGTTGTTGAACATGATACCTGCCTTTGGCTAAAATCCAATTAAATTAAATTGAAATATTTATTTCATTCTCACTATGTATCTAGCATATAATATTATTTTTCCTGACACCATTCATGTATATATTCAGAAACTAAGACCTATATGAAGTTAAATGTCTTAGACTTTGTCCACATGATCAGAACATTGACTCTATAACAATGACCAGCTCTACCTGCCAAGATATCTCTCAAATTTTGGGGTCAAGGATTTGTTAGAAAACTTTTGACACTAACCTTAACTTAATCTAGATTATAAAGTGTGTAAACTCTCCACTAATTAATAATAATGACATCATAGAAAAATATACAACAACACTTATAAGGGTAAGCCATTAGTAAGAGTCAGAATACTTTAATACCTCAGTATTGTGGTGTGTTAACTATTTCACTATATAAAAGTTAAAAAAAACAAAAGTGTGAAATAGCTATAGCTATAATAATTTGTTAATTGAGACACAGCATAAAAAGATATAAATTATGACATCAAAAACAAAAGAGGGAAATAAAATAGTGAAGTTTCTGGATGGATGTAAATCAAGTTAATGTGTTATTAGTATAAAATAGACTATTACAACTTTAATAATTTTTTGTAAGCCTCATTGTAACCACCAAGTAAAAGCCTATAGGAATTCATAAAAGATAAACAGAAGAAAATCAAAACACCTTACTAAGGAAAAAAACTCATCAATTCACAAACGAAGGCAGCAAGAGAGAAAGAAAGGAATAGTGGAAATACAAATCTCCAGAAAGTAGTTAGTAAGACAGAATTAGTAAGTCTTTACCTATTGATAATCACTCTAGATGTAAATGCATTGTATTTTCCAATTAAGAGGCATGAAGTGGTTGAACGAATAAAACAACAAGACTATGTACTATGTGTTGACACCAAGAGACTTATTTTGGATTTAAGAATACACATATGTTCTAAGTGAAGGGATTAAAAAAATATTTCATGTGAGGAGAAACCAAAATAGAGTAGGAGTGGGTATATCTATATCAGACAGAATAGACTTTAAGTCAAAAATAGTACAAGACAAAAAATGTTATTATATAATGATAAGGTTGCCAATTCATTAAGAAAATATAACGAATGTAAATATATATGTACTCAACATTGGGGTACCTAAATATAAGTTAAATAAATACTAATATATCTGAAAGGAGAAATAGACTACAATACTAGCTAGAGAGTTCAATATTATACTTTTAGTAATGGATAGATCAATCAGACAGATTATCAACAAGGAAAAATTAGATTTGAACCATACTTTATACCAAATGAACCTAAGAGACATACAGAACACTTCTATCCAAGAAGATAAGAATATACATTTTTTTTCCCCCTCAAGCACACACAGACTAAGCTCCATGATAGATCATATGACAGATCACAGTACAAGTCTTAGCAAATTTAAGAATGCTGGAAACATATAAAGTATCTTTTCTTATCACAGTGATATGAAACTCAAAATCAGCAACAGGAGGCAACTGGAAAATTCACAAATGAGTGGAAATAAACAACACATTCCTGACCAGCCAATGAGTCAAGAAGAAATTGAAAGGGAAATAAGACATATATTGAAACAAAATAAAATGGAAACATAGCATATCAAAACCTATGGGATGATTCACTAACAGCTCTGAAACTGAAATTCATTAGAATAAATACCAACATTAAGAAAAAGAAAGATTTCAAATGAAGAACTTCAATAAACTGGAAAAAGAAAGTAAACTAAGCCCAAAGTTAGCACAAAGAAGGAACTGGCAAAGATCAGAGAAGAAATAATAAAATAGAGATCAGCAAAATGATAGAAACTATTAATAAAACTAAAGGCTATTTTTTAAAGATGAACAAATTTGAAAAACTTTAGCTTGACAAAGAAAAGAATAGGGAAGACTCAAATAAAATCAGAAATGAAAGAAGAAATATTACAAATGGTATAATTGAATTACAAAGAGTAATGAAAGACTATTATAAACAATTATACACCAACAAACCTTAAACTTAGAAGAAATGGATGAATTCTTAGAAACATACAGCCTACCATTGAAGAGACATAATTTGAAGAGATCAATTACAATTGAATTAGTAATCAAAAACTTCCCAATAGATAAAAGACTAAGATCCAGTGCTAATAATGATAGATCCTATCAAACATTTAGAGAAGAATTAACACCAGTCTTTCTCAGCCAATGTGCAGATGGGCACAAAGACTACATGAACGTAAAAAATGAAAACTAATTAAGAAAAGTGGGGTCATTGTGAAAAACGACAAGAAGTTTCTCACACTTAGACCATCTTTAGGACGTGAATGTGAGCACATATCAGGAGGTAGTAGAGGATAGAGGAGCCTGGCATGCTACAGTCCATGGGGTTGCAAAGAGCGACCGAACAATAAGGACTAAATTTTGTACAACTTTTCTGAAAAGAGCATGTATGTGACTGAGATTCAAGATACTTGGATTCTCAGCTCTAGTCTATTTAATCATCTAACCAACTATAAATTTCTGGACTTCAGATGTCTTAGCTCTGAAAATGGGTTTGGAGTTGGAAATAGGTTATTTCCCAATTACTTCCACCTCAAAAAATTCTGTTGGATAGTTTTTCTGGGATGGAGGGCACAATTCTCAACCTTAAAAGTTTATAAGTACATAAAAATTAAAACAGTAATTAAAATTAAAAGTTTCACTTTACAGTTATAAAAGTCAGATTTTTTTCTTATGGAGTTTGTTTTCTATTGCTAATGGAAACTATTTTTGGAAGCTCTCCAAGTGCTTTTACAGCATTTTTTAAAAAAATAAAATGCTATATGAATGGGATGTTCTTATACCTTTTTCCATAGTCTCTAATCTCTGTTCAATAAGGCCTTCTCTTTTTATTTCCATGGGCCTTATAACTGATTAAATCTACTATTTACTGCATCATTTTGTCCTTTTTATGTTCTTGCTTAAAAACACATGCAACCATCCTAATCCTTACACTGAGAAGGAGATAACCCAAAGGATACTTGCTTAACTAGGAATGCTAAGTGTGTCAGCTGCAGTCAAGGCCCAACTGCCTGGTTGGCTGTTTGGACATCCTCAGTCTCTTCCTACTGATACACAGATGGCAGGGGCTTGCAGGTGAACCCCAGAGTGCTTGCACTTAGGGGAGGGTATTGTGAACTGGTGCCCAGCCTCACCACAAGGTGAAGATGGCATATAGCGCCATGTGTCTTTTTAACAACTTCATCAGTTTCTTTATAGAGTTGAAGTCTGTTGCTCTGCAGAATGAAGGGCTGCTATCCAGTCTAGTGCTGTTAGTTATTTCCTTCCCATTCAACCTCCAGTCTTTGTCCAGTGGTGGATTGGATAAGTTTCCCAAGGGTTTTGACAATTCCTCTTAAGGCAAAGGAAGATCCAGTGACTAAATTCCAAATCAGATCTTGCTCCTATTGCTGAAACTACAGTTAGCATCATGGATAAGCATGAAAGACTCAGAGTATCTGGGGGCTTTAGAGACACCTACACACAGGACAAACATGCCATAGTTTTCCTGTGCAGAGATACATCACTTCATTGATCTTTGAGTACAGGGTACTTGTGTGTATTGTAAGTATTTAGAAGAGAAAAGCTTCTATGTACATGTGGGTGTGCGTGTGTGTGTGTTTGTGTGAGATGCTCTCAAAACAGACCATTTTGGTTATTACAAAACTCAAGACAAAATTTAAAAATAAGATAGGGAAGCCTGGACCGCTGCAGTCCATGAGGTCACAAAGAGCTGGACAAATCCTAGTTACTGAGTAACAACAATAAGTTCAATATCAGGGAAATAGTAATAATGATCCTTCAACATATGAAGCCATTTAGTTGATAACATAAAGGTTATACAACAATGTTAAAAGTTACCAATTAATGTTAAAAATGGAAAATATAAACTATCTGTACTCTGATCATATCTAAAAATGTATATATGTAGAAAAAATGTGAGAAAGAACACATTAAATTGTTGATTTGGTAGGAAGATTTTTCTTCCTATTTTAGAGCTTAATTTTATTAAAAGGTAATCTATAAGGCATATATTAAAGTATGTATTTATTAGGTTTCACTATAAATAAGAAAATGAAATAAAGTGCACTATTTGCCATGTGCTAAGTCTTTTGTATATTTGATAGTCACAGTTATTTTATGAGGCAGGCATTATGCCCATTTTACAAATTAACAGACCAAGGCCAATTAACCAAGGCTAAATTAATTTCCCAAGGTTACCAGAGCAATAAGTGCAAAGTAAAATTTAATGTTCTTTCAATTGTATTAGATTCTTATGGTGCAAATGATTGAAATGAGGTGCATAAAAAAATCGGCTAGCTTACTATGAGTACATGTATCTGGAGAGAAGGAGAACAAAAATATTAAGATTTAAAAATAATCTTTGTAGAACTAGTTTACTCTTAGACAAATGATAAGCCTAATTTTATTTTGCATTTTAAATAGATCAAGTCATTTCCACGAATCTTAATGTTCCCAACAAGCACAATTCTAAAATAACTCATGTATCAGCAATCAAAACAAAATGTGTTTTGTCAAATTAAAAATAAAACAAAATTAAAAAAAATATTTGTGCACATGGACAGTATATGACAAAGGCAAAGACATCCAGGCATCAAAGAGAGTCTGTTGGAATCAGGGGAACAAAGGGTAATAGATGGCAACTCAGAGGGATTGAGACAGAATAAGCAAATGTTTGGGAGTATTTTAGCAGATAGAAGATACTGTGTTTTGCTGAAAGGTTTAACTTTCGTTTCAGGTTCAAATGATGTGTTAATAAGAGAAATCACTTGTTATACACAAATAAACAATTTAGGTATTTAATGAAGAATTATCTAAATCATTTTCAGTATATAATCATTAAATGAAAAGAGAAATAGAAACAGTGAAGGAGAGTAATAGCACAAATATTACCAAATTGGGCTGATCAACTTCCAGACTCAAACAGCACTGGGAAGTCCCCTATAACAGCAACATGAAGTCCAGTTGGGTAAAGGTCTTGGGCCGTGCATCCACTCCAAGAGTTAGACTTCAAAATTGCAGTTTGGGAGTTCCTGCTTATAATCCCAAGCCACAAGCCAATATCATTATCAATTTGCTGGCAAATTGCAGCTCTCGCTTTATGTTAATCTTTTTTTTTTTCTTTTTAATACAATGCTGTTTGTTTTGTCTTGCAAATTTTGGAATATTGTTAATCCCCTGGCATGGTTGGCCAAACATTCTCCAGGAGCTCAACAATTCCAAGATTCACTCCCTATCTTATCTATGATGCTGCTAGGTTTGCACTCCAGTAGGCAAGTAGTCAGGGCAGTGTCCAGGCAGGTCAGAAACAAGATCAGAGGCCTGCTCTGCTTTCTTTCCTCTAAGACAGAACAGTGCTACTTTCATTTAATTTCCCTAACAAACTGGTAATGGTCAAATCAAGATTAAAAAGGTCATGACCCTTTCAAGAATAATCTTAGCAGCATATATGAGCAGAATGCCAAAAAATATCATCAGACATACCATAACCAAAAGATTGCCAAGAGAGTGACATTACCATTATTACAATATAGCTCACTCATGAATTTTCTCCCTTTCATGAGCAGAACTGCTAACAACTATTCACGAACAAGATACTACTGAGAGAATCCTAGAACTTGAGGATTATGCTGAAGGACACCTTTGAACTGCAGAGACAAAGAGAGACTACATTAAGAGAAGGAGATGAACATATACCACTTTACCCTTCCCCTAGGCCAGTGCAGAGTTTTACTAGCTTTAGAGCTGTTTCTTCCACTGCACCTGGACATTCATTCAAGGCTGAATTCAGCTTCCAACTGCTCAATCAAGAAACCTAACCAGAGTAAGTGGAAATCTCTGTTATACAGGTCCTGGGTCCTCTCCTGCTATCCTATAAGGCAGGGAAGCTAATATACTTCCTATTCACTAAGTACGTATAGCATGCTGTCCCAAACATTTAGTAAGCCATACCAAAGAACACAGGAAACTGCAGAATCCATCCTACAGTCTCAGGTAAATAGGAAGCCAAGCCAGCAGATCAATGCAACTGTTCTCAGTCAGTGTCACACTCTGTCCCCAACCTCAGAGCCTGAACACTGTTTTACCAAAAATAGACCATTATGGCAGTCCCCACCTGCCCACAAATATTATCAAGAGACATCCCAGAAACCCAAACTGAGCTGATTGGGAAAAATGTGTTTCTTCCAAAGCAAACTTGAAAGGGGAACTTGCTTACTCAAATGTGCAGATATCAATGTAAAAAAATTAAGGATCACATATACACACAAACCCAGATAAATATGATACCACCAGAGAAAGTTAATTAAGCTCTAAAATCTGATACTAAAAAATGGTGATCTGTGAATTCCAGACAAAGAATTTCAGTTAATCCTCTTAAAGAAATTTCATAAACTATAGGAACACAGACTTACAACTGAAATTAAGGACATACTGGAAGAAGAAAACAAAACATAACATTTGGCATAGCAAAAGAAATCATCAAAATGAAACAACAAAATAGAAATTCTAGAGTGAAAACATTTAGTAATTGAACTGAAAATTTAAATAGAGAGTTCCAAGACAAATGACTATGCAGAAGAAAAAATCAGCAATGTGGAGGACTGATAATAGAAATTTTCAGTAAGAGAGCGAAAAACAGAAAAAGACTAAAAAATAAAGAAACCCTATCAGACTTTTGAGACACAATAAAAATAAACAATACTTACATTATGAGAATCCCAAGAGAAAAGTAAGAGAAAAGAATAGAAAGTGTATTTAAAGCAATAATAACCAAAAATGTTATGAACCTGAGGAGAGAAATTAATATCCAAATCTATCAGGCTCAAAGGATCTCAAATAGATTGAACCTCACTAGAGCTATACCAACACACATTATAATTAAATCGACAAATTGAAAGATAAAGAAAACAATCAAAGCAGCAAGATAAAGAAAAGATCACATATAGGGAAACCTCCATAAGACTGTCAGCAGATTTATCAACACAAATTTTTGAGACAAATAGAGAAAGGGATAACATTGAAAATATTGAAAGAAAATATGTGTCAACCAAAAATATCATACCCTGCACAACTATTATTCAAAAATGAAGGATAGATAAACACTTTCTCAAATCAACAAAAGCTGTGGGACTTCATTACCACCAGAACTGCCTTACCAAAATGTTAAAGGAGTTCATTTTGAATGAAAGTGAAATAACACCAACTGTAATCACAAAATCACAAAAAAGTTAACATAAATCTTACTAGTGATTTTGAAAATATAGTCTTAGTTAACTCTTGCAATATGGCAATCAGTTCAGTTCAGTTCAGTCGCTCAGTTGTGTCTGACTCTTTGCGACCCCATGAACCACAGCATGCCAAGCCTCCCTGTCCATCAACAACTCCTGGAGTTTACCCAAATTCCTGTCCATTGAGTCAGTGATGCCATCTAACCATCTCATCCTCTCTCGTCCCCTTCTTCTCCTGCCCTCAATCTTTCTCAGCATCAGGGTCTTTTCAAATGAGTCAGCTCTTTGCATCAGGTAGCCAAAGTATTGTAGCTTCAACTTCAACATCAGTCCTTCCAAGGAACACCCAGGACTGATCTCCTTGACTCGTTGAATCTCCTTGCAGTCTAAGGGACTCTCAAGAGTCTTCTCCAACACCACAGTTCAAAAGCATCAATTCTTTGGTGTTCAGCTTTATTTATAGTCCAACTCTCACATCCTTACATGACTACTGGAAAACACATAGCCTTGACTAGATGGACCTTTGCTGACAAAGTAACGTCTCTGCTTTTTAATATGCTGTCTAGGTGGGTCATAACTTTCCTTCCAAGTAGTAAGAGTCTTTTAATTTCATGGCTGCAATCAATAGTGATGCAAATTAACTTACAACCCTAATTTGAAAGTTAAGAACATAGCAAAAATAACTAAAAATACAATAATCTGTTATTCTTTACACAATTCTAATAAAATCAACTTGTTATCAGTTTGAAAAAGGTGATAAAAGTACAGAGTAGCTCAGATTATGAGCTCCTAATCACAAAACTCAGGTTTGAATTGACGAAAGTAGGAAAAAATCCTTTGGTCATTCAGGTATTACCTGAGTGATTCAGGTATGACCTAAATCAAATCCCATATGATTATACAGTGAAGATTACAAATAGATTTAAGGGATTAGTGCTGGGAGACAGAGTGCTTGGAGAACTACGGATGGAGGTTTATAATACTGTACAGGAGGCAATGACCAAAATCATTCTAAAGAAGAAGAAAGGCAAGAAGGGAAAATGCTTGTCTGAAGAGGCTTTAAAAATAGCTGAGGAAAGAAGAGAAGTGAAAGGTAATGGAAAAAGGGAATGATATACCAAACTGAATGCAGAGTTCCAAAGAATAGCAAAGAAAGATAAGAAGGCCCTCTTAAGAGAACAATGTAAAAAATAGAAGAAAACAATAGAATGGGAAAGATTAGAGAGTTCTTGAAGAAAGTTGGAGATATCAAGGGAACATTTCATGCAAGGATAGGCACAATAAAGGACAGAAGTGGTAAGGAACTAACATAAGCAGACTACATTAAGAAGAAGTGGCAAGAATACACAGAAGAATTATAGAAGAAAGGTCTTAATGACCAGGATAATAATGATAATGTATTCATTCACCTAGAGGTGGACATTCTAGAGTGTAAAATCAAGTGGGCCTTAGAACATATTACTATGGGCAAAGCTAATAGAGGTGATGAAGTTCCCACTGAGTTATTGAAAATCGTAAAAGATGATACTAAGTGCTGCACTAAATATGTCAACATATTTGGAAAAATCAGCAGTGGTTACAGGACTGAAAAAAGTCAGGCTTCATTCCAATTCCAGAGAAAGGCAATGACGAACGTTCAAACTACCACACAGTTGTGCACAATTCACATGCTAGCAATGTGATGCTCAAAATCCTTCAAGCTATGTTACAACAGTATGTGAATAAAAAAAAATTAAAAAAAAAAGAATTTCCAGATGTATAATCTGTGTTTCAAAGAGGCAGAGGAATCAGAGATCAACATTTGTTGGATCATGGGAATTCCAGAAAAGCATCTATTTCTGCTTCTTTTATTATGCTAAAGACTTTGACTATGTGGATCACAACAAACTGTGGAAAATTCTTAAAGTGATGGGAATATTTTAAGATATTTTAAATATTTAAGACTCAGACCACCTTACCTGAGTCCTGCAGAATCTGTATGTAGGTAAAACAACAACAAGGACAACAACAACAACAATAACTACAAAACAGTTAGAATTGGACATGGAAGAAACGACAGGTTCAATATTGGAAGAGGAATTTGACAAAGCTATATCTTGTTACCGTGCTTATTTAACTTATATGCAGAGTACATCATGTGAAATGCTGGGCTGAATGAATCACAAGCACAAATCAAGATTGCAAGGAAGAAATATCAACAACCTCAGATGAATAGGTTCTATCACTCTAATGGCAGAAATTGAAGGGGAACTCAAGAGCTTCTTGATGATGGTGAAAGAAGAGAGTGAAGTGAAAAAGCTGTCTTGAAACTCAACATTCAAAAAACTAAGGTCATAGCATCCTGGTCCATCACTTCATATCAACTATAAGGGGGAACAATGGAAGTGGTGACAGATTTTATTTTCTTGGGCTCCAAAATCACTGTGTATGGTGACTGGGGCCATGAAAGTAAAGACACTTCCTTTTTGAAAGGAAAGTAATGCCAAACCTAGACAGAGTATTAAAAAGCAGAGATATCACTTTGCCGACAGGGGTCTGTATAGTCAAATCTATACCTTTTTCCAGTAGTCATGCATAAATGTAAGAGCTGGACCATAAAACTCTTTGGCTTAGCACCAAAGAATTAATGTTTTCAAATGTAGTTCTAGAGAAGACTTTTGAGAGTCCCTTGGACTGTAAGGAGATCAAACCAGTCAAACTTGTGATTCCATTCTACAAAGTCACAAGAACCCTCTTTCCTCCACATAGTCAAAAGTTACATTGGGTACACACAAAAGAAGGGACAGAATCTACGAGGCTAAACAAGTACCTACAAGACAATGTGACTTAAAAGGATTACTTAGACTACCGATTTGGATAAAGTCTTAAACAAGATTGAACTAAATAAATGTTCTTTTATGTCAATTGAATAGAGGATCATGAAGAAACAACACATCAGTTTTAAGAGGCATTCTCTGCATTTAGTACCAATGCATTTAAATTATCTGTATTGATGCACACAAATCCCCTCATATGGAATGTATGTGCATGAAATTATATACTCATAAGTAAATGTGTGTACACACATATTCATATATCTTACTGACAGTATAACTATTGTTTCAGCGGTTTTTACCACACCAGAGATCAGATAAATCATCTGATCAGGAATCTATTTGCCAAGTATCTGAATCTGTATTACACATGGATTTTGTTATTGCATGCCACCTGTAATTCACATTCACATGCAGCTGGGAATGCTTTTGAAATATTACTGAAATACTAACTGCATATTCTCAAAATTTTTACAGCTCTCCCAAATTTAATCTTTACCTAGAACCTGTATTAATACTTTTATTATAGCAATGATCTCTGTTTGCTTCCAAGGCAAACCATTCAATATCATGATACTCCAAGCCTATGCCCCAACCAGTAATGCTGAAGAAGCTGAATGGTTCTATGAAGATCTACAAGACCTTCTAGAACTAACATTCAAAAAATATCCTTTTCATTATAGGGGATTGGAATGCAAAAGTAGGAAGTCAGGAATCAACTGTAGTAACAGGCAAATTTGGCCTTGGAGTACAGAATGAAGCAGGGCAAAGACTAATAGAATTTTACCAAGAGAACACACTGGTCATAGCAAACACCCTCTTCCAACAACACAAGAGAAGACTCTATACATAAACATCACCAGATGGCCAACACCAAAATCAGATTGATTATATTATTTGAAGCCAAAGATGGAGAAGCTCTATTCAGTCAGCAAAAACAAGACCAAGAGCTGACTATAGCTCAGATCATGAACTCTTTATTGCCAAATTCAGACTAAAATTGAAGAAAGTAGGGAAAACCACTAGACAATACAGGTATGGCCTAAATAAAACCCCTTATGATTATACAGTGGAAGTGAGAAATAGATTAAAGGACTAGATCTGATAGAGTGCCTGATGAATATGGATGGAGGTTCGTGACATTGTACAGGAGACAGGGATTAAGACCATCCCCAAGAAACAGAAATGCAAAAAAGCAAAATGACTGTCTGAGGAGGCCTTACAAATAGCTGTGAAAAGAAGAGAAATGAAAAGCAAAGGAAAAAAGGGAAGATATTCCCATTTGAATGCAGAATTCCAAAGAATAGCAAGGAAAGATAAGAAAGCCTTCCTTGGCAATCAATGCATAGAAATAGAGGAAAACAACAGAATAAGAAAGAATAGATATCTCTTCAAGAAAATTAGAGATACCAAGGGAACATTTCATGCAACGATGGGCTCGATAAAGAATAGAAATGGTATGGACATAACAGAAGCAGAAGATATTAAGAAGAGGTGGCAAGAATACACAGAAGAACTGTACAAAAAAGATCTTCACGACTCAGATAATCATGATGGTGTGGTCACTCACCTAGAGCCAGACATCCTGGAATGTGAAGTCAAGTGGGCCTTAGAAAGCATCACTACAAACAAAGCTAGTGGAGGTGATGGAATTCCAGTTGAGCTCTTTCAAATCCTGAACCATGATGCTGTGAAAGTGCTGCAGTCAATATGCCAGCAAATTTGGAAAACTCAACAGTGGTCACAGGACTGGAAAAGGTCAACTTTCATTCCTATCCCTAACAAAGGCAATGCCAAGGAATGCTCAAACTACCACACAGTTGCTCTCATCTCATACTCTAGTAAGTAATGCTTGAAATTCTGCAAGCCAGGCTTCACGTGAACCGTGAACTTCTAGATGTTCAAGCTGGTTTTAGAAAAGCCAGAGGAACCAGAGATCAAATTTGTAATGAATATCAAACACAATACTAAAGAAAAATGAAGGCCTCAGAAAATTAAGATAGTTTAATTGTTTTTACCCAACTAGAATATTTTGAAATTGAGGGGAAAAAAACAAATTTTAATGCAATGATGTGCTGTGTGTATGCTAAGTAGTTTCAGTCGTGTCTGACTCTTTTGGACCCAATTTGTACTAGAATCCGCCAAGCTCCTCTGTCCATGGGGTTCTCCAGAAGAGAACACTGAAGTGGGTTGCCATGCCCTTCTCTCAGGGATCTTCTCAACTCAGGGATCAAACTCACATCTCTTACATCTTCTGCACTGTTAGGCGGGTTCTGTACCAGTATCGCCATCTGGGCAACCATTAGAGGACTGTTATAGACAAAGCAACAAGAATGACCAACCCACCAAAATCAGGCTCTATGATCCTATTGTGGAAGAAGATGCATAGCTAACCCACTCCTGTCTTTTGTTGCTGGTGCTGGTAGGACTTTGGACAGTGCTCTGCCAGTACCTGCCAATGGAATGCTTTGTTTTCTCCAAGTGATTCTCCTGTAGGCACTGAGTCACTGCTCAGTCAACACCTGCTTAACACCTTAATCCTGCTGCCAGGTTTTTTTTTGTTTTTCACTCCATTATTCCCTCCCAACCCAACATTTAAATGAAAACTTGGTCTCCAAACTGCAATAAATTATTAGATGAAAAAGAAATGACTTCACCGGAATTTATCTTGTGACCTAAACAAATTTCTCATGATTGACCAATATTTAAATTCACATATTTAACAAAGTGCTTTCTAAGGAAAGAAGAGTAATCTAGATGTTTTCTTCTCTGTATGGTAAATAGAGGCCTGTCATCTTTTGATGTGTTTCCTTTGTACATTTTCATTCTGAAATGCTTCCATTTTTGGTCAGTGTCACTCATCCTGAAGTTACTCTCTGGAGAAAGATGTCTTTTCTGATCATATTTTCATTTCTCAGAAAAAAAATTTATATTTTAGTACCTCAGTCTAAGCACTATTTTCATATATACGTATGGAAATATATCTTACTATGGAAATATAACTCATATCTTACTTTAGGAAGATATGAGTGACAGAAAGTTGGTACTTCCTTCTATATGGGCAAAAAGTGCAAAGGTAATTTTAATATTATAATTTATTTTAGGTTAGTATATTCAAGAGAATGCATATAGTATAATTTCTAGCCTTCCTCAAACTCCTTCTGAAAAGAGAGGTGCTGTGATTGTTCACCCCTAACTCAAGACCTATTAGTTTCTTTTTATCTCTTATCACAAGTTTTAGCTTCTGTATATCATGCTTCATATAAGTAGGGCCTTTTGTTTCAGCTGCCCAAACTTTCCATTGTCAAGAAACTGCTCAATGACCTCCAAAATCTTGCTTTTTAATTACATCATTGGATGAACTAAAAGAAAATAGTGACTTTTAATGAATGACAAATAAGATCAATAAACTACCAAAAATTGGATTCCAAGACAGCTCCTCATCAATTGTTTTTTTTTTTTATTTTCCATCTCCCTCAATAGAACTGTGAATTAAAGCTATCTACCTGCTAATGAATGTCTAGTCTTTACCTAAAGCATTATATCTGATTAGCAACACAATAACCAATATTTCCTGAATGGCATTTGATTTCACAGATGTAAAGGTTGGGATATAAAGTTGATTCTGTATTCCCAAGGAAGAACATCATCATATTGAAGCAGTCTAATGAGAGTGATCTGTCCAAACTTCATAGTGGTTGAAAACGGACCCGGTCAACAGGAAGTTCTAGGCTCCAGGGACATCCAGAGCTTTTAGAATTATTTACCTGGATGAGCCTGCTTCATCCTCTATCTACCTTGTTCCTCGTGTCCTTCATCATTCTCTGTGGGTGACATAGCTGTACCTATGTCCTTCCTCACCCCTTCATATTTCACTCCACTTTGTCTCAGTCTTGAATATTCTTCAGTCTTTTCTTCAGGTCTCAGGGAACTTTTGAACAACTCTCAGAGTAACGTTGGTAAGTGGATTCTTGATAACCAGAGCCATTTGAGTTTTGATCTCTGGGTTGGGAAGATTCCCTGGAGTAGTAAATGGCAATCCTCTCCAGTATGCTTACCTGGAAAAATTCCATGGACAGAGGAGCCTAGCAAGCTACAGTCCAGCGGGTCACAGAGGGTTGGATACGACTAAGCAGACACACAAACCACCACACAGAGTAATGTGTCTCTTTGTTTCTAGTGAGCATTTGAATCTTTTTCTACACTACAAAAATCAAAAATGTGTGGTCATGTTCATGATCCAACACATTATCATGCATTGATCAGTCATACAATGCTTGCAACAGATTTCAATTTAAGTTATTTGGAGTCTGGTACCTACACAGTCCCGTTTCCACAGGCCAGATTATTCAATTCTGTGCTAAGTGTTTCTTTGCCTGAATTGCCCCTTGTATGATCTTTGTTCTCCAAACTTGGAATTTCAAACATAAACAAAAGTAGAGTAGAATAACATTATGTTGTAAAACCCAGTGTATTTATTATCTATATTCCAAAATTCATAATATATAAGTATTTCTGTTAACTTTATGCCCCTATCCCCACTATCTTCAATGGATTATTTTGAGCCTAATTTCAGGCAATATATAATTTTATTTGTAAATAGCTCGTAGTTGTGAAAGTGTAAGAAGTCTTTTCTTTAAAAATCACACCTGCAAGGCCATTAACACACCACAGGCAAAAAATTAAACTGGTTAATAGAATCAAGTGTCAAGTTAGTGTCCAAATGTCTACGATTATCTTATTCATAGCTTCTCTCTATCTCTTCCACTCTCCATGAAACTATAGTGCTTAATCTGACTGATTAAAATCAGAACCTAAATAAAGTTGACCAATAGCATTTGGTTGCTGTCACCAAAGTCTCTTATAGTCTGTCAATTTCTCCTTTTTTTAATCTTGTAATTTATCCTTGGAGACTTTGAGTTCATCACCTTTGCCTCCATATCCACCCATTACCTTACTACACTGAGTTCACTGGAAGGACTTAAGTTTATGTTATGTATAGGCAGGTATCCCACTGCCTCAGTGAGAGACCAGAGTTTCACAAAGAAGACCATTTTGCTCAAGGACATATTCCTAAAACCTTCAAGGGTATGCCATTGCTTGAAGTAGAGCTTCGTTTCTTCTGATCCCAAAAAAGTCTCAGGCAAAGTGGTTTTTATTTCGGGAGAAGGGTGTCAAAAAAACATTAATCATACAGGAAAGTGGGCTTTAGTTACAAATCAGGAAGGTCCAAATGTTTGTTTCACAAAGACTCCAAGGGCTGAATCCTGCAGCAGATGTGAGACGAGCCTGCTGGTAGACCCTAGGCCTGAACACTTGCATAAACAGGAACCCAGTTCCTCAACTCTTCCACAAACCTCCTCCAGGATGGAGAAATTAGAGGATGCAGGGAGTTGTCAGGTTGCTCTATTCTTTTGAAATTTTTATTTATTTATTTATATTTGGCTGTGCCAGGTCTTAGTTGTGGCACTCAGGATCTTCATGCAGCATGAGGGATCTCTAGGTGTAGCATGTGGATTCTTAGTTCTGGAATGTGGAATCGAGTTCCCTGTCAAGAATTTGAACCTGGGCCCCCCACAATGGGAGCATGCAATCTTAGCCACCGGACCACCAAGGAAGTCCCCAGGTGGCTCTATTCTTGAAATATTTCCAACAAGATTTTAAAAATCAATTATTTAATTTCATTATCATATTTTCATGACTATCTAAGGATGGAATATCTAGCCCCTCAGTCCTAACATTCAAAGAGCCTGTGATTTGCTTCATGAAACAAACAGCATACAGAGAGGATTTGCCATAGCTAAGGGGTATCTTGAACAGAGAAGCACAATTGGTAGAGTCAAGATGATGGAAGTGAATCTCACATTGTGAAGAGAAACCACACAGACACACACACACACATCAGACTTAGTTTGAGAATATAAGGAAGAATGTTATCTTCACTGTAATTTCAGGGTAAAAGGTTAAAAATGAAACAAGCAACTATATCAAGTTAAGTCAGAATATTTTATTTAAAAGAAATACCTAATGTCTTAGTTTCAGCTGCCATAACAAAATACCATAGACTGACTACATTATAAAGAACAGAAACTTATTTCTCACAGTTCTGGGGGTTGAAAGTCTGAGATTAGGGTGCCAACATGGTCAGGTTCTTGTGAGAGCCTGAGGAAGCACAGCAAGGGGACATCCTGATGTCTCTTATAAGAACCCAATTCAAAGATCCAACACTAACATCATCACATTAGGAGTTAGGATTTCCACACATTAGGAGTTAGGATGTCTTAGAGTGACACAAGCGTCCAATTCTTTGCACTCAGCTTTCATAATAGTTAAGTGCAAACATAATTAGGAGGTCATTGATTTGTGACCAGATTCCTTCCCTTAGGGAAGCCAACTTTGTTTACATTCAGGATGAAATGAGTAAAACTCTCTGATTCTAGTTAATACACCCTGTGAGTCTCAGCTTCTTATTATAAAAACAAAGAGCTGCAATCTATTTTAAATAACAGAAAAGCAGCATAGCTTTGATGCACTGCTTCTTCCAGGCTTGAGGAGACTGGGAATGGAGAGCTGTGACAGTTTTGACAAAGCACAGCGTCACCTTTGCCCTTAGGGAGGCTGCTAAGTGAATACACTATCACTACTTTGCTTTAAAACTTTTCCCATTTCTTTTATTTAAAAGTTTGTGGGGAAGATCTCTTCTTGGTAATTAATATGTTTCCACTTTCAGAAATGACAGGCTAAAGTTCTACTTACCCAGATGGCAGCAAACTGCTTTTTGGCTTCTCTTCTTGAGCAGGAGCCAATGCCACCATGGGTTTCTGGGTGAAATCCCAATGCAGAGACTCCCAAATCACTGGCTTGTAGGCAGAACACTCAATGTCTACCGGGTTTCTGCCAATCAGAAAAAAGAATTAAGAAATGTAAAAAAATATAACTACATCTTCAAACATTTCCAGATTAGTTCAAAGAGGTTATTTGCTAGAGGATTTGTATTTTTAAAAAATTGTAAAAAATAATTATTACAAAAATTTTGCTGTATTAAATAGACCTTGCTTTTCTCACACACACAAAAAAATATGTGTTCGATATGTGTGTGTTTGTGTGTATATCAGATTGATAGGTGTGTCACTGAATAATAAGATCAAGCAAATCTGAGTGGTGAGCAAGGAAAATCTCTCAATCTCTGCTTAGTTACAAAAGTAATTCATTAATTAGTGATAGTTTGAGAATAATGTAAAAATTATCTTTTGCACAAAACTTCATATTTGTCTTAAGCTGCATAAAGGGTAGAATTTGATTTGAGAGGAACATGGGCATATATTTTTTTCAAAACTGGAAAATATGATTCTGGTCAAGTCAATATCTTTGAGAGAAACTTCAGAATGTAGAAGTCACCTCAACATTGTGTTCTTTCATGAAGATAACACATTTCTTCCTAGTTGAGGACAATCTTTTGGCAGAAGGGAGAAAAGTGGCAAGGGAGGAAGGAATGGGCTACTTCCTGGTAGTGGGAACCATCACTCTATGTTTATTATAGAATATAAGTGGCCTTGAAATACTAATTTATCAGTCATTTGAACAGAAAAAAGTAGAAGCCAGAAAGGGTATATCTGAGAAGAATTAGGAAGCAACTTATAGATGAACCAAGAATCAGCACTAGCACTGAAAGAATGAAGGAATGATGTGCTGAATAAAGAAAATTTTATAATGTCTGAAAGCTTCCTTCAATCCATTTAAATTATTTGTGAGGATGAAGAAGGAATTCATAGGGCCCGATCTCCATTTCAGGCCTGTTCATGCCGATCATGCTCGGGCACCTCTCTAATGGACTCTGAACTCTGGGCTTAGTGCCTGTGGAAATTACAATGGAGGGATAAGACCCCCCTCTGGACAGGGGAATCTCAAAGATTATATCCAGGATACTCAACACCTAAGAGAAAACATGCACTAATCACCCCTGGCTCTGGACAGGTCATAAACCCTGGCTCCGGACAGGTCATAAACTTTCTGATAGTAACCTTGGGTTTATCGACTATTAACTATTTGGAATGTAACCTCGGGCTTATTGATTATTGACTGTGCAAACACATGATACTTGAATGATGGCATTATTATGATTGTATTTACCTTTCCTTTGTTGATGTAAGTTCCGGGTAGTTTGGGGTGGTGGGTTTAGTCACGTACACATGGGTATAAAAGATGCTCACAAATGCTGGTCGGGGTCCTTGGCTAAGAGGAGACTCTGCCTTGGGCCCGCCGGTGTAATAAACTGCACTTCACTATCTGCATTGTCCTTCTGAGTGAGTTTGCTTTCCGGAGCGCGTGGCTACAACAAGGACAAAAATGTTCTGTTTTTTCTCTGCATATTAAAGAGTGAAAGTAGATATGTTTACCAGTGTCTACAGTATTTTAAATCAGTGAGTCTTGAAGAAATTAAAGACCACATATCCTCAGAGTTTAGATTACACAATTTACTTTTTATAAACATATATCTAAATAGCATTGGTCTTTGTGTATCTATGTGCACAAGATGTATTAATAGCTATGTACTTAGTTGCTCAGTTGTGTCTGACTCTTTGAAACCCCATGGACAGTAGCCCACCAAGCACCTCTGTCCATGGGGATTCTCCAGGCAACAATACTGAAGTGGGTTACCATGCCCTCCTCCAGGGGGCTCTTCCCAACCCAGGTATTGAGCCCAGGTCTCACGCATTGCAGGCAGATTCATTACTGTTTGAGCCACCAGGGAAGTCCCATTAATAGCTAGAGAGAATATTTTCACCAAATATAGGTAAGATAGAGATGGGAGTTCACTTTTTCTCTAGCAATTCCCAATATTCTTTTATTTTTCCCTTAAAATTTTAAGAAATTGTTCTCTTGAGACAAGTTCAGCTATGCTGTCAAACCAGCCTTACTGAAAATTCTGTTATTAAAACAAAATAAAGAGCAAAACCCCCAAAATGTCTTTAAGAAAATGGTGCATTTTCAAGCCCTTATGAATGCATATTATCTCTAATTTTGTTGTTATCATTATATATTTAGACATTTTTAAGGAGATGAGGTTATGTCCCCGGAAACTTTCTTGCACGTCCAAACCCAAACAAGGAAACCCTGTATAGAAGTTTAACTGAGAAGATAAGCTCTAGAATCAAGGTCAAGATTAGTAAGAGGAGACAGTGGAGTTGGAAGTTAGGGTCAATTAGCATATCACAGACACAAGAACTAGAGGCACTGAAAGGATTGGGACAAAACAAGTGGAGGTCAAAAGCAGAACTGGCAGAATACACCTTTGGGAAAATAGGGTCCCAAGTTTCAAAAGGAAAGCCCTGTCAAGCTAACTAGAGTCTTGAGAAGACTGAGGCTGATGAAATCACAGTCGAGGTCAACTCTGAGTGAAGCTTGATCATTCTCTTTCCCACATACGAATCTTTTTTAAGACTCTCTACTAAAGACATGTTTCTATTTCAAAATTTAGCGACATATTGTCTGGCTCTGACTCTCCTTCCCATTCCTGTCCTTCTAAATCATTTTTGAGAGCTAATTAGGTTGAGTGCCATTTTCAACTGCTACTTTGGAAGATAAGGTACATGCCTACATATTATTCACTTACTGCTGTGCACATCTGTGCTCTATATCCATCTGCAAGGATTTGGAAAATTAACATCTCTTTAAAGGCAAAACAGGATTATAATCAAAGGGATGTATTTCTAATTGGTCTTTGGTCTTTGTTCTTAAGGATACAACCTGGACTGCAATTGAAAATGTATTAAAATAGTAGTCAGGCTTTAAAAAATATTTGGAGGTCCTCCTCTCCCACACAAACACACATAGATAGAAAAACATATTTGGAAAATCTATATATATATCTTAAAAAGAAAATGAATGTTAAAAATAATAAACAATTTTTGAAAATTTTGCCATGTCAATATAAAATGGAAATCTATTTATAATGTCAATGAAATGGGTTATTGAAATTTTATATCAATTTTAAGATGCTTGACATGGGGAGATTAAAAACAAATAAAAAACATTTATCCTGATTGAAATTATAATCTCTGAAGGCTTTAAGGTAGAAAAAGATCAAACTGTTCTTTCCCTATTAGAAGCACAAATTTTTCCCCTTACCACTTTCTATTTTATATTGTAGGTCTTAGTCCCTGGAATCAGAACATCTGTGCCTACGAGGAAGAGAATAAGTTAAAGCAATGTGTATTTGTGACTCTTTATTTAAGTTTTATTTTAACTGTTTTTATAAAGAATATTTTAATTAATTAATTAACTTTTATTTATCAAAGTTTAGTTGATTTATAATGTTATATGTCATGTTAGTTTCAGGTGCTATACAGCAGGTCTTTGTTAGTTATCTATTTAATATATTTGCTGTTGTTCAGTCACTAAATCATGTCAGATCCTTTGCAACCCATGGAATGCAGCATGCCAGTCTTCCCTGTCCTGGCTGTCTCCCTATATTTCATCTATAGTAGTGTGTATATGTTAATCCCAAATTCCCAGTTTATCCCTCCCCATTTCCTCTTTGGTAACCATAAGCTTGTTTTCTATGTCTATATATCTACTTTTGTTCTGTAAATAAGCTCACATATAAATCGTGAACCTCTCCAGTATTCTTGTCTGGAAAATCCCATGGACAGAGGAGCAAGGCTGGCTACAGTCTATGGGACCCCAAAGAGTTGGACATGACTGAGGAACTGACACACTGTATATATATTTAGATTCCACATGTTAGTGATATGATATGAAATTTGTCATTCTCTAGATCCACCCATGTTGCTGCATATAACATTATTTCATCCTTTTTATGGTTGAATAATATTTCATTGTGTATATATACCACATCTTCTTTATCTGTCCATCTGTAAGAGGACACTAAGATTGCTTTCACATCTTGGCTATTTAAATACTGCTGCCATTAATATTAGGGTGCATGTATCTTTTTGAATTATGGATTTCTATTTCTAAATGCCTAGGATTGTGATTGGAAGATCATATGGTAGCATTATTTTGAGTTTTTTTAAGAAATCTCCATTCTGTCCTTAAAAATTTCCTCACCTTATTATGAGAATGCATATATAGCCACTTGAATACAAAGATAAAAGTCTTATACTGGTTTTCATAGTCACTGTACCATTTACATTCTCACAAATAATGTAAAAAGTTTCCCCTTTTTTCCACACCGTCTCTGGCATCATTTATTTGTAGATGACTTGATGATAGTCATCAAATTGACAACATCCACTGGATCATTGAAAAAGCAAGAGGATTCCAGAAAAACGTCTATTCATGCTTTATTGAATATGACAAAGCTTTTGACTATCACAAAGCTTTTGACTGTGTGGATCACAATAAACTGTGGAAAATTCTGAAAAAGGTGGGAATACCAGACCACCTGACCTGCCTCTTGAGAAATCTGTATGCAGGTCAGGAAGCAACAGTTAGAACCGGATGTGGAACAGCAGACTGGCTCCAAATGGGAAAAGGAGCACGTCAAGTCTGTAAATTGTCACCCTACTTATTTAACTTGTATGCAGAGTACATCATGAGAAATGTAGGACTAGAGGAAGCACAAGCCGGAATCAAGATTGCTGGGAGAAATATCAATAACTTCAGATATGCCGATGACACCATCCTAATGGCAGAAAGTGAAGAAGAACTAAAAAGTCTCTTGATGAAAGTGAAAGAGGAGAGTGAAAAAGTTGGCTTAAAGCTCAACATTCAGAAAACTAAGATCATGACATCTGCCCATCACTTCATGGGAAATAGATGGGGAAACAGGGTTAACAGTGACTGACTTTATTTTTGGGGCTAGCAAATCACTGCAGATGGTGACTGCAGCCAAGAAATTAAAAGATGCATACTTCTTGGAAGAAAAGTTATGACCAACCTAGACAGCATATTGAAAAGCAGAGACAATTACTTTGCCAGCAAATGTCCATCTAGTCAAGGCTATGGTTTTACCAGTAGTCATGTATAGATGTGAGAGTTGGACTATAAAGAAAGCTGAGCACCAAAGAATTGATGCTTTTGAACTGTGGTGTTGGAGAAGACTCTTGAGAGTCCCTCGGATATCAAACCAGTCCACCTTAAAGGAGATCAGTCCTGGGTGTTCATTGGAAGGACTGATATTAAAGCTGAAATTTCAACACTTTGGCCACCTGATGTGAAGAACTGACTCATTTGAAAAGACCCTGATGCTTGGAAAGATTGGTGGCAGGAGGAAAAGGGGACAATAGAGGATGAGATGGTTGGATGGCATTACTGACTCAATGGACATGAGTTTGGGTAAGCTCTGGGGGTTGTTGATGGAGAGGGAGGCCTGGTGTGCTGCAGTTCATGGGGTTGCAAAGAGTCAGACACGACTGAGAGACTGAAATGAACTGATCCTGACTGATGTGATTCTAGCTTTAATCACAGTACAAATGATACAACTCTTTCCCCAGAAGGAAAGGATTTGGTAACATATAGTGGTAACTTGGAGAGACGAAGGAATTGACAGGTTTGATGATTTCTTGAAATGGATTTCTAACCCTTTTAAGATAGAAAGAAAGGGAGCAAGACTGGTAGCTAGCAACACCCAGAGGATTAAGCCAAAGTGAGTTTTATAGTGTATTTTGAATTCTCTGGTGCTGTAGTAGGCACAAGGAGAAAGGAAGATGAATGATATAAGAAGAGAAGCCTACACATCTAGAGCGTCCTGTATGCCCCATGATTTATAAATGCAATGTATTACAAATATAATAAAACATAGTATAGGCAGAAATCAAAGCAATAGGACGTATGGGTGAGTGAAAACTAAGGTAATATAAAAGCCAGCAAGTGTAGCCCTATTAGATTTGAGACTTTTGCATAGTCTGTCAAACCCTTTCTGCAAAGGGATGGATAGTAGATATCATAGCTTTAGCAACTAGTTGATTTTGACATTGTAGCAGAACTGTTATAGATAATATGTCAAAAAATTAGCATAACTGTGTTCCAATAAACACTTCATGTATGTAAACTTGAGTTTGAATTTTATATAATTTTCATATGTCATCAAATAAGCTTCTTCTTTTTTTTCCCCAGCCATTAAAATGTATAAAAAACTATTTTGAACTCATGGACCCTACAATATCAGGCACCAGGTTAGATTTCTCCCACGGACCTTTGTCTCTGATTCCTACTTCAGAGCCTTGTGCTTACACATGACTATCTCATATGGGCATAGAGGAAGCCACATTGCAAAACCCTCATGTTCTCTCTGACCACTGTGGTGTTTAAAATGTGCTCCCTTTGAGTTACTTGTTTTCTTTAAGATATAGACTCCCAATTTAGAAATACAGACATTAGAAGATCTGGCAAATGAAAGAGAATTGTGGATTACTTTTCCATTGAATGTTTTAAGAATAAATTAAAACAACTTTGACTGGCATCACCGAACACACCAAAGCTTATTTCTGCAGATTAAAAAGCCAAGTGCTATCTCATACAAAACAGAGAGACTGACATATATGTCAGACTCATTTGGCATTTCTGATATGAAAAAAAACAACAACAGAAAACAAAGACTTCAATAAGACCAATTAATTTATTTCTCTTTAGCATCTAGGCAAGTCATCTCATTCATTTCTCTGTGTGCAGGCAAATACGTTTTCCATTGTTCTGTGCTAGGATGCTATTAAACATAACTGCTTTTTCAGTTACTCTTTATTACACTGACAGGAAAACAAAGTAACAGAAAAGCTAAATAAAAGCCTTTTTCTCAAGATCAGTTTGAAATGGTGGTTCATTTACAGTTTAGTGGCCTTGAAAATAAAGGAATGTTTTGTATTTTTCATCTAGCTTGTTATGGATACTTTTGTTTAGTGTTAGTTACAAATGTACTATCTATATAAGAATGATTGTAGTCATATAATGTTTACTCAGGCAGGCTGAACAATGAGAAATATTGTCACCTATAATATTCTTCAAATAAAAAGATGAGTAATGAGTAGTTCCATCTTGAAAGTAGACTGCTTCTAAACATTGGCTTGGACTGGAAATTATAGTACCTACATCTCCATCTGTGGATGTTAGGGAAGCCACCTTTCTATCACATCATTTCATGGGCCTACTTTATTCAACTGTTACTTTATTCCTCAGACTGCATTTATTTTCCAATAAATTCCAGGGTTTCTTGAAGGTGCCCATAAGCAAAAAGAGGGACAAGCAGAAATGTACAGGGTCTGTCACCTCTGCCTCAAAAATAAGATTGTTTTGATATGAATGTTTCATATACATTAAACTTCTGCACAGCATTTTATTTGCAGGAATATTTCTGTGGTTTAAGTCATGTGAAAATCAGAATGACAAACAAAGGATTTTCAGTAGATTATACCCAAATTATTTGCTAACTAATAATCACCTGGATTTCCCATCGGATTCTCTCTTGAATGTTAACATGTAGGAATACCTATACTTAAATCATGGTTAATAACAAAAAAGCACTGAATGAGATCAGTAGTGCTGATGAAAATAATCTGTGAACATTCTATAATATGAATAAGAAAGAGTTTTACATGAGCCAAACTGAGGTCTATACCCTGGAAGTCAGCTTCTCAGATAACTCTGAGGAACTGCCCTAAAGAAGAAGCATGATTGTCAACACAGTTTTCTGTCTTGTCATAACAAAGAACATTAAAACAAGGCAGGGATACATTCCTTAAAGATTAAAACAAAAGGAGAAGCTTAGCATGTGCACAGTGAGTCAGTATGGCTTTGGCACTTGGGAAGGGTATCTGATCAACAGCAGAGTACCAGTACTGAGACCCCAGCATTTAATCTTCATTTTTAACATGGACTTGCTTTACTTTTGGCCAATGCACCCTTTTCTTTAATAATTAAATGTACAACGTTTATTTGATAAGCCACAAATAGGTATAAAATTCACGTTAACTCATGTAAAAGCCAGAATGACTCTCTATATCTCAGTATGTGAGCCTTTCTTTATCAGTGGGAATGGTGGAGCAAGGACCTCTAAAAACACATTTCTCCTTAAAAGCAATGAGAACATTATCAAAAGCTGTCAGAATTAACTCCTTTTAGAGGAGTCTGTAAATTAGTCAACGGCTTGAAAAATCCGTGGGACATTTATTCAAGAAAGATAGCTGAATCTTAGCAATAATGAGTCTTTATGACATTTTACTTGCCCTTTTCTCATCACCTTTCCCTCACCTGAAGACACAATGGGTTCAGATATTCCTAACAGCAATGTTCAGAAAGAATTGTCATTATCTGATTGTTTCCATCAGTAAATGGCTACATTAAAAATAAAAATCTCAAATAAATTACTGAACTTCTCTGCCCTAATAATCTAGCAAAATAAGAGCAAATAAACCCAAATAAAGCAGAAAAAGTTAAGTTTAGGGTGAAAATAAAACAGAGAATAGAAAAATAATATAAATGTCACAAAATCACAGCTGGTTCTTTGAAGAGTTCAACAAAATTGGCAAACATTTAGCTAAAATGCCCCAGAAAAAAAGAAAAAAAAACTTGATTTATGAAAATCAAGAATTAAAAAGGGACCTTATTACTGACATTGCAAATTTCTTAATTTTTTTTAAAAAGGTAATACTATAAAAAATTGTATACCAACAATCTAATAACATAGATGAAATGGACAAATCCCTATAAAGGCACAAAGTACTGAGAGTGACTCAAGAAAAAATAAAACTAAGAATGGATTTATAACAAGTCAATAGATAGAATAAGTAATTATAAAACTCTCACAAGAAATTGGACAGGCTCAGATGCATCAGTGGCCAATTTAAAGAAAAATTGATTTGAGGAAACCTCTAAAGAATTATACTCATATTTTCCAAATTCTTCCAAAAAATAGGAGAGAAAAGGACATTTTCCAACTGATTCTATGAAGCCAATAATACCTTGACACCAAAATCAAAGCAAGATATTATGAGAAAAGAAAATTAGAGCCCCATATTACTAATGAACATAGATGGAATAATTCTCAACAAAGTACAAGAGTGAATCTAGCAATGTACGAAAAGGACAATACTGAAAATTACATGTCTCATAGAGAATTGATATCCAATACACACAAGCAATTCATTCAACTCAATAGCATCAAAAAAAAAAAAAACACATTCAATTTATAATGGTATTGTAAATACTCTTTCCTGACAATTTATCAGTAAAATATAGCTCTGTACTCTCATTTTCCATGTGTTTTCTTGGATTTTCATTCTCTTTCTCTCCTGCTGCTTCTTGCTCTTCTCTTTGACACATCAAGTTAGGATGGCCAAGAGCTCAGACCATAGACCTATGTGCTCCCCACATCCTCTCCTTTTACTCTGACTGAAATTGTTGTTCTCTACACCAGACCACTCCTCTACCTTTATGCTTGTACATCCAACAGCATTCTGAACATTTTTACTTGTGTCATTCCTAAACCCAACTTCATCTGGTTTTTGCTATCTCAGTTAATTGTTGAGATGTTCTGGCCAAAATCTTGAAGAAATTCTTGCACAATTATTGTTTCAAACCTGACATCAAATCCATTAACAAATCATGTTGGAGTTTGCTTCCAAATATGTCCAGACTATGGCTACTTCTCATCACTGGTACTGCTTATGGCCAAGTCATCATCCTATCTCATCTGACTTCCTGTTCAAACCTCCTGACTGAACGCCCTGCTTTTGTCTTTGTCCTCATTCATTCAATGCACAGTTTACACCAATGTTTCTAAACTTGCACCAAAGTAGCCAAAGTTTTCTTATTAAAATACAAATTAAATTAATTCTTTGATAAAAAATATAGAATATATCCCAATCTTAAACAACATTGAGTTTTTATAATGACCTACAAGGCTGTATGGTCTTCCCTGATGGCTCAGTCAGTAAAGAATCTGCCTGAAATGCAGGAAATGTGTGTTCAATCCCTGGATCAGGAGAAGATCTTCTGGAGAAGGGCACGGTGACCCATTCCAGTATTCTCACCTGGAAAAATCCATGGACTGAGGACGCTAGCAGGCTATAGTCCATAAGATCACAAAACATACATGCATGCACAAGGCCATGTATAAACTGGCCCTGTTATTCCTCTGACCTCGCCTTTTAATATGGCTTTGTTCATTTTACTCCAGGCCCCCACTTTGTATTGGTTTCCTTCTCTTCCTTGTCTCAAACTCCCACACATTGACTAGCATTTCTTGGAATTACTTTCCAAATTAACTAATTGCACTACCATCCAGTGAAAACCTAAACCAAGATTTTTGGCACTAGAAATATTTCTAAGAAGAAAATCTAAGGAATTCCTTCTAACTTTGGATCACCTACTATCCAAATGGCAATGATGAGCTTATTGTTGGTGTAAGATCAAGGTTGATAACATTAAAAAGCTTAAGACTTCTGTCTATGGTTGATTGAGTTGGAATAGAGGTAGAAGTGGATGCAGTGGTCTCTGCAGTAACCTTAGCACTTTGAGGTATAGGAAGTAAATGATAGTTAAAAGAAGGTGGCTTGGTTGACTATAGTTAAACGTCATTGAAATTCTGGCAGAAGAAAATTACTGGTTCAGGTTAGTCAACTCTCAATTTAATGTCTCCATAAAAGTTCAGATTTAAAGGTTTTCATTTCCTGAAACTGGATGAGATAGTTGCAGACTTACAAAGATAGCTGAAGGCACAGTCTTAAGAAGTCTCTCTTGCTAAAGTCAGGATGCAGACAGGAAGAGATGGAGTCCTGAGGTCTGGGATGGGCATATCTGGTGGTTGGGACTGAGAACCAGAAGCATCTAGGTTCCTCTGAATCACTTAGAAGGTACTGATTCTTCCTTCTTGCTAAAGATTAGCAGAGGTCTAGTCTCAGTAAGCCTTCCTGATAGAGGAAGAAAGATGTTATTTACAGAAGTACTGAAGGAACTGTCTAATAAGGATGAGCAGAACTAGGGTAACTAGTTCAGAATTATTTTGGAGTTTGCTGAACCCTGGTGATGGAGAAATGATAAGAATTGAGAATGGAAATTTTATTGATATGGGGGTACATTTCTGTAACTTAAAGTTTAATGTCCTTACAAGGATTGCTGAGCAAGCCTCCGTACACTGCTGGAACAGGGAATGATGGCATATTGAAAATGAAGTGGAAGTGACAGAACTGCAGTAGAAGATTGATAAAGGAATAAAATGCCTCAAATAACTGTGTTAAAGTTCATCTATTACAGAACAACAGAGAATTTGGCCCTAAACTGTTAGTAATCAGGTGAACCTAAACAATGTCAAGCGCCAAAAAGATATTGATTCACAGGGACCAGGTCACTGCAAGAAATTCAAAGAGCAGCTATTGGTGAAACTGCTCTACTGAAAGAACCAACAGATCAATAGCAGAGGAAGAGACTGCGGATAATACTACTACAAAGGAAAAACATAGATGTAGCTGGGTTTTCATATCTGAGTTAGTTCTTAGATCCAGAGGCATTTTTGAAGACCACAGGAGACCGCTCCATTAGAAATTCTACCAGATTTACTCAAAGAAAATACAGTTATGTGCCAGTATCATTGATCACTGGGGAAAGGATATACCCATACCCACAGCCAAGATGGCAAATCAGAAGCATGTGTGAGATGGCAGATAAGGGATATCCTCAGTGGCTAAAGTGCAAGAGTTGTTGTCCCTGGAAGGTCCACATTTAAGCTTTTAGCTTAATGCCTGCAAAACACAGAAGGCACAAGTCTCAGCTTATTGAGAGGAGCATGGAGCCAGCAACATTGGAATTTCAGAGATACAAAGTTCTTTGGGCCAATGAGCATTAAGTTTGTAGATTTTTAAAACTTGTATCAATGTCCACAAAAGATCACCTCTCAAGGCACAAATCAACAAGATGAATGATATATTTTGTTCAGTGGAGGTGAATCATCTTACAGCCTGCTCACCTTGTGGATAGAAGAAAGTCCAGTGATTCATAATGGTCGTGAAGAAAGCTGTACTAGTCAAAATAGAGAGGACATATGGGTCCAAGTGCATAAGTTCCCATTAACGAAAGGAAATATGGCTGCTACTGAGGCTGAGCAATCAACCTTTTAGCAGCAGAGATGGATGCTGAGCCCTCAGGATGCTTCTTCCTCTTCAAAAGACCAGCAAGCTACTTGGTGGCAAATGAATTACATCCTTCTCCTTTGAATACCTAATGCCATGACCATTGCCTGGTCAGCTTGGGATCTTCATACTGTGGAAACTGTGGGCAAAGAAGGAGTTACTACACTGAAAAATCTGTGATCCTAACCACATGATCTCTCTTACCATGAAGAGATAGAATTTGATAGAGATAGAGTTTAGATCAAACACTCAGGAACAAAGGTCTGAGTTACTCCACTTGCACCAGAAACCTTGTCAGCAGAAATAGTAGTCCAGGATGTTAGGAATATAGAATGAGAGGTAGAGGATGGACAGAAAGAAAATCTTATTGCCCAACCTTTGTATTCCCTGGTTCAGTCTGCTATTGGTTGAACCAGTGATTAGTGAAACATGGAAAAGCAGAACCTGTGAATATTAAGGATTGGCTGTAAAGGACTTGAGCATCCCTGGATTTTGGTACCCACGGTGAGTTCTGGAAACAGACAGACCTGTGGATGCCAAGAAGAGCAGATTTTGGAGCATATGCACCATCAGGGACTATAGCTAGTCCCACTGAAACTCATAGAATATTTTTTGTTAAGCATTTGTGATTGACTACTATTCAAAAATAAGTGACTTGACAGAATGAACTTGCAAGTGGTGAAATATAGGTGATACTTCAGTGCCTTGTTCTTTTCCCCTGAGCATATAACTCTATAAGCTGAAGGCTGCCTAAGTAGAAACTCCTGAGTCTGCTCCTTGAGGCATTTTGTCTGGTTGTAGGGGCATGCTTGGTTTTTGCACAGGGCAGATATGCCAGAGCACTAACTATGCCAGTTATAGTCCTGGATCATTGAAGAGCAGGGAGTTTATGTATAACCACCAGAGCTTTAAGTCAGCCCTCAGTGGACTCAACTCCAATGCCCCCAGTAGTCACTCTTGATCACAAACCAAACTCTTCTTGGCTTGCTTCTCTTCTGTCTCAAGACTGCACTTCTTTACTGGTATTTCCTGAGATTATTTCCCAAATAAACTGCTGCAATTAAAATCCCTTTTTAAAAAATGTAATTGCTTATTTATTTTAATTGCAGGTTAATTACTTACAATATTCTGATAGCTATTGCCATACATCTATATGAATCAGCCATAGGTAAACATGTGTCCCCTCCACCCTGAATCCCCTCCCACCACCCTCTCCACCCTGTTTCTCCAGGTTTCACAGATCACCTGCATCATACCTCAAACTTGCACTGCTTATCTATTTTACACATGTTAACGTATATGTTTCAATGTTATATGCTCAAATCATCTGACTTTCTCCCTTTTCAGAATCTGTTCTTGGAGAAACTCACACTAAGACAATGATCTGTTGAGACTGGAGAAGCTGAGTTTAGGCTTGAATTTTGAGGGAACTATTGCACTTAAGAGATAAAGAATTTCAGAAGATTATAGTTGAGGAGATTCTAGAACTCTTTAAATATGCAATTCTAAATGCAATATATGCATTTTCTATTGCATAGTCTACATGCAATATAATCAGTCTCCCTTTCACAATATATAGGTAAAACAAGCTAGAGTCCACATATGTTAGTGGCTAAGCCTACAATTTTCTTCTAATTTTTAGTTAGTTGCATTAACTTGTCCATATAACTCTCATTTTTAATTCACTGAGACCTCTAAGGCAATTACCAAATATCTAAAGAAGCCACAATTACTCCCAAAAGGACAGAAAAGAGATAACTAAGTTCCCATAATTTTGATGAATTATGTATTATAAGAAATTATTCAGAGATTGTTGGAACATGAATTTTGTTCATTAATGTTTATAAATGCATTAATTACAACAATCTATGATATATTTACCAGTAAGGGTAATAGCAGACATAAAAATCTTACCTCTCTACTAAATTATGTCTCCTTATCTCAGAGATTTTACAGTCATCTATATTCCAATAACTAACTATTTTATTTGTTTGCTCTTAAGGCTCTCATTTTTCCCTGACAGTAATATATAGTCTTTACAAAGAATATGTAAGAACAGAAATATAAGCTTAAAGTGCATACTTTTTTCCCTCTAAACTTTGGCTTCCTTTTTTCTTGAAGCAACTATTGTTCTCAGTTCCTTGAATATCTTTCTTGGTATTTTTCTGCAGGTGTGAACATACAAAGGCTTTGACACATCTGCACAACCACATAATCACATCAGGCACAGGGGGATGTACATATTTATATATTTACATAAATGAGATTATATTATCCATAGCACTTAAGAACTTGCATTATTGATGTAATGGATCTTTGAGATGATTTATATCAAGGTGTTAAGACCCACCCATTTTTTATTTATTATTTTCATTGTATTGCATCATATGGGTATACTCCAATTTTTAACTATGTCTATATTGATAAATTTTAAATTTCTTCTGATTTATATCCTATGACAAACCATAATACTGTAATCAACTTTCTTAGATGCTTATCTTGCAGTATTTGAAAGGACAGATTTTTAGAAGTGGAATTTTGGAATTTAATGGTTAAGACACTTTAAATTATAAAGATAATGAGAAATTTCTTTCCTTAAATTTATTGTAACATTTTATAAATACCACTTATATTACCTTTTGAATTTGCTTAACATTATTATAAATATATTACTTGTTTTATTATATTAAACAAAAATGGTATCACTTGTAATGCTGATGATCTATTTAAAATACTTATTGGTTGTCTGTGCTTCTTCTACCATGAATTGTTTATTCAGATATTTTGCTCTTTTTCTACTTCATTGTTACATATTTAAATTTGTGACTAATAAGAGCATTCATGTGTTACAAATACTAATTTTAATTTAAATATTGCACATATTTTCTTAGCCTTCCTTTTAAACATTTTGTTAATATGTTCTTCTCTGATAGACTGCCCCACTTTCATGTATTCAAATCACTCACAATAAAAATCAAATCACACATATTTGGAGCATTTACTTATTAACTAAATTCAAGTTTTGTTTGTCGAGTTTCTTTGATTATAATTACATGAATTTTGGGAGGCAAACAGCATTTCAAATTATATTTGCTTTCTTAAGTTATTCCTAAACTGTCATTCAGCCAGTTCACAGATATTTACCATATTTCTGTCATTGACATATAGCTATGAACAACAAATTGACAGTTTATTCTTTTCTGTGGGCGATATTTTAACACTTCAAGATCATTGTATATACAAAATAATCTCACCATCCAAAAGTAGTGAAAGTGAAAGTGAAAGTGAAGTCTTTCAGTCGTGTCTTACTCTTGGCAACCCTGTGGACTGTAGCCTACCAGGCTCTTCTGTCCATGGGATTTTCCAGGCTAGAACACTGGAGTAGATTGCCATTTCTTTCTCCAGGGGATCTTCTTGATCCAGGGATCGAACTGGGGTCTTCCACATTGTAGGCAGATACTTTCCCATCTGAGCCACCAGGGAAGTCATTTATCCAAAAGTAGTCATTTCTCTTATATCTCTGATTCCTATTATTAACTCTTCTAACATTTTCAACTATTTGGATGCACATTCATACAGTTTCTCTTCTAATTTCCTTTTCCTTTCCCCATCATGACATAAATATTCTGTCCATACTTCCCTGACCTGCATGTAAAGGTTTCCCCTTTCTCTTTCTTCTCCTGCATTTTTAGACCATCATGTTGGCTCACGAATAAGGCAACCTTTATTTCCCCTCATTTCCCTGTTCTCTATGTTTACTGCTGTCAAGTAGAAGATCCTAATACACAGCTTTGATCATATCAAATCTCAGATCAAGTCCTTCAAACTCTTTTCTTCAAACTTTCAAAAATACCAACTTGACCTGGCATTCAAAGGGGGGCTGGCACTGAAAAATCAGTGAGAAATGTGATTTTCTTCTGAAAATTAATATAATCCTTATTTTTAGAAGTAGAGAATGCATGTATTAGAGAGGAGTGTGGCATCAGCAGATAATGGGCAAAAGCAAAGTAGACGGAATAGGAAAGATTGGTAGAATGAACACAAGTTATGTGCATGCTTTGTTTTTTTTTTTTCTTTGAGCATATTTTGTCATATTGATATTCATATTCACAGTATGGATAGTATTGTCCTCAGTATTTAATGAATGTCCAAGGCAGAGAAACAGATGTTGATATATATTATTTGTTTGGGAGTTGCCTTCCTATTTGAGTAAGGGTCAAAAGGGCTTCCCAGGTGGTGCAGTGATAAAGAATCTGCCTGCCAATGTAGGAGACACAAGAAACATGGGTTTGATCCCTGAATGGGGAAGATACCATAGAGTAGGAAATGGCAACCCACTCCAGTATTCTTTCCTGGAGAATTCCATGGACAGAGAAGCCTGGTGCCCTATAGTCCATGTATTGCAAAGACTTGGACACAACTGAGTGACTGAGAAAGCACACGTGCTACTGATCATGATGGCTCAGGAGAGACCATTTATGGAACAATAATTTGGTATTAGTTTGTCAATGCTAATAGGTACTAGGTATGGCCTAATGCTTTACATTCCTTATATTATTGAATCCCTAAACATCCATATGATATAATTTTATCATTTCTATTCATTTTAAAGATAAAGTAACTGAGGCTTAAAGGGGCTAATTAATCCTCTGGAGAAGGAAATGGCTACCCACTCCAGTATTCTTGCCTAGAGAATTCCATGGGCAGAGGAGCCTGGCACATTCCAGTCCATGGGGTCACGAAGAGGTGAATATGACTAACACTTTTACTTTTACTTTTTAATATATCATATGCCAAAGCTAAATGCATGATAGAAACAGAATTTGAACCTACAGAGACATTCACAAATTTTATTACATAGAACAGGACCTAAAGTATGTTAGGGTTACAAAATAAGTAAAGAAAATGATCATAAGTAGAAAACCTAAATACATAGGAAGCATGTACTATAAGTTTTTAAAATGTTAAAAAAAATTAAAAATCAATTCCTTATTATACTATGGTGAATTCTTTCAGATTTTTAGTGTTGACACATTTTAATGCTACAAAAGTGTTTCTTGGAAAGAGTAAATCTTGAAAAGTTTCATATTTAATTTTTCAATGTTAATTATTTTTCTGAAAAAAAGAATGAATATACATAAGTATGGATGTAATAATCTTACATAAATTGCCTTATGCATAATCAAATAGTATATAAAACTTATAATTTACTTTGCCAAAACAGACTTTTGGGTTAATTTAATATTAAGAAATCTGTTTCTATAATTGTTTCATTATGTAGAAGGAAAATATATGTTATAATTTAGAGACTAAGTAGGCACTTTAAAAAATATAGCAACTATGTCTGGTAAAACTTGAAAACTGGTACTGTAAGGATATGTTTTTTTGCATAATAAAGATTATTATTTTTTTAACCAATAGTTCATCTCATAATTGAAAGCAAAACCCCAGAGAAGTTCTTATCACATTTAGGAATATGTCAAGAATGTGATTATTCCAATAGTATTTAGTATTATTCTGGAAGCTGGAATTAATGGAGAAAAGACTAAGAAAACTAGTTTTATTTTTGCTTGATATACTTATGTTAGCACATGGAGTGGGAGAGAGTTCATTTAAAAGACATATGTATATACATGACATTGAAATTTGACAAAAGTAAAATTCTGTAAAGCAATTATCCTTCAATTAAAAAATAACTATTTTTTTTAAAAAAGACAGACTATATGAGAAACTGATTTTATATATGATTCTTCAATTTAGTTTGAAAAAATTCAATAATCAAGTAAAAGAGTCTCATGGAGGAAAGATGAAAAAAAGTCTCTCTAGTTTAGTGAAAATAGCACCTTGCTATGGTTGCTCTCTTGCCTGGAGAATCCAGTGGGTGTAAGAGCCTGATAGGCTACAGTCCAAGGAGTAAAGAAGAGTTGGACATGACCGAGCAACTTCACTTTCACTTTTCACTTTCATGCATTGGGGAAGGAAATGGCAACTCACTCCAGTATTCTTGCCCAGAGAATCCCAGGGACAGTGGAGCCTGGTGGGCTACGCCTATGAGGTCACACAAGGTGGGACACGACTGAAGCGACTTAGCAGCAGCAGCACTGTGGTTGTTCTATCAGTAGACCCCTTCACTAAAATCTAGGAAGTCCCACCCCAAGATGTATATTCATTGCCATTTATGTCTTGGAATGTGGCCAGTGTCTTTTGTGCATCTTTTTCTAGATTCTACCTCTTATAATGGCCTCTGGATAAAAGTGAGACCCAGGTTTTAACATAACAACATTGTCAAGCTATTAACCAACTGAAGTAAACCGCATGGCGGTAATTTGAAACATGTTGCCCCTATATCATTTCAGACTCACACAAAACCTGAACTTGCTTCTAATTCCTTCACTGTCATGAAGATGAAGTAGAAAATAGGAAGGAGGTATAGGGGAATCCTGGCATTTAACTCTTATTTTGATATTCCAGGTTTTGGGGGACCTTAGAGAATTAGCTTGAGATTCAGGCATCTCTGCATATCTCAGCCTTTTCTACAGCAGTCTGAAATTCTAAATCTTCGATCTTTCCACATTTCAAATTCCATACATCAAAAATTCTAAAATAATTTACTTTAAATACTGAAGTGAAAATCATAGGAGAAATGATTCTAAAATAACAAGTGTAGATATGCAAGCATTTATGGTAGAGTATTAAGCTGGGGAAAATGGTAACTTTAGTAGAGTTTAGACTCTTTAAATTCAGGTATCGAAAAACTATGCCTTGTTTTAAATGAATGTTTTGTTTTCCATGAAGGCAACACAAAAAGAAACAGCCCTGAATTGATATCACCCACATCAATCTACAAACTGAACCTCCAAATCTCAAATCAACTAAGATACGATTAGAAACAAGTGCAGCAATAGAGATGGTTGAAAAATTAGAAACAAAAACAAATGCTTTCCTGTGAATTATTTTCAGGAAATTAGTATACACCTAGATATAAAAATTTGTATGCAGACTACATAGCCTGGTAAATTAGTTTGTGGAATAACCATTACCTGCTGAGAACAATTATGAAATTTGGATAAAATACCAAAAAATTCTATTTGAAGTCATGAAAGAACTATCAAGAGTGCCAAAAGTTGAGGAGCCCAAGCTTTTATGAAGAAATAATGGGAGATAACTTTTAACTTGAAATAAGCACAGTCTTTTACACTGTTTCAGAAGCAGCTCAAGGCAAGATATATAGAGAATCCAAGGAGAAACTAAATGCTAAAATGACCAGATTGGTGGGCTTTTGGTAGTTTCATCATACTAGAAAAATGAAAACTGGACATTAGGGCCAACTAAGAAAGGATAAACCTAATATATATCTCAGGAGGAAGGAAGAAAAAGAAATTGCTCAGTCTATTTGAAGACTGATAAACTTTGTTTACTAACTCAAGCCCTAATTAGATTAATACAATATACACTTTATTCAAACTATCTGCCAGAAGCTAAGGAGGTTTTGGTACCCCTACAATTTTTCAGTCCAAATGGCCAGTTTCACTAAACAATTAACCAAACAATCAAAAACTATCAAATAGCACGACCAGAAGGAAAAACAGACAACAGACACAGTCACAAGTGATCTAAATGGTGGATTTATCATGCATAACATTAAAATAACTACAATTGATATGAGAAAATACAGGAAATAATTGACATTTTAAACAGATAATTGTAATCTATACAAAAAGAGCAAGTGGGAATCCAAGGATTAAATAAGTCAGGGAAATTACCTGGTGGGCCAGTGGTTAGGACTTCATGCTTTCAGTACTGAGAGGTAGATTCAATCCCTAGTCAAGAAACTAAGGTCCCACAAGCTCTGTGGTATAGCAAAAAAAAAAAAAAAAGAAAGTCAGTACTTTAAGACTGTCCTAGATGTGTACAATAGCAAACTGGATACAATAGGATAGAGGATTAATAAGTAAAATATAGATCACAGGATATTATCAAGATTGAAATACTGAAAGAAAATGGAAAATTCCTTTGTGAGAGGGTGGAAAAAATGTTAAAAGGATATAACTGAATTTTCAAAAAGAGAGGAGCTAGAAAGAAAAACAAGGGCAGAAACATTTGAAGAGATAACTAAGAATTTTCAAAAACTGATAAAAGATACAAACATATTTGCTACCAAGCAAAGTAGGATAAAAAAATAGAGAAAGAGTACTTATATAGACATATTGTAACAAAACAAAACAAAACAAAACAGTGTTTCCCTAGTGGCTCAGTAGTAAAGAACCCACCTGCCAAGCAGGAGAAACAGGTTTGATTCTTGCATCAGGAAGATTCCCCTGGGAAGGAAATGGCAGCCCACCTCAATATTCTTGCCAGGGAAATCCCATGAGCAGAGGAGCCTGGTGGGCTATAGTCTATGGGGTCACAAAGACTCAGACACAACTTAGCAACTAAACAATGACAATAAAGTTGAAGAAAGCCATTGAGAAAGTGAACATCTTAAAAGCGTCTGAATTAAAAAAACAAAACAAAAAAACAAAAAAAAAATTGCCATGTTTTAAATATCAAAATGGAATGACAACTAACTTCTCAGAAGAAAAGATGGAAGCTTTAAGATGATGGAATGGCATTTAAAATGTTTGGTTTCTCCACATTTTGAAGGTTTTTTTTTTAAAAAAAAATGGTAGTCTCCCCAAAAGCTAGCTGTATAATAATTAGATAATAATTATCTTTGAGAAATAAGTTATTTATATTGATAGAGGTCATCAGGCTAATCCCTAAAATCTTATAGACTTCATAGAAAATAAGCTGAAGAACAAACACTGCTTAAACTGAGGCAATGATTGCTAAAAAGGAGAGACATGTCTGAAGTATCAGACTGGATCTAGAGAACACATTTAATGTGAAATAATCCCATGTAGAATAAATACATATTAACATACCTTTTAAAAAAATGGTGTATAGCTACTTAAAAATGTTGTATTGGTTACTACTGTACAACAAAGTGAATCAACTGTATGCATACATATGTGCCCTCCCTTTTAGATCTCCTATCCACCCCCAACCCTTGATTCCACTCATCTCGGTCATCATAGGGCACCAAGCTGATCTCCCTGTGCTAAACACCAGGTTCCCACCAACTATCTATTTTACACATGGTAGTGTACATATGCCAGTCCTAATCTTTCAGTTCATCCCACCCCTCCTTCCCACCTTGTGTCCACATGTCCCTTCTGTTCTCTGTGTTTGTGTCTCTATTCCTGCCCTGTAAGTAGGTTCCTCTGTATCACTTTCCTAGGTTCTACATATATACATTAATATATTTTTGGTTTTCTCTTTCTGACTTACTTCACTCTGTATGACAGACTCAGTGTCCATCCACATCTCTACAAATGACCCAAATTCATTCATTTTTTGACTGAGTAATATTTCATTGTATACACACACACACACACACACACACATATATATATGTATATATATATGTATATATATATTTATCCATTCATCTGTTGGTGGATGTTTAGGTTGCTTCCATGTCCTGTCTATTGTAAATTGTGCTGCAATGAACATTGGGGTACATGCGTCTTGTTGAATTATGGCTTTCTCAGGGTGTATGCCCAGTAATGGGATTACTTCTACTTATGCTAGTTCTATTTTAGATAGTTTTATAGTTTAAAGGAACCTCCAGGCTGTTCTCCATAGTGGCTACACCAATTTACATTCCCACCCACAGTACAGGAGTGTTCCCTTTTCCATACCCTTTCAGCATTTTAAAGGTGTACTGTTTACATGCTCTGGCCATTTTATATGTTCATTTCTTTTTTCTTAGTCTTTGCTATTTATAACTAAAACGTCTTAGTTTTCATCATGTGCAGTATCTGAACAATGAGCCCTATTTCACTTTTTGCTGCATACTTATTTGTCTCACATGTGCTCTGCAAAATGTGAGTTTCCTGTTCTTTGGTCAATGGTAATAACTCTCTTCCTTATTCTCTCTTCCATCACACGCCTGTGTCTTTGTTCTCTTTGTGAGCTAAGCTATAAGTGAGTCGATAAACCCTGTGAGATGCAGTGAGCAGGAGGCACTTTTAACCCCTTTCGCTGGACGAGTCCCTTGTGTGTCCAATTCTGAACCAAAAATAGATCTCCCCTCTTCTGGCTCCTTCCTGGGTCAAACATCAAACATTGCCCTGGCAGAAATACTTAAGATCATTACGATCTAACCACTCTCTACTGCACCAGACTTCAAGGTGGGACGGAGCGATAAAGAAAGGAAGGAAGTAAAAATGGGTGGTGGGGTCATAATAACAAGTGAAGAGAAGGGGATTATAGCCCTATTTCATGGAGCACAGGCCATTATGAATTTTATTGACTGTCTATGACAGCCATCCCCAACCTTTTTTGGCACCAGGGACTGATTACATGGAAGACAAGTTTTACATGGACCAGAGGGGAAGGATGGCACATTATATTCCATTCCATTACAAATGTAATGTACATTCAAGTACATTACAGTTACTGTGTACTTTATTTCTATTATTATCGCTTTGTGGTAAATAATGAAATAGGTGTACAAATCAACAAAATGCAGAATCAGTGGGAGCTCTGAGTTTGTTTTCCTTCAACTAGATGATCCCTTCTGGGGGTAATGGAAGACAGTGACATCCAAAGTGTGTTGCTTATGTCCAGTTTACTCTGTAATCTCATTTTGATTGTCACTGTAGACTTACCTGCTTCACAAAGATCAGATGTTGGAAACAGAAGTAGACTTCTCAGTGCTTTTTAATGGCAATTTAAGGGTATTCTGCTTTGACTTTAATAAGGCCACCATCATTTGTGATCTTAAGCAATTAACCCTCTGCTAGCAGGGCCAAAGTTGATTCACTTGGCTTATCCACAAATGTGTTGCAGATCCAGTTCTTCCCAGTTCTGGGGTGTTTTGTGCTTGGAAAGGAATGTTCAAACTCTTTTGAAAGCTGAGATAGGTGATTTATGCACCTGCTGGGAGAAAGAAGGCCTTGGCTTTGTCTCTTTCAAAATCTCTGCTAATGTTTGAAGCATCTCAAAAATCCCGATGTTCTCTCATCACCCCCCATAATTCCAGTTCAGCTATGAATGCAGCCACTTCATCTGTGAACTTGAACACAGTTGTCAGTTGTCATTCTCCACTGAAGTGACAGCTTGAGTTCATTGAGCATGTTGAACATGTCACATAAATAAGCAAGTTTTGCAGCTCATTCTGTGTCCCTGAAATGAGCTTCCAATGGTGACTGTTTTTCTAAAAGAAATCTCAGGAAATCTAAAAAAATCTAAGAAATCTAAAAGAGCAGCTCTTGTAAAGCAAAATCTCTGGCCAGTGACCTACCTTTAGAAATCCATCTTATTTCTGTATATAAGAGACGATGTGTGCTCTGCATCCATTCCTTACAGAGCTGTCTGAATAGATGAGTTAAGGACACGTACTTCAATGTGGTTGATGATTTTAATTATATCTGTCAAAATGTTAAGATCAGGTGACATTTTTTTGGGTATCCAGCATTTCTCTATGGATGACACAATACGTAGACTCACATTTAGAACTGATCTTTTTGACCTGAGTAGTGAAACCAGAAAACTCTCTAGTCATAGCAGCTGCTCTGGCCCTGCATACACCAACACAAAATGACTAATTTAATTTTCCTGATATGTAATCATTCAAGGACTTGAATAGTTCCGAAGCCTTGGTGTTGGTTGGCAACAGAACTACACATAACGCATCTTCACGCACATTCTCCTGAAAAATAAATGACATAAAGACAAACTTGGTTGCCTTGTTGTCAACATTGGTAGATTTGGCAAACTGGATTGAGTACTGCAGTGACTCAGTAATCCTATCTAACAATTGTGCTTTAGTATCCTGTTATTTCATCAATCTGTATAGATATGGTGCTAGTCAAATGAAGAGCGTATGCTACTTTTTGAATTTCAGCCTCTCCTGAAAGTTCATAACAAATGTCCTTAGCAGCAGGCAGCATCAACTTTAAAAAATAGTAAAAGGCTTCTTAGCTTTAGCCTTGCAGTTAGCCACTAAGAATGATGTTCTCAGTGCAGATAGATTTGATGAAGTGGTGGCCTTCATTAATTGCTCCTGTTCTTCAAATTCATGCTTTTCCTTTTGAAACACTGCAAAGGCTTGTCTTTTACTGAAGAGTGCTTGGTTTCCATGAAGCAAAGCAGTTTTCAAGGTTTCATGGGTTCATTGGATAGCCAGTCATCACATATATACAAAGAGGGCTTAGAGAATGAAAATTACATGTTGCAATGAACACTTAAGTAGGACTCTTGGTATTTTCTGTGAAATGCAGCTTTCTTTGTGTTGTCAGTCTTAGAGTATTCTGGTGTTTCATCATTGGCTCTTTCCCCTCTTTTGAAAGAACTTCGGCAACATTTTTTTTTATTATTATTCATTTTAAATGGGGCTACCTTGTGGCCTTACCAAAACTGTGACTGACACGAGTGCACAGTGACAGAAAGAGGCACAGATGGAACTGGTAAATAAAATAATGGGCAAGCCATGTATGGAATAAAATAAGTGTCAGATTCTGACTCAAAACCTGCCACCAGATGCATCTTAATTGTCACTTGCCACTCACAGATAGAGTTTTAATATGAGCCTGCAAACAATTAATTTATTGTGATCTCTGTGCAGTCAAACCTCTCTGACAATGATAATCTGTATGTGTAGCTGCTCCCCTGTGCTAGCATCACCACATCAGCTCCACCTCAGATCATCATGTGTTAGATTCTCATGAGAAGCATGCAACCTAGATCTCTCACATGCACAGGTAACAGTAGGGCCCATACTTATATGAGAATCTAATGCCATGATTGCACTTACAGGAGGCAGAGCTTAGGTGGTAAAGTAAGTGATGGGTAGTGATTATGAATAAAGATGAAGCTTCACTCAATTGTCTGCATGAAGCTCATATCTTCCCGTGCAGCCCAGTTCCTAATAGGATATGAACTGACAATGGTCAGTGACTCAGAGATTGGAGGACACTGGTCTACATGATACTACCCTTTTTAATATATTTTGATTTTCATGTATAGTTTATTATAATTTTGTGTTAATTTCTACTGTACAGTAAATTGATTCAGTTATATTAATCGATATATGTGTGCATATGTGTGTGTGTATATATGAATATCAGCTCAGTTTAGTTCAGTCGCTCAGTCATTTCTGACTCTGCAACCCCAGGTCTCAGCATGCCAGGCTTCACTGTCCATCACTAACACCCACAGCTTGCTCAAATTCATGTCCGTTGAGTTGGTGATGTCAACCAACTATCTCATCCTCTGTCATCCCTTTCTCCTCCTGCCTTCAAATTTTCCCAGGATCGATGTCTCTTTCAATGAATCATTTCTTCACATCAGGTAGCCAATATATTGGAGTTTCAGCTTCAAAATCAGTCCTTTCAGTGAATATTCAGGACTGATTTCCTTTAGGATGGACTGGTTGAATCTCCTTGCAGTCCAAAGGACTCTCAAGAGTTTTCTCCAATACCACAGTTCAAAAGAATCAATTCTTTGGTGCTCACCTTTCTTTATGGTCCAGCTCTCAGATCCATACATGACTACTGGAAAAATCACAGCTTTGACTAGATGGATATTTGTCAGCAAAATAATGTCTCTGCTTTTTAATATGCTGTCTAGATTGATCATAGCTTTTCTTCCAAGGGGTAAGCATCTTTTAATTTCATGGCTGCAGTCACCATCTGCAATGATTTCGGAGCTCAAGAAAATAAAGTCTGTCACTGTTTCCATTGTTTCCCTATCTATTTGCCATGAAGTGATGGTACCGGATGTGAATGTTGAGTTTTAAGCCAGCTTTTTCTCTCTCCTCTTTCACTTTCGTCAAGAGGCTCTTCCATTCCTCTTCACTTTCTGCCATAGAGGTGGTGTCCTCTGCATATCTGAGCTTACTTATATTTCTCCTGGCAATCTTGATTCTAGCTTGTGCATCATCTAGCCCATCATTTTGCATGATGTACTCTGGATATAAATTAAATAAACAAAGTGACAGTATACAGCCTTACACACTCCTTTCCCAATTTGGAACCAGTCAATTGTTCCTTGTCCAGTTCTAACTTTTGCTTCTTGATCTGCATACAGATTTCTCAGGAGGCAGGTTAGGTGGTCTGGTATTTCTTTCCCTTTAAGAATTTTCCATAGTTTGTTGTGATTGACACAGTTAGTCAATAAAGCAGAAATACATGTTTTCTGGAACCCGCTTGCTTTTTCTGTGATCCAACAGATGTTGGCAATTTGATCTCTGGTTCCTCTGCCTTTTCAAAATACAACTTTCTACACAAGAACATCACCAGATGGTGAATACTGAAATCATATTGATTATATTCTTTGTAGCCAAAGGTGGAGAAGCTCTAAACAGTCAGCAAAAACAAGACCAGGAGTTGACTCTGGCTCAGATCATGAACTCCTTATTGTAAGATGTGGACTTAAATTGCAGAAAGTAGGGAAAACCACTAGATTATTCAGGTATGACCAAAATTAAATCCCTTACGATTATACAGTGGAAGTGACAGATTCAAGGGACTAGATCTGATAGACAGAGTTCCTGAAGAACTATGGATGAAGGTTTGTGACATTGTACAGGAAGCAGTGATCAAGACCATACTCAAGAAAAAGAAATGCAAAAAGGCAAAATGGTTGTATGAGGAGGCTTTAAAAATAGCTGAGAAAAGTAGTTAAGTGAAAAGCCAAGGAGAAAAGGAAAGATATACCCATCTGAGTGCAGAGCACCAAAGAATAGCAAGGAGAGATAAGAAAGCCTTCCTCGGTGATCAATGCAAAGACATAGAGGTAAACAATAGAATGGGAAAGACTAGAGATCTCTTCAAGAAAATTAGAAATACCAAGGGAATATTTCATGTAAAATGAGCACAGTGAAAGACAGAAACGGTATGGACCTAACAGAAGCAGAAGATATTAAAAAGAGGTGGCAAGAATACTCAGAAGAATTACACAAAAAGGATCTTTATAACCCAGATAATCACGATGGTGTGCTCACTCACTGAGAGTCAGATATCCTGGAGTCCAAAGTCAAGTGGGTCTTAAAAAGCATCACTACAAATAAAGCTAGTGGAAATGATGAAATTCCAGCTGAGCTATATTAAATTCTAAAAGATGATGCTGTGAATGCGCTGCACTCAATATGCCAGCCAATTTGGAAAACTCAGCAGTGGCCACATGACTAGAAAAGGTCAGTTTTTATTCCAATTCCAAAGAAAGGCAATGCCAAAGAATGTTCAAACTACCGCTCAATTGCACTCATCTCACATTCTAGCAAAGTAATGCTCAAAATTGTCCAAGTGAGGCTTCAACTGTGTATATATTTCTGCACTCACACACATATATATATTATTTTTCATATTTTTTCCATCATAGGTGTTATAAGATATTGAGTGTAATTCCCTGTGGTCTACAGTAGGACCTTGTTGTTTATTTTGTACTTAGTAGTGTGTATATGTTTCTTGAAAAAAAATTACTTATGTTTATTTGCTTTACAGTTTTGTGTTCATTCCTGCTGTGTGTGTGCTCAGTCGCTCAGTCATGTTTGACTCTTTGTGACCACATAGATTGTAGCCTACCAGGCTCCTCTGTTTATGGACTTTTTTTTTTTTTTCAGGCAAGAATACTGGAAAGGGTTGCCATTTCCTCCTCCAGGAATCTTCCTGATGTAAGAATTGAACTCACCTCTCCTGTGGCTCCTGCGTTGTAAGGTATATTTTCTATCATTGAGCCATTTAGTTTCTACTGTACAGCAATGTGTATTTTATATATATATTATGCAAATATCCCCTCTTTTTGGAGTTCCTTCCCATTTAGTCACACAGAGTGCTGAGTAGGGTTCCATGAGCTATACAATAGGTTCTCATTAGTTAGTTATCTATTTTATACATGCTATCAAAAGTGAATATATGCCAATCCCAATCTCAGTCTTCTCCAACAAATTTTTGGTTACTGAATGAAGGGGAAGGGGGAGAAGGGATAAATTAGTAGTGTGCATATTTTAATTCCAACCTCGTAATTCATCCCTTCCCTCTTCCACCTTTGTTAACTATTAGTTTGTTTTCTATGTTTGTTTCTGTTTTGTAAATAAGAATCTGTTTCTAGTTTGTAGATAAATTCATTTCTTTCTTTCTTCTTTTTTTTTTAGATTCCACTTATAAATGATGTATTTGTCATTCTCTGTCTGGCTTACTTTACTTAGTATGGTAATCTCTAGGTCCTCCTCTAATATAATGCAAGATATTTGTAAAATAGAAATTTACATTTGATTTCTCATTGTCTTACCAAATTAGGGAGTGGATTTGCTGGAATCCAAGCACAGGATTATTTGAACATAAAAGATTTTGCTCTAAAATCAAAATGACTGTTAATCCCAAATTCCCTATTGTCTTTCTCTCCAGGCTCCTGAACATATGTCAGTATCCTATTTCTGAGAGGGCTTCCCTGGTGGCTCAAAAGGTAAAGTGTCTGCCTGCAATGCAGAAGACCCAGGTTTGATCCTGGGTCTGGGCAGATTCCCTGGAGAAGGAAATGGCAACCCACTCTAGTATTCTTGCCTGGAGAATCCTATGGACGGAGAAGCTGGTAGGCTACAGTCCATGGGGTTGCAGAGTTGGCCGTGACTGAGCGACTTCACTTTACTTTTACTTTATTTCTAAGAGACACATATGCATCAGCATGATGCTAAGAAATATTTATTAAAAGATGAAGCCTAATATTGGTGTCAGCATGTTTGCCTTCAGAAAGGTAAAATTGGTCTTATGTTGAATTATAGTAGGTGCTCATCTTTTAGTCTTAAGTCAACCATGATCACACAGTAGTTAGATCATGATTTTATTTCTTCCTAATCCAGAAAACTATTTTCAAGACAGCTATTATCCCAAGGCTGGGATTTTGCAATTATATTTATCCCATTAGTCATGTATTTCACTATATTTTGTAGAGATTATTAATATGCTACCCATTTTTTTGTTTGACATTACAAATGTTTCTCAACCCAGTACAGTACTTAAAATTCTTTTACATCACTAAATGCAGCTTGGTGAGGGCAAATTCCAGCCTTCCAATGCCAATATATTGTCTGGTACATAGAAAGTATTTTAAAAATAGTATTTATTACTTTAATTATGTTTTCTTTATTTACTAATTCCTGTGTTATTTACTCAAATTGTTAAGTTTTGGGCAAAATCCTTGTCGAACTTAACTTGGATTCTTTCAAAATAAGAATCAAGAGTAATTTTATGACAGATGGGATTTCAGCAGGAGGATAGGCGCATAGCTATCGGCCTTTGTCCTTTACAATATGATACTCAAGAGCAATCAGAAAATGCTTATACGAAATTCAGCCTTCTCTTGACATGTTTTAGCCTTTTGCTTTGTAAGGGTTTTTGTTTTGTTTCCCCAAAGTCTGAGCAGTTCTAAACTCCCAGTTATGGAGAGAAACAAAGGCAGAAACTTTTTCTTTCCTACTGGAAAAAACGCTTCAAGGGGAAAAGGTTATTTCAATCCATTTTATAACCTATCTTTGGGCAGAAATAGTTTGTTGAATTCTACTCAAAACTATGATAAGTCATTTGTGATACATTGATAGACAAGGTTCTCGTTCATTCTCATAGCTTCAGGAAACACTGAGCAAATATTGAAGCAAGTTTTTCTTTCTTTCTTTTTTATTTTTAAGCAGGAACTCTGCAAGTGTTGCATGTTTCATGTATTAAAGAAATTTATGATGTTTCATGAAGAATTTCGTTTTCCAAAGAGAGAAATAGAGACATGTCTCAGTACAACTTTTTATCAGGCCTAGTTTACTTTTTCAGCCTTTTTTTTTTTTTTTTTGAGTAAAAAAAGAGCAATGCTTATAGAGTGAACGTCGGGAGACTTGTACAGGGCAGAATAACCAAGTGTCTTCTAGAACAGTTTGTCAGTGAACCAATTTTGAACTAAGTGAATTTGTCATAATTACTGCAGATAAAATGGTAAACAAGACAGTCATCACCATCAATGTGGAATTTGTAGTTAAGTGGAGACTGCTAAATATTCACATGTTTGTTTTGAAATTAAGTACAAGAACACAATGTATTGATGAAGATTGTTAGTGGAACTTGTCTGGAGTTTCAGGGAAATATAGATATGAAGATACCTTTATGGAAGCTGAAGAATGTATCATAGCCCTGTCTCGATTCCTGTTACCTGATGAAGTACCTTTATCCTGCATAGTACATCTCTGATCAAGTCTTCCTAGCATACTGACTACCATGCTGTCCTGCACAGACACTTCTGATTACAGATGCTTATTGTGCTGAATGACAGCTCTAGGTTATCATGAAATATCATTTTCCATGTGCATTTGTGCTAGATTGCAAGCTCCCTGAGGACAGGGGGATGCCAGGTTTGCCCGCACAGAGCCTGTCAGAGAAAACACCCTTAAAACATATGTACTGAATTGAATGGTAACAGTGTATCCACAACAGAGGTGTCAGACTTGTTAACTTCCTATTTTTATAATCTCTGAGGCTGTTGTATATTAGTATGTACATAGAAACAATGTTTAATGAGTGTCAGAGGGCAAATCAAGATGTTAGCTGAAAGCAGGGAGTAAATATTAAACATTAGGAAGTAAGGCCCTCAACAGAGATAAAAATAGTTATTTTGTATGGAAAGGATGCTTGGTCTCTTATGCTTCTCAAGAACCTGTTTTCATTAGCAATGGTCTCAGGCGTTTAACTCGTGATTTTTTTTTTTTTCTCTCTCGACTCTCTTTTCCCTGAGCCTTTGAAATATTACCTTGATTTTCTGATGGGCATCAGCATTACCAGCTTTATCAAGCATGACATCTCCTCCTAGTTTCTGATATTCCTCACAGATGGTGTTTCTCAACGTGAACTACTTTGTCTAACATGACATTTACTTACAAAGGGGTGGATTAGAGGCTGCCTCATACTTTTGACTGCTACAGGTCATTTTCTCATAATTCCCACTTATAACTTATTAGTTATACCATCTTGCTTCTCCAGAGGTCCACCGTAAAGGAGTTTAAAATTTACATTTCACAGATTAGTTGAAATAAACCACCTCTGCTTCAATTCCATTTTTCATTACTATTTAGAAAGGGATCTTTCTGACAATTCCTGAAAATCAAGCAAAAGGGCCAATTCTTTGCTAGCCTGTGGATATGTGTATGTACATGTGTGTGTGACTACATATATGTCTAATTAAATACTTCAAGCATTAAGTGATCAATATGTGTGATTGGTATATTGAGCACCGAAGTGTTTGTTTATGGGAATCGAAAAGCTAGAAAAATGCAGAACACAAGAAGACTGTGTGAGTGCTGTGTGTGTGTCTGTGTGTCTTGAAAAACACAGAATCATAGAAAAATAATTTTGTCTGCATGTTGTTAACTATACATTTATTTGGAAATATCAATTTAAAAGATTAATTTTTAAACAGATATGCAATGCCAAGTGGAGACAGCTTCTGTCAATGTTAATTTTCAATTGGACTCTGTAGGTATAGTAATTTCTTTTCTGCACAAAATTCTGACATAATATGGGAGAGGTTCTTCTGGGTTATGGTTTTAGTTCTGTCTGTTTTCTTTTCACTTCTCTTGGTGACGTACATAGATCCCAGCCCTCGGTTGATAATTCCTTCTCCCCACAGTCTTGGTTTTACAAATTTCTTCTCATCATCTGAAAGGGAATCTAAAACTGCCTCCTGTGCCTTCTCTGAGTCCCTGAAAAGTGAGCCAAGCCACTGTCCTTGAGATATTAAGACCCCATCGGTCACACATGGCTACATTAGCATTTTAGAAAATAGTATTTGGAGAGAAAAAGTAATTGCAAGGATAGAAAAGAAATAAAAAGCTTCCTGGACACCAAATGATCCTTTACATATTTGTGATTAAGATGCAATACATACTTTGATTGTCCCTGTAAATCTACAGAGAAGGAGAAAATGTGCCTAGCAAAATGGGACATGGAATATCAAGGGTTCAAAACACTATGAAATAAACCCATAAAATATCTAATGTACTAAGTTCATTAGCCCTTCCCAAAACCAGAGAACATTTGTTCATAAAAAGAAAAGTATGAAAAACAAATTGTAAGTGTATTAATAATTTAAACTTGGGCCACGAAAAAAGAAAATATCATCATAATTTTAAAAATTAAATTAGTCAGTTAATTGAGATTTCAAACACTCATGCTAACTATGGTGTGAGAAGTTAGGCATTAATGATACTTCATTGCAAGTGGGTTTTATATCATTAGTCAGAATGGGTCAATTCCGGAGCTGGATGTTAGCTGTTTTAATCATTTACATTTCCCCCCATGTTCTTAAATTTCATCTCTATTCTTCTCACTATCAAGAAGCTAGAGTGTGCCTCTTTATGGAAAAAATAGCTAAAAAGTCATGTCCTTCCTCTCTCTGGTTCTTGTATATTTGTTCCGGCAGTCAGCTGAAATATAAATAAACTTCACTTATCAAGTAAAGTTTAATTATCTGAACTCTATAGTGTGGGGTTCCAAACTCCCAATCATGGACCAGTGCTAGTCTGTGGCCTGTTAGGAACCAGGCCACGCAGCAGGAGGTGAGTGGCAGGGGTAACCAAAACATCTCCCCTCCCCAGTCCATGGAAAAAACTGTCTGCGCTCCCCAGTCCATGAAACTGAACCCTGGTTTCACAAAAGTTGGGAACCATTGTTATAGTGTCAGTGCATACAGATAGAAGATGCTTATTCTTTTACTGAGCCTCAGCACAATCATTTGGCTAGTGAGGACAAAGAGGAGAACATCACATCACATTTGTTGAGATAGCATTGTCTCAGTCATCACTATTGAGGATAAGATATACACACTTTTGTATATAAAATGGGCATCCCAGGTGGTGATAGAACAGTGGTAAAGAACCCACCTGTCAATGCAGGAGACATAAGAGATGTGGGTTCATCCCTGGATCAGGAAGATTCCCTGGAGGAGGGCATGGCAACTCACTCTAGTATTCTTGTCTGGGAAATCCCATGGATAGAAGAGCCTGTTGATTTACAGGGTCACAAAGAGTCAGACACCACTGAAGCAATTTAGGGCACAGATGTATATAAAATAGATAAACAACAAGGACCTCCTATATAGCCTAGGGAACTCCACTCAATATTCTGTAATCCAGAAGGGAAATGAAAAAGAATATATATGCACAACTGAATCACTTTGCTGTACATTTGAAACTAACACATCATAAATCAATTGTAATTCAATAAAAAAGTTAAAAAAACTAATTAAAAATTAAATTAAAAAAGGAAAATCAGCCTGAACTCCAGGGTTCTTTGTCCTCCACAATCATTAAATTTTAAACCCATCAAGAAATGAAATGTTGGATGAATGGTTAAAACATTGACTGAATTAATTTATCATTTATTCAGTCAGGAAATACTTTTAACCCAATGTTTTTATACTCATTTTTTAAATTTTCATAATTGTGGAGATTATTCTATTATAACTAATCATCCATTTACTACTGGAATTATCTTTTAACTTTCAATTTCCCTGAATTATAATCTCTCCTATACAAAAATCCAGATTACATTCTTTCATCAAATTATCTTGCTATACACTTCATGAAGATTGTCTGTTTTCTTAAAACAAATAAACAAACAAGCAAAAAAACCACACAACTTTACTGTCTATTAAATAAATTTGGGGTCAGTAGTGTATCATTGAGTCCTCTACAAAGCCAGGCCTCAACTTACCTTTTTAACTTTGTTTTCAAATACTTTCCTTTGGCAAGATATTTCCCCAAAATGGGTTAATAGACTTTCAAGCTACAAAATAACAAAATAACATTTGAAATTGCATGGTTAGCTTCAAGGTGATCTGTACAGAAGAAATAAATAGAAAATGTGTGATGTATCTTCAAACGGATTGTCTAACATATAAAAGCCAAATCCTCAGAAATAAAATTATACACATAATGAATACATTAAGGGTTGAAGGAAGCTGTACCAAAAGTTGATGTTAGGAATTTGCCCCTAGACTCCTGCTGTGAATGGATATAAGAAAAGCCTTTGAGCTAAGTCATATCTAGAGGAAGGCAGAGCCACAAGAAATTCAGATCTTTGAGGTTTGGGTGCTGATGGATGGTCATCTTTAAGTTAGACCCACTATTTACTCATTCTTTCATCATCCAGTTTCTGATGTATGAGTGTGCTCAGTCACTCAGTCATGTCTAACTCTTTGAGACCCCTGGACTGTAGTTCACCAGGCCCCTTTGTCCATGGGATTTCCCAGGCAAGAATACTGGAGTGGGTTGCCATTTCCTCTTTTAGGGGATTTTCCCAATCCTGTGATTAAACCTGCACCTCTGGTGACTCCTGCATTGGCAGGGGGATTCTTTACCACTGAGCCACCTGGGAAGTCCTTTTGATATATAATACTCATTATGTACAGGTTAAATGAATGACTTAGTATTTCATAATTTTCATGTTCTTTACAATTGCCTGAAGCATTAGGTTGGGTTTTCTTGGGCATTCAAGATATCCAGGAGTCACAAATTAATGATAATTTAGGAAATAATCAAAAGTTTGGTAACTCTGGGCAGTATAGTCAGGAGATACTACAGCCTAAGGCCTATAAAGCAATGCCTGAAAGTTAGATAATCCTATGTTTTTAATGTAATCTAAAAGCAAATATAAGTCACTAGAAAGAGGAAGGGTTATGAATAAAATAGAAATATACAGAGAATAGATATGTGGTTTCCAAGGGGGAGATAAGAGGGGGAGGGATGGAGTGAGAGTTTGGGATTAGCAGATGCAAACTATAATGTAAAGAATAAATAACAAACAAGGCCCTACTGTATAGTACAGGAAGCTATATTCAATATCCTGTGATAACCATCAGTTCAGTTCAGTTCAGTCACTCAGTTGTGTACAACTCTTTGAGATTCCATGGACTGTGGAATACCAGGTTTCCCTGTCCATCACCAACTCCCAGAGCTTATTCAAACTCATTCGAACCAGTGATGCCATCCAACCATCTCATCCTCTGTCGTTCCCTTCTCCTCCTGCCTTCAATCTTTCTCAGCATCAGGGTCATTTCAAATGAGTCAATTCTTCTCATCAGGTGGCCAAAGCTTTGGAGTTTAAGCTTCAGCACCAGTCCTTACAGTGAATATTCAGGTCTAATTTCCTTTAGGATGGCCTGGTTGGATCTCCTTGTAGTCCAAGGGACTCTCAAGAGTTTTCTCCAACACCACAGTTCAAAAACATCAATTCTTCGACACTCAGCTTTCTTTATAGTCCAACTCTCACATCCATACATAACTAATGGAAAAACCATAGCTTTGACTAGATGGACGTTTGTTGACAAAGTAATGTCTCTGCATTTTAATATGCTATCTAGGTTGGTCATACTTATCTTCAAGGAGCAAGCATCTTTTAATTTCATGGCTGCAGTCACCATCTGCAGTGATTTTGGAGCCCCCCCCCAAAAGTAAAGTCTCTCACTATTTCCATTATTTCCCCATCTATTTGCCATGAAGTGATGGGACCAGATGCCATGATCTTAGTTTTCTGAATGTTGAACTTTAAGCCAACTTTTTCACTCTCCTCTTTCACTTTCATTAAGAGGCTCTTTAGTTCTTCTTTGTTTTCTGCCATACGGGTGGTGTCATCTGCATATCTGAGGTTATTGATATTTCTCCTGGCAATCTTAATTCCAGCTTATGCTTTATTCAGCCTGGCATTTTGCATGATGTACTCTGTATATAAGTTAAATAAGCAGAGTGACAATATACAGCCTTGATATATTCCTTTCCTGATTTGGAACCAGTCTGTTGTTCCATGTCCAGTTCTAACTGTTGCTTCTTGACCTGCTTCTGATTTCTCAAAAGGCAGGTCAGGTGATCTGGGATGTTCATCTCTTTAAGAATTTTCCATAGTTTGTTGTGATAACCATAATGGAAAAGAATATGAAAAAAATGTTTATAAATAGCTGAATTGCTTAGCTGTACAGCAGGTATTAATACAAGACTGTAAAGCAATTATACTTTAATAAAACATAAAATATAATGGAAATTCTTTCACTTTGTTTTTAGTTTCCTTTGTTGTGCAGAAGCTTTTAATTTTAATTAGGTCCCATTTGTTTATTTTTGCTTTTATTTCCAATATTCTGGGAGGTGGGTTATAGAGGATCCTGTTTTGGTTTATGTCAGAGTGCTTTCCTCTAGGAGTTTTATAGTTTCTGGTCTTACATTTAGATCTTTGATTCATTTTGAGTTTACTTTTGTGTATGGTGTTAGAAAGTTTTCTAGTTTCATTCTTTTACAAGTGGTTGACAAGTTTTCCCAGCACCGCTTGTTAAAGAGATCGTCTTTTCTTCATTGTATATCCTTGCCTCCTTTGTCAAAGATAAGGTGTCCATATGTGCATGGATTTATCTCTGGGCTTTCTATTTTGTTCCATTGATCTATATTTCTGTCTTTGTGCCAGTACCATACTGTCTTGATGACTGTGGCTTTGTAGTATAGCCTAAAGTCAGTCAGGCTGATTCCTCCAATTCCATTCTTCTTTCTCAAGATTGCTTTGGCTATTCGAGGTTTGTGTATTTCCATACAAGCTGTGAAATTATTTGTTCTAGTTCTCTGAAAAAGACCTCTGGTAGCTTGATAGGAATTGCATTGAATCTATAGATTGCTATGGGTAGTATACTCATTTTCATTTATATTGATTCTTCCAATCCATGAACAGGGTATATTTCTCCATCTATTTGTGTCCTCTTTGATTTCTTTCATCAGTGTTTTATAGTTTTCTATATATAGGTCTTTTTTTTTTTCTTTAGGTAGATATATTCCTAAGTATTTTATTCTTTTTGTTTCATTGGTGAATGGAGAACAGTGTGGAGATTCCTTAAAAAACTGTAAATAGAACTGCCATATGACCCAGCAATCCCACTGCTGGGCATACACACCAAGGAAATCAGAATAAAAAGAGACACGTGTATCCCAATGTTCATTGCTGCACTGTTTACAATAACCAGGACACAGAAGCAACCTAGATGTCCATCAACAGATGAATGGATAAGAAAGCTGTGGTACATATACAGAGTGGAATATTACTCAGCCATAAACAAGAATACATTTGAATCAGTTCTACTGAGGTGGACGAAACTGGAGCCTATTATACAGAGTGAAGTAAGGCAGAAGGAAAAACAACAATACAGTATACTAACGCATATATATGGAATTTAGAAAGATGGTAATGATAACCCTGTATGTGAGACAGCAAAAGAGATGCAGATGTATAGAACAGTCTTTTAGACTCTATGAGGGAGTTCAAGGGTGGGATGATATGGGAGAATGGCATTGAAACATGTAAATTATCATATGTGAAATGAATCGCCAGCCCAGGTTTGATGCATGATATAGCGTGCTCAGGGCTGGTGCATCGGGATGACCCAGAGGGTTGGAATCGTGAGGGAGGTGGGAGAGGGGTTCTGGAAGGGGAACACATATATACCCATGGCAGATTCATATCAATGTCAGGCAAAACCAACACAGTAATGTAAAGGGGAAAAAAATCATAAATAAATAAATAAATATATAAATATATATAATGGAAATTTAATAAGGGACCTTAAAGAGCAACCTTTGCTATTGTGGGTCCAGCTCATGGCAGGATAGAGAAACAAGATGATTTACTAAGTCAATGATCTCAGTCTTATTCACATGTAGTTTAAGACGACCTCTTTCTGCTTAGATTTCAGGCTCAATAAGCAAATGTCTCAGGACTAAAATGCAAAGAGAAAATTGCTACAGAAAGGCAATGCCTGCAGAAAGGGCATACATACAAAATATCTTGATTGAAAAAGCAGTGGTCTCCACCATTACGAGTAGAACATGTGTAGTCTATTAGAAACAGTTTTATTTATCTGTGTCTACTTATAACATTTCTGTTTTCTTTTTCTGGGTTTAATTCTGGGTCTGTAAGTTTGGTTTGAAGACATGGGATGCATCATGGCATGTCACATGGTCATGGAATCCACTGAAATCTCTTGACAGCCTTATGTGCCTAGTCTTTCCCTGGGTGTCCCTCCATCTCATGGCTTATACTGCAGTTCTTGGGATAAATCTCTATTTTCGATCACCTCCTCCTTGTTTCATGCATTAATGACAATGACTACTACAAGGACCTACTATATAGTATAGGGAGCTCTGCTCAGCATTACATAAAAACCTAAATGGGAAAATAATTTGAAAAAGAATAATTTAACTATATGTATAACTGAATCACTTTGCTCTACACTTGGAACTAACACAACATTGTTAATCAACTATTTATTGCTGTTATTCAGTCACTCAATCATGTCTGATTTTACGACCCCCCTGGACTGCAGCCTGCCAGGTGTCCCTGTCCCGCATCATCTCCTGAAGTTTGCCCAAGTTCATGTGCATTGCATCGGAGATGTCATACATCCACTTCATCCTTTGACACCCTCTTCTCCTTCTGCCCTCAATCTTTCCCAGCATCAGGGACAGTTGGCTGTTTGTATCAGATGACCAAAATATTGGAGCTTCAGCTTCAGGGTCAGTCCTTTCAATGAGTATTCAAAGTTGATTTCCCTTAAGATTGACTGGCTTGATATCCTTACTGTCCAAGGGACTTTCAGAAGTCTTCTCCACCGCCAGTTTGAAGGCATCAATTCTTTGGCATTCTGCTTTCTTTACAGTCCAGCTCTCACAACTGTATGTGACTACTGGGAAGACCACAGCCTTGACAATATGGATTTTGTTGGCAGAGTAATGTCTCTGTTTTTCAACACACTGTCTAGGTTTGTCATAGCTTTCCTGACAAGAAGCTATCTCATTCTTATTTCATGAGACTTCAGTCACCATTTGCAGTGATTTTAGAGCCCAAAAAGAACTGTCATCTCTTAGCTTCTGCCATTAGAGTGGTATCACCCATATATCTGAGAATGTTGATGTTTCACACGTCTATCTTGATTCTAGCTTGTAACTCATCCAGGCAGGCATTTCTCATGGTATGCTCAGCATATAGGTTAAACAACTATTCTCCAATATAAAATAAAAAGTACCCATGAGCATGATGGGCAACTGGGAGCCTCCTACATTACTGGTGAGACTGCAAAATATGGCTACCATACATTTGGGAAGTTCTATGTAAAGTTTTGTGTACAGTGACCATATGACTCAGAACCACCACCTAAATATTTACCAAAGATAAGTGGAAACTGATATTAATTCAACGTTTATATGATGTTCTGGAAAAGGCAAAACTCCATTCAGTTCAGTTCAGTTATTCAGTTGTATCCAGTACCCATGGACTGCAGTGCGCCAGGCTTGCATGTCCATCATCAACTCCTGGAGTTTACTCAAACTCACATCCATTGAGTCGGTGATGCTACTAGCTATTACATCCTATGTCATCCCTTTCTCTACCTGCCTTCAATCATTCCCAACATCAGGGTATTTTCAAACAAGTCAGCTCTTTGCATTACGTGGCCAAAGTATTGGAGTTTCAGCTTCAACATCAGTCCTTCCAATGAATACCTAGGACTGATCTCCTTTAGGATGGACTGGTTGGATCTTCTTGCAGTCCAAGGGACTTTCAAGAGTTTTCTCCAATGCCACAGTTCAGAAGCATCAATTCTTCAGTGCTCAGCTTTCTTTATAGTCCAACTCTGACATCCATACATGACTACTGGAAAAACCATAGCCTTGACTAGATGGACCTTTGGGAAAAGTAACATCTCTGCTTTCTAATAGGCTTTCTGGGTAGGTCATAACTTTTCTCCCAAAAAATAAGTGTTTTTTTTTCCTTTTTAATTTTCATGGATGCAGGCATCATCTGCAGTGATTTTGGAGCCCCCTAAAATAAGTCTGCCACTGTTTCTACTGGTTCTCCATCTATTTGCCATGAAGTGATGGGACCACATGTTATGATCTTAGTTTTCTGAATGCTGAGCTTTAAGCCAACTGTTTCACTCTCCTCTTTCACTTTCATCAAGAGGCTCTTTAGTTCTTCTTCACTTTCTGCCATTAGGGTGGTGTCATCTGCATATCTGAGTTTATTTATATTTCTCCCAGCAATCTTGATTCCAGCTTGTGCTTCTTCCAGTCCTGCATTTCTCATGATATACTCTGCATATAAGTTAAATAAGCAGGGTAACAATGTACAGCCTTTATGCATTCCTTTTCCTATTTTAAACCAGTCTATTGTTCCATGTCCAGTTCTAACTGTTTCTTCCTGACCTGCATACAGATTTCTTAAGAGGCAGGTCAGGTGATCTGGTGTTCCCATCTCTTGAAGAACTTTCACAGTTTGTGGTGATCTACACAGTCAAAGTTTTGGCATAGTCAATAAAACAGAAACACATGTTTTCTGGAACTCTCTTGCTTTTTCGATGATCCAGTGGATGTTGGCAATTTCATCTCTGGTTCCTCTGCCTTTTTTAAAACCTGCTTGAACATTTGGAAGTTCATGGTCACATATTGTTGAAGCCTGGCTTGGAGAATTTTGAGCATTACTTTACTTGCGTGTGAGATGAGTGCAACTGTGCTGTAGTTTGAGCATTCTTTGGCATTGCCTTTCTTTGAGATTGAAATGAATACTGACCTTTTCCAGTACTGTGGCCATTGCTGAGTTTTCCAAATTTGCTGGTATATTGAGTGCAGCACCTTCACAGCATCATCTTTTAGGATTTGAAATAACTCATCTGGAATTCCATCATCTCCACTGGCTTTGTTCATAGTGATGGTTCCTAAGGCCCACTTAACTTCACATTCCAGGATGTGTGGGTCTAGGTGAGTGCTCATACCATAGTGATTATCTGGGTCATGAAGATCTTTTTGTGTACAGTTCTTCTGTGTATTCTTGCCACCTCTTTTTAATATCTTCTGCTTCTGTAGGTCCATACCATTTCTGTCCTTTATTGAGCCCATCTTTGCATGAAATATTCCCTTGGTATCTCTTATTTTCTTGAAGAGATCTCTAGTCTTTCCCATTCTATTGTTTTCTTATATTTCTTTTCATTGATCACTGAGGAAGTCTTTCTTATCTCTCCTTGCTATTCTTTAGAACTCTGCATTCAAATGGGTATATCTTTCCTTTTCTCCTTTGCTTTTCACTTCTCTTCTTCTCACAGCTATTTGTAAAACCTCCAGACAGCCATTTTGCTTTATTGCATTTCTTTTTCTTGGGGATGGTCTTGCTCCCTGTCTCCTGTACAATGTCATGAACCTCCACTCATGTTTCTTCTCACATTCTGTCTGTCTCATCTAGTCCCTTAAATCTATTTCTCACTTTCACTGCATAGTTATAAGGGATTTGATTTAGGTCATACCTGAATGGTCTAGTGGTCCTCCCTACTTTCTTCAATTTAAGCCTGAATTTGGGAATAAGGAGTTCATCATCTGAGTCACAGTCAGCTCCCAGTCATTTTTGCTGACTGTATAGAGTTTCTTCATCTTTGGCTGCAAAGAATATAACCAATCTGATTTCGGTGTTGACCATCTGGTGATGTTCATGTGTAGAGTCTCCTCTTGTGTTGTTGGAAGAGAGTGTTTGCTATAACCATTTCATTCTCTTGGCAGAACTCTGTTAGCCTTTGCCCCGTTTTATTCTGTACTCCAAGGCCAAGTTTGCCTGTTACTTCCTGCTTTTGCATTCCATTCCCCTGTAATGAAAAGGACATTTTTTTTTTTTTTTTTGAGTGTTGGTTCTAGAAGGTCTTCTATGTCTTCATAGAACCATTCAACTTCAGCTTCTTCAGTATTACTGGTTGGGGCACAGACTTGAATTACCATGATTTGAGGAAACAGATCATTGTCAGAATTTAATTCCAGAGAGTCTCTGACCACAGGGACAGCATGAGGAAAATGTTTGGGGATGACGAATGTATCTGCATTTTGTGTGGGGTGGTAGATATATGACTTCATGCATTTATCAAAGGGCTTCCCAGGTGGGTCATTGGTAAGGAATCTACCTGTCTCTGCAGAAGTCACAGGAGACATGGGTTTAATCCCCAGGTCAGAAAGATTCTCTGGAGAACTGAATGGACTCCGGTATTCTGGTCTGGAGAATATCATGGACAGAAAGGCCTGGTGGGCTATAAGTGCATAATGTCACAAAAGCATTCCAGACAATTGAGCACACATCAAAACCCATAACACTGTCCACCAGGGAGAGTTAATTTTACTCTTCGTAAATTTAAAAAATAAGAGTCGGACATGACTTAGCCACTGAACAACAACAAATTTAAAAAGAAAACAATTATGAAACATAAAATGGATTGGTTTGGCAAAAGGGAATGTCTCTTTTAGTTAGGTTTAACTCTGAATACTAATCATTATGATGTCTGGATAGAGTGATGGTGCTGCAGACAAAAATGGTGTTAATAATTTTTTGGAAACATGCAAATGATGAGAGCAAAGGAAAGGGCAAGAAAATGAGAGTGATATGGATTGAGTGCAGTGTATTGTGAGCTCATTTCTAGGCTGTTAACATGCATGATTTCTCTTCATATTGATGATTATTACTATATTCATTTGATGGACAGTGAAACCTAGGCTTGTCCAGAGGAAAGAGAATATTTTCTGAAGATACACTTCTTCTGTATATAGAATACATAACACCAACCCAGGAATATCATTCAGGGAGGGTCATGAACATGAGGAAATACATAAGAAGTCATTAAACAAAATTCTGCTTACAGTTTAACAATTTTCTCAGTTTTTTGATAATAATTTCAAATAGTCTTGGGGACATGATTGAGAAACAATGGCTGATTGATAATGCAAATACATGGAGTTTTAGATATTAAAAGAGCAGTGCCCAAGGAATATTTCACTTTCTAATGGGACCGAGTGATCTAGTGGTCTGCCACAGGGTTGGTTCTGTGTTGTTCTATAATCTAAGACACAACTCAAGTGAAGGCATATCGTGCAAGCTTGTCAAATTCACATGTTTTACAGAGGCAGATAAATAATTTACCTGCTGGATAGATTATTCAAAATATCATGCCAGGCTAGAAATAAGGAAAGAAGCAAACTCTTGAAATTTAGCAAGGATCAATGTAAGCATATGCATTTTAGTTCAGAAAAAAATAATTGTATAACACAGAGAATGTGTTGCCAACGTTTTGTGAGAGTGAGACATAAAGAGTGTTTTTCTAGGTACTTGTGTATATCATTTACATTTACAAAATTCAAAAAGTAGAGGTGAAAAATTTTGATTTTAAAACAAGTTTGGGGAACATAAATCTGTTTTTATCTGTCAGATTGGAACATGATCAATGATGTAACTGTAAATATATGTCCCATCTCAAGTTATATTAAAGGACATACAGAATAGAATTGATACCAATGGAGGTGTTAAGTCAGTTCCTCTGTTTTCACCTAACCATAAAAGTGAGCCTGATTCTTGACTTTACTGTATATGTGTATGTGCATCCTGTTTGCATTTGTGTATTGGGAGCCATTGAGTTCTGGTGAAATATCTTCAGTCTTCCTGATGGAAATGAGACGGCAAGCTTTGTTTTTCTTACCTGTTAAATTAAATAATTAATTCAACCAATATTTGTTCAGGGTATAACATGCATTCCAGACATGTTTCTGGGGCTACTATTACAGTAGTGAATTAAAATATATAGATTTTCTATTAATAAAAATGAAGATATGGCCATTTTGTCATATCTGTCAGAATTCAAATAACTTGTTTTTTATTTATGCGTATAATCATTGCCAAGCTTGACAGTTACTGACAGAGGGAACAAGTTAGAATAAACAAACATTTTATGTCCTGATGACATTTAGAAATTTCGTACAAAGGTATTGATTTTCCAAGACAGAATTAAACCACTTTGCTGATTTAGGCTGTAACTTCAAAGATCACTTTGGGCATTTTAGTGATAACCCTATTAAAATGTCTCCTTTTGACCAGTGATTCATTTGAACTGCATCACATATCTGGCAAATTTGATATTTTAAATTTGAAAATGACAGGAAAAAAAAAAAGCACACCAAGAAAAGGTCTTGTTTGAATTGTCAGGTCTCTGTGAATGGCTGTATGCTATGGCATGGGGAAGACCCTGCTCATTGGCCAGCAGCCCTGAGCACCAAAGCAGGAAGGCCCTCAAAAGCTGATATCCTGGGAAGCTGAAAACACAGCCAGACCAACGCAGCCAACATGGAAGCCTCACAGGTATGTAATTAGGATCTTTTTTGCCAGACTGAAAAGTCATAAAAAGAATGGCCCCATGGATTATGGGCAAATATTGGCCAGAAAGAATTATTTACAAAAGTAAGAAGGATAGATGACTTCAGCCTCTTTGGAAAGAAAAGGATGACCTATCTCTAACTACAAAGGGAGAAAAATAACCACCTTTTTTTTTTTTTTAAATAGAAGTCTAGTTGGTTTACAACATTGTGTTAGTTTCAAGTATAAGGCAAGGTGGTTCAGTTATATATATTTTAAGGAAGAGAAGGCAAATCAAAACTTTATTTGCATAATTGTCATGGAAGGGAAGCCGTATAATGATCCCATGACTTCTGTCCTGTGTACATTTGCTTCTCTGGGCTGGTCTGGCAGTCAGAAATGGTTCTGAATGTTTGCTTTTCATTAAGATTTATTCTCAGTGTGCCTAGGAACATATTAGTATATTTATCCTAAAGTTGGGAAATTAGAACATGAATTCTAGGCCAGAGAAAATAAGAGAGTGATCGAGACAGATATCCCTGGAGGAGGAAATGGCACCCCACTCCAGTATTCTTGCCTGGAAAATTCCAAAGACAGAGGAGTCTGACAGGCTATAGTCCATGGGGTTGCAAAGAGTCAGACAGGACTGAGCACGTACACACACTATACAATCAATAACTGCCTCCTTACAGCTCATTTGACACCTAGGAGTTATTTTCACAAATCTAAAGCAGAAGTTTAAGCACATTTCAATCATTTCTAGGAGAAGTCTTTGGGTCACCATCACAGATTATAAATGTTCAGGACACGTTTTTTCCATTGACCAATCATTTACCAAGAATCTACCACCAGGCAGGCACTGCAAATCCCTACTTGTTAGATCACATCACTGTCTCCTTCAAACTGTTCACTTGCTAGTGGAAGAGAAACAGACATCCACAGATAATGACAATGTACTATCACAAATTGTTAATTTTCTGGCCAGCTTTGTCTCCAAGTGGGTCATGGTAGTGGCCTTCTCAGAGAATAAGTTCAGAACTGAACCTCCAAGAACACATGTAGGCTACCCAGTGAAAATGGAAAGAGGTGAAGGGAAAATAGGAAATTCTAAATGAGAGGAGCAAGATGAGGATGACCAGATGCTTCAGCAGATTTCACCTAAAAGATGAGGAAAATAGTTGTCTTGTCCAACAACTGCAAAAAATGACCCTGAAAGAGTAGGAGGAATTATAACATGAACATTTTTTGCTTTGGAAACTTTATCCTAAAGGCAAGAATGGAGTCCACTGAGGGAATTCCACGGTCGTCCAGTGGCTAAGACTCCATGCTCCCAACTCTGGTGGCCCAGGTTCAATCCCTGGTCTAGGAACTAGATCCCACGTGGTGCAGCTAAAGGTCTCATGTACCACAACAAAGATCCAGGATCCTGCATGCTGCAACTAAGACTGGCACAGCTAAATAATTTTTTTTTTGTAAAGACAGAATCCAGTGAACCAGGGTGTTCATATTCTCTCTCAAGATCATCTATGGCATTTTGGTTGAGTTACAGAGAGACCTGTAGTCTAGAGATGTGTGCTGAGCCACTGAAAGCACTCAGCAAGAAATTTGCTTGTTGGAGGTTGACAAAAAGGTAACATGTGTCATCAAGGCAGGGTTGCCCCTCAGGAATCAATTGGGGAACTATTTGAAGCAATGAACCTATGACTGATTTGGGGATGGATTCTTTCCTTAATTGCCATTTTTATATCTGGTTTCAAAAATGGAATGTATGAAAAAGCTGGGAAGTTCTTTAGAATTGGCCATAAAGAAAAATCTAAGTTAATTATGACACAGATGATTGAATTGTATCAATTTCTGTGACATTAGTCCTTCCGAAGAGTAGCTGTAGCTCTTACATCAGTACAAGTAAGCCTTCATGGTGGTGAATGCTTCATGCAGAATTCTCATCTGAATCTTTTGGACTGGTAAGGAAGCCTCTGGGAGGTGGACTTGAAAGATCTGGAAAGGAATCTCTAGGACCAAGGGGATCACTTGTTTGGAATGCTTTTCACATTTTTAAGAAAAAGTAGACAAGTGAAATTCTCAGAAGACTTACAGTGGAGTTACAGGGTTTACAAACCACATCTTGCCCTTTTATAGAGATTTTTTTTTTTTTGCAGGAGCAAATCATCTTGTCCTGCTCATTTGCAGCCCTGTGTGTCCACAACTCTCTGTTCTACACCACTTCCTCTTTAGTGGTCTATAGTGTGCTCTCTTCTGGAGTTCCATAAAGAGAGGACTGTTGGTTATACTTGAACCTGGCTCCATGGCATTGCTCCTGGATGCAGGGGGAGGGCACATTGCTCCTGTGCCCTGACCTTTGGTTTGGTGGTCATAGAATGAACGCAGGCTTCAGTTCCCATAGGTCAAAGAAGATGTGATTTGAAGTTCTGTGAGTCTCAGATTGGACTTCAATTTTTCTCCCAAAGGCTTTGATGTCTTTGAGTGACTTCCCATACGTTAGATTTTCTTCACAAGAAACTGAAAACATCAGCCAAATTTTGTTCTGAGATTTTGCAAGTCCCTAAACATAATATGCTTGTCTGACTTGGGATAACAGTTGCCTCGTACCAATGTACTTCTGAAATCTAGGCCACAGAGCATGTGAAAGAGAATGCAAGTGATGTTCTGATTTGTGGCTCAGATAACCAGATGAGCAGGCCCCATATGAGCAGCCATAATTTTCTCTTCCAGCAGCAGAAAGTGAAAGTCACTCGGTCATGTTCAACTCTTTGCAACTCCATAGACTATATAGTCCATGGAATTCTCCCAGCCAGAATACTGGGGTGGGTAGCCTTTCCCTTCTATAAGGGATCTTTTCAACTCAGGGATCAAACCCAGGTCTCCCTCATTGCAGGCATATTCTTTATTAGGTGAGTTACCCAGGAAGCCCAGCAGTAGAACCAGGGCTCAAATCTAATTTAAAATTTCTTTGGTTTTAACCCTCCAGATATCTGTCCTGGAAGCAGATAGTTTCAGGGCAAAACTAATCTCTTAAAACAGGATGCAATAGACTTCCAAAGGGCTCTTTGCTCCAAGATATCTCTCTTATTGACCCTACAAGAGTTCTGTGTTAAGAAGCCAAGGTAAGGTTTGCCCAGGTGCCTCTGTGTACTTGGCCAACAGCCTCTGAGACCACCCACCCAAGCTCACCAGGAGCTGGAGGGTGATAGTCCTTCCCCAGGACCCTCCAAAGCCCAGGGGTACAAAAATGACTCTAAATCCAGACATGCATATTGAAGTAAGTTAAAGGACTTAATATGAGGCACAGAAGAAGATAATGCCAAAAAGCAAGCAGTAGTTGGTATACATTTAGTGATTAGGGCAGCCTTTCCTTCTCCAGCTGCTGCTGAGATGGCTGAAATTAGTCAAATTCAATATAAAATGGAATACACTGAAAGTGTTAGCAAATGAAGGTCTGGAAAAATTAAAGGTAGCATGGCCAAATGCTGACCTATAACAAGGATTCCAAGAAGGAGTTTCAAATGCTAGTTTGAGTATGCAGGTTCCAGAGAGAATTGTGGTATAAGGAAATAATGAAAACATTTCATTTTCAAGACCAGTAGATCTTGACCTTATACAATCAAATCCCTTTAAGCTTCTGGCACTAAAATCACCATCTCATGTGCTTATGCTAAATGAAAGACCACTAAATTTTCTGGATTTAGAAACACCTCCTCCAGCCCCTCAAACCAAAAAAAAAAAAAAATTCGTGAAGTTGAGAGGCTAAAAAGAGAGCACTCTATGAGTGAAAATGCTGTTTGCAAAAATGGATAGCTGGTCAGAACTGAATCCATGTATGACATTTCAAATATAGAGGCAATGACTGAAGGAACTTCAGAAGAAATGACAGTTATAGATGGAGCTTTGTTAAGATGACAGATAATCAAACTAAATAGATATCTACAACTTCTTGAAGAGGAGAACAAAGATTGTGCTAAAAGAGAAATGGCCATGTATTCAATTACTGTAGCATTCTGGCAGCCTAATAGCTGGCTCTGGTTTTGCCAATAGAGGTAACCTCAACTCTCAAAAATATTGTCTCAACATCTGGAAATGTAAAGGATTTGCAAACTTAAAAAAAATAGCCAAGGTAAGCCAAGGCCTCCCACATTTTGGCCATTACTGTACCATTCTCTTCTGTTTTTGTTTTATTGACTACATTAAGGACTTTGGCTGTATGGATCACAACAAACTGTGGAAAATTCTTAAAGAGATGGGAATACCAGACCACCTGATCTGCCTTCTGAAAAATCTTTATACAGGTTAAGAAGCAACACTTAGAAGTGGACATGGAAAAACAGACTGATTTCAAATTGGGGAAGGAGTACTTCAAGACTGTATATTGTCACCTTGATTATTTAACTTATAGAGTACATCATGCCAAATGCTGGGCTGGATGAAGCACAAGCTGCAATCAAGATTGTTGGGAGAAAAAACAACAACGTCAGATATGCAGATGACACCACGATCATGGCAGAAAGTGAAGAAGAACTAAGGAGCCTCTTGATGAAAGTGAAAGAGGAGAGTGAAAAAGTTGGCTTAAAATTCAACATCCAGAAAACTAAGATCATGGCATCTGGTCCCATCACTTCATGGCAAATAGATGGAGAAATAATGGAAACAGTGAGAGACTGTTATTTTGGGTTCCCAAATCACTGCAGATGGTGACTGCAGTCATAAAATTAAAAGATGCTTGCTTCTTGGAAGAAAAGCTATGACCAATCCAGATAGCATATTAAAAAGCAGAGACATTACTTTACCTACAATGGTCCATTTAGTCAAAGCTATGGTTTTTTCCAGTAGTCATGTATGGATGTGAGAGTTGGACTATAAATAAAGCTGAGTGCTGAAGAATTGATGCTTTTGAACTGTGGAGTTGGAAAAGGCTCTTGAGAGTAACTTGGACTGCAAGGAGATCAAACCAGTCCATCCTAAAGGAAATCAGACCTGAATATTCACTGTAAGGACTGATGCTGAAGCTGAAACTCCAATGCTTTGGCCACCTGATGTGAAGAACTGATCTTTTCATTTGAAAAGACCTTGATGCTGGGAAAGATTGAAGGCAGGAGAAGGGAACAGCAGAGGATGAGATGGTTGGATGGCATCACTGATTCGATGGACATGAGTTTGATTAAGCTGCGGGCGTTGGTGATGGACAGGGAAGCCTGGCATACTGCATTCCATGGGATCGCAGAGTAACACACGACTGAGCAACTGAACTGATTGATTGTACCATTCTCACAGTTTTTGACATTTACACTAATTTTTACTTGTTTCTCCTCTTTTTCTTTTTTCAAATTAACTTAATACATTATCAAAGAGAAAATTTCTCATCACTACTAAATAATAAATAGTATAATAGGACACAAGTGAAAGATATTTTTTCCAAATAAATATAAAGAAAGCGTAACAATTTGCATAAATCCTACTCATCTGTGGAAAACTAAATCATTTCACAAATACTGAGCTAAACATGACTAGCAGTATTTGGTACCATAATAAGTATAATTCCTCTTGTCAGGGAATTCAGAATATAGGAAGAGAGAGATACATATAAACAGGCCATTGAAAACTGGTGTCAGTATTTCTGGGATGAAGATAATACTAGAGTATTTTCAGGCACAGAAGAAGAGCATTTAACATCACAGACTTATGTCAGAGAAAAATTTGCTGAAGCAGGTGATGTCAGATCCATGTGTTTGGTAAGGGGCATGCAGAGGCCATGGCTAGATGACAAATTGGCTCCTGAGCAGAGGGACAGATTCTAGAAAAGACATGGGATGAGTGGCATTTCTGTTGCTACAGTGAATGGCAGGGTCAAGGAGTGATGAGAGGCAGTTGAGGTTGAAGGCTAGGCAAGCAGCTTACACTTCATTTTGCAAGTAACAGGCGGAGGGGATGGATTTTGCGCTTTTCAGCAGAAGGTTTTTAAAAGAATGTTACAGTTGCAGTCTAGCGAGTAAACACCACTTAGTGAACAAGGAACACAAAGGCCAGAGCCAGATGGAAAGAAAGCTCTGTAAGTGGTAACTTGTAGAGGCTTTGGAGAGTACCACTGAGAGAGCAGAACCTCACTGCTTAAAAAAGATAGAGGCTGTACAAGTTTGCATTCCCACCAACAGTGTAAGAGGGTTCCTGTTGGTGGGAATGCAAACTTGTACAGCCACTATGGAAAACAGTGTGGAGATTCCTTAAAAAACTGCAAATAGAACTGGCATATGACCCAGCAATCCCACTGCTGGGCATACACACCGAGGAAACCAGAATTGAAAGAGACACGTGTACCCCAATGTTCATCGCCTCATTGTTTACAATAGCCAGGACATGGAAACAACCTAGATGCCCATCAACTGACGAATGGATAAGAAAGCTGTGGTACATATACACAATGGAATATTACTCAGCATTAAAAAAAATTCATTTGAATCAGTTCTACTCAGGTGGACAGAACTGGAGCCTATTATCCAGAGTGAAGTAAGCCAGAAGGAAAAACAACAATACAGTATACTAACGCATATATATGGAATTTAGAAAGATGGTAACTATAACCCTGTATGCGAGAGAGCAAAAGAGACGCAGATGTATAGAACAGACTCGTGAACTCTGTGGATGAGGGCAAGGGTGGGATGATATGGGAGAATGGCAATGAAACATGTTAATTATCATATGTGATATCAATCGCCAGCCCAGGATTGATGCTCGGGGCTAGTGCACCGAGATTTCCCAGGGGGAGGGAATCGGGAGGGAGGAGGGAAGGGGGTTCTGGAGGGGGAGCATATGTAAACCCATGGCGGTTTCATGTCAATGTATGGCAAAACCAACACAATAAAGTAAAGAAGATTAAAAAAAATAAAATAAATCATAACTCCTGTTAAAAAAAAAAAAAGATAGAGGCTGAATGGTCTTCCCTCCTGGTCCAGGCAAGCTTATTCCAAGAATAGAGAATTGGGGAGAAGGTTGAATTAGTGAAGATGAGTATGTTCCCAACTATTCTGTGATTGTGGACAGTATACCTTGAAAGCTGGCCTTCTTGACATTGAATCTATTCTTCCCCTGAGCTGATTACTTTTAAATACTCTTACAGTCTCTAGACAAGATTTTTTCCAACACAAAAATCATGTATTTGTGCTCTTATCTGTGGTTATAGGTAAGTATCTTCCTTTTCAAAGGCTTAGTTTTCTCATCTCTAAAATAGGATTAATGAAAGTTCCCTTAAGAAGCAGTTTTTAAAATCAGCAGATATTAAGTATGAATATACCTTGCCCTGGGGTCTACATACACTGTTGAGACTCAGTAATTGTTAGTTTTTTAATTTCATTTACTACACAATAGTAAGCATGTGAAGGATGCTTGATAATGCTGGTAACTGGAAAGGATTGACTAGCACGTGCTCTGGTGGATTGGAAATGCAGTTAAGGAAATTACATGGACTTCAGGGTTTTGTTCTGATGACAGTGTTACATAATTAGGTGTTTGGACTTTAACTGTATTTGAAGTTATTGTAGACTCTTCTATGCTTTAGTTGTGATGAAGTGATAAAAGAGAACCCATCCAGGCTAAGTACATCATTGGTTCTTCATTACCCCTGATGCTGACTATAATTACTCCAGTTAATAGAACTTTACCTTATTAGTCAGCAAGCTTATTGGAGCTTCCCAGGTGGCACTAGTGTTATGTGTGTGTGTGTGTGTGTGTGTGTGCGCGCGCACGCGCACTTGCACGCTAAGTTGCTTCAGTCATGTCCAACTCTGTGCAACCTTATGGACTGTAACCCACTAGACTCCTATGTCCATGGGATTCTCCAGGTAAGAATACTGGAGTGGGTTGTGATACTATCCTCCAGGGAATCTTCTCAAGCCAGGGATTGAACCTGTGTCTTTTATGTCTCTTGCAATAGCAGGCTGGTTCTGTACCACTTGTGCCACCTGGGAGCCCAAGCCTATTACCAGGCCCACAAAAATCTGTATGTGTGTTGAACTCATTGTAGAAGAGTCCAGAAGCGTCTGCTGAGCCATGATGTCTCCAATCACATCCTCAGACCAACCTGGAGGACAAATAATTAGTTTACAAAGATCTTATGTTTAAGATAGTTAATTTTCGTTTACCTCGGTCATTTATACCAATGTGATTAAAAGATCAGATGATGACAAGGATTCTTGAATGGGATAAAGTAAAAAGTAAATTCTATCCCTCAGAAATAGTTTATGTAGGTCAGGGCAATGTTGTTGATTTTCCATTTTTTAAAGCTTTATATGTGCCCAGGAACTGTGCTAAGTGCTTGATATACATTATTTCACTGAATATTCCCAGTGAGCTTATGATACCACATTTTTTAGAGATGAAACACACTGAGCCTGAGAAAATTAAATAAATTGCCTAAGGTTACAAAGTGAGCTGAGAAGCAGTCTAGCTACCCTGTTTCTTATCTACCTGTAGCCAATGTTCAGGGAGACTGCTAGTTCCTCATTTGTTAGAGGGTAAAAAATATATTTCCACTAATATGAAACTCACAGGGAAGACATAGAAATCAAGTAAGGAAACAAGTGTGAAGGATATTTAAAAAATTAAATGAAATGACTTAGCATGAGAGCCATGACTAATGTATCTCTACATACACATGGCAGTATCATACAAAGGAGATGTCAAATAAGTATTGTGCTTAATGTTGGCTATAAGTGTAAATTATATGAGTTAAATTAGAAGCAAACAAATGGGGTGAAGTAGTTTGGGTGAAGGTCTATGATTTCTGATTAACGTAATATTCAGGTTGATGGAGTTGCCATAGACTCTAAGTAGATTACCCATTTCTTCAAACTTTGTAGGTAGAGGACTCTTATTACCTACTAATATCTTGAACAAAATGTCATCTTTCTAAGTTTTTTAAATTTTAAATTAAAAAATATTTTATATTAAAATATTTTAACATTTTAAAAATATTTTACTGAAGTATAGTTGATTTAGTATGTCTTAAATTCTGCTAGACAGTAAAGTGATTCAGCTCTACATATATGAGTGATTCAGCTCTACATAAATTCGTTTTCGTATCACAGAGTATCGCCTATAGTTCCCTGTGCTATACAGTAGGATCTTGTTGTATATCCATTCCATATATATTATTTGCATCTGCTAACATCAAACTCCCAATTCATTCTTCTTCCATCCCCTTCTCTCCCTTGACAAGCACAAGTCTGTTTTCTATGTCTATGAGTCTGTTTCTGTTTCATAGATGAGTTCACTTGTGTCATATTTAAGATTCCACAGGTAGGTGATATTCTGATATTTATGTGTCTCTTTCTGACTTACTTCACTTAGTATGAGAATCTCTAAGTCCATCCAGGTTACTGAATGTGTGCATGCTTAGTCGTGTCCAACTCTTTGCAACCCCAACCTGCATGTAGGAGGTCTGATCTTCATTCCTACACTCCAGAAGTTTCTGAAATTGATTTGTGCAGAAAATGTTTCCAGATGTTCCCAGTCAGATATCACTTTTCCCTTCTTTGATGGAAGCAGCATGTGACTAGCTTTTAGACAACATAATTTCTGACCTCTTTGTTTGAAAATTATTTTCTGGCTTTTATATATGATACCTACAATCACAGTGCTTAGTGAATAGCAAACACAATCCATTTTTGTTTTGCTAAATTTAGTTAAATTGTTACAAATTTCACAGAGATGCATACATATTGACTGAATGAAAACTCACAGTCAATGTGTCCTGACTTTCTAATGGTGAAAAGTTACACTACAGTCACTAGTTCACAAGTGTTCACTAGTACATTATGTCTGGAATAAAATATCCAGCTGGAAATGTCTCATTAGGCATCACTCTACCTGTATGTGCTCTGGAAAGAAAAGAAAATTGATTCTAAAGTGTGTTTCTCCTGCAGACTTGCTGGATTTGGTTAACGAGATAAACTTGGCAGAAGAATTCCATGCCACTGGGAATGACTAAGTCACCAGACCATAACTGTACACCTCTTTGGTGGGGAAGGATACCATTGGCAAGGGCAGATATATGTTTTGCTTTTGTAAAAGGATCATTAAGTTTTATTTCCATTCCCTGTTGTTATCATCATAGGCATAGATCTAGATGTGCGCCCAACAGAGATAGAGCTGAGACAGCAATCTAAGAGTCAGAAAATATGCTATAATCAGATTCATCCATACTGTACTTAGACTTCATTCCTATATCAAGCAAATTGTGTCTGATTTCATGTTCCTTATTAAGGGTACTATCATCATGAATGATGGTCACCAAATATGTCCAGTACATGAGTCTAACTAAATTTTCTGGCTTCTTGTAGTTGAATGTGCCCATATGACCAGTTCTGGCAAGGATTTGTGAGCAGAATTGAGAGGTGTTACTTCTTAAGTGCCTGAGCACTTAATTGGTAGCCTGAATGCACAGTCTTTCCAAAGCTATCTTTCTTTCCCCTGGCCATGCAACCAGAATGTGGTTGTTCTGTCATCCCAGCTGCAGTGAAAAGATGTAAGGGTTGACCCACAGAGAGAAAGAAGCTAAAACCACCTCTTTCTTTTTATAAGTCATTAGCTTCTGTGGTTACTTTTTATACAGAATAACCTTGTCCATCTTATGGTACATGGGAACTGCCCAGGTCCTCACAAACACAAACTTTGTGTCAGTTTTCTTATTGAACAAGGAATTCACTGAACACTACTTCAAGATAGACATTATCTAGGCATCAGATATACTGCACTGAACAAAACTTTTTATGCTATTTGTAGCTAGTGGGAAGCATGAGGGGTTGACCTGAAAGAATTTCCAGATGAGACTGTCTCATCTATGAATGAATATTGAGATTAACCTGGATTTCCATGAATTCAACTTGGAAAGAATAATACTCAGTAGGAAACTGTATTCATCCAACTAAATTGCATTGCATTTCTATATGATCAGAGAATTTACAATATCATTTGTAGCAACACGGATGGACCTAGAAATTTTCATGTTAAGGGAAATAAACCAGAAAGAGAAAGCCAAACACCATATGCTATCACTTATACCTAGAATCTTAAAAAATGATACAAATGAACTAATTTACCAAACAGAAAGAGACTCACAGGCATAGAAAACAAACTTGTGGTTACCAAAGGGGAAAGGGCAAAGGTAAACATATACACACTACTAGATATAGATATATAATAGCTAACCAACAAAAATCTACTATATAGTATAAGGACCTGTGCTCATATTTTGTAATAACCTTTAAGAGAAAAGAATCTGAAAAAAAAGGGTTTATATATGTGTAACTGAATCACTTTATTTTACACCTGAAATTAACACAACACTGTAAATCAACTATACTTCAATTAAAAAAAGAACTTATTAGAGTTCCATCAATTAAAATAGACATGAAAGTAGAATTTTGATTGTCTTTAGAATATAGCAATAGTAATTATAGCTTTTATCTGTTGGGTACCTTCTATAGTATAGCTACTTGAATATATATGAATTGTCCAGAATTATCCATGAACATGAAATTATATTCATTTTCTATCACTGCATATTAAATTACCATAAATTTAGCAGCTTGAAACCATACCTGTGATCTGCTTCTGTGAGTCAGAGGTTCAAGTGACCTCAACTGGTCTCTGCTCAGGTACCACAAAGCTGGAATCAATATGTTAACCAGGTTAAGAGCTTACCTGGAGAACTGGAGAACCTGTTTCCAAATTCAGGCAGGTGACTGACAGAATGCCTTACTATCTGACTGTAAAACTGAGATCCCATTTCTTTGTTGGCTGCAGGGGTCTATCTCTGCTCGTAGAGGCCCCTGCATTGCTGCCTCCATTTGTAGACCAGCAATAGCACCTTCAGGACTTCTTGTGCTTCAAACCTCTGTGACATCCTACATCCCCTTCTGTGGCCTTCTTCTGACTTTAAAAAAAAAAATTAATTGGAGGATAATTACATTACAACGTTATGTTGGTTGCTGCCATACAGCAATGCAAATAAGTCATAAGTGTGTATGTGTATATATATATATATATATATATATATATATATATACACATATACACTATCCCTCATGAACCTTCCTCCCAATCCCTTCTTTTGCCTTTTAAAAGAAGCATGTAATTTGATTAAATTCACCTGGATGATTTCCAAAATTTAACGTTAACTGATTTGCATCTTAAACTACAAAGTCCTTTCACCACAATACCTAGATTTATGTTTGAATCTCTAGGGAATGGGACTCTTTGGGGGCAAGAGAACAATCCTTAGAATACTGCCTACCACATAAAGTTCTAAAATTTCTCAAAATTGAGCATGTTGCGGTCATGCTAACGAATAAAAATTCCTACTCTGATAATTTTTTTCATCTCTCTGTCAATTTCACTCATATCCATGAATCTGAGAAGCCACTTGGCAAAAAGAGTTTCTTAAAAAACAAAACAAAACACTCCCTAGGAGCTTCCTTATTGGTCCAATGGTTAAGAGTGTGCCTGCCATAGCCAGCACAGAATGTGGGCTTGATCCTAGGTCCAGAAAGATCTCACATGCCACTGGGCAACTAAGCCCATGTGCCACAGCTGCTGAGCCCATATATTCTAGAGCCCATGCTCTGCAACAAGAGAAGTCACTACAACCAGGAGCTTGCACACTGCAAGTAGAAGGTATCCCCCACTCACTGCAACTGGAGAAAGCCTGGTACAGCAACCAAGACCCAGCCAATCCAAAAATAAATAAATAAAAGTTAAAAAAAACAAATTGGCACAGAGTTGTCAATAAGTGCAAAAATACATGACAAGAGGCTCAACATCACTCATTATCAGAGAAATGAAAATCAAAACCACAATGAGGTACCACTTTACACCAGTCAGAATGGCTGCCATCCAAAAGTCTACAAGCAATAAATGCTGGAGAGGATGTGGAGAAAAGGGAACCCTCTTACACTGTTGGTGGGAATGCAAACTAGTACAGTCACTATGGAGAACAGTGTGGAGATTCCTTAAAAAACTGGAAATAAAACTGCCATATGACCCAGCAATCCCACTGCTGGGCATACACACTGAAGAAACCAGAATGGAAAGCGACATGTGTACCCCAATGTTCATCACCGTATTGTTTACAATAGCCAGGACATGGAAGCAACCTAGATGCCCATCAACTGACGAATGGCTAAGAAAGCTGTGGTACATATACACAATGGAATATTACTCAGCCATTAAAAAGAATACATTTGAATCAGTTCTACTGAGGTGGATGAAACTGGAGCCTATTATACAGAGTGAAGTAAGCCAGAAGGAAAAACAACAATACAGTATACTAGCGCATATATATGGAATTTAGAAAGATGGTAACTATAACCCTGTATGCGAGACAGCAAAAGAGACGCAGATGTATAGAACAGTCTTTTGAACTCTATGGGGGAGGGCACGGGTGGAATGATATGGGAGAACGGCACTGAAACATGTAAATAATCGTGTGAAATAAATCGCCAGCCCAGGTTTGATGCTTGATACAGGGTGCTCAGGGCTGGTGCACCAGGATGACCTAGAGGGTTGGAACTGGGAGGTCGGTCAGAGGGGGGTTCTGGAAGGGGAACACATGTATACCCATGGCGGATTCATGTCAATGTATGGCAAAACCAACATGATAATGTAAAGGAAAATAAATAAATAAATAATCTGTACAGCCATAACAAAAATGCAAAAATAATAACACCCCCATAACCCTTAAATACATACATCCTCCCAATACATACACACATACACAGCATGCACACATACTTTTAGTGCCAAGATAACTCAAATTTGACTTAGTGAGAAAAAATTGCCACAGAATCCATTAACGTAAAACATCAACAAAAACAAAATTAAAAAGTTGAAAAAGGGTATGGCACTAATTTGGGATTATAACTAATTTGTAAGGTGAAGTGAATACATGCATGCTTGCAAACATCCTCTAGGCACCCCCAGTTTGAATTCAGAATCAGCTCTAAATCATGTCAGCTTCACAATGATCCTTTATTTTGAACCCTGTATCAAAGAGCCAAAGCCATTCAATGGGCTCTCCTTTGTAAAAGCTGACAGCGTTGTATTTTTACCAATTCATATTATCTGACTGAAGCTCAGATGTCACAGTTTGTGAACGAACGGCTTCTTTCTCTCTTTCTTTTGTCATACTGCCAAGAAACTGGCTATCAACCAAGGCTGGTTCTACAGGGTAACTCCTCATGCTGGCAAGTGTCAAGTACCCGTGAGAGACACCCCTGGTCTATAATTCCGGAGCTCAATGGGGAGGAAACAGCTTACTGGCATCTGTTAGCAAATAGAGGACTTCCTTTTATGTCCTCTCCTCTCTAATCAGACAGCACTTGACATCTTTCCTGTTCATGCTCTGTTAATTTCCATTTCAAGATTTTCCTGTATGTTTATCCCTTACCTGAAAATCTCCTGCATTTCTACTTACTTAAAGGGTTATACTAATAAATTCTTCATTCAATTTATTGAATAGATAGAAGCCTATTTGAATGATCTTTTTTCTTTGTGTGAGTTCTGATAGTTTGCATCTTATAAGGAATCAGTGCATTTCAACTAGTATCCAATTCGTGGTTACTTGTTCATAGTTCTGAGCATTCTTTTACTTTTTAGTTTTTTGTTATTTATTCAATGTATATAGAATCAGCTTTTTAATTAACTTTTTATTGGGATATATTTACTTTACAATGCTGTGTTAGTTTCTGCTGTACAATGCAGCAAATCAGACACATGTATATGTTTATTCCCTCCACTTTGTACCTCCTGTCCCTCCAACCCACTCATTTAAGTCACCACAGAACGCCAAGCTGAGCGCCCTGTGCTGTACATCAAATTTACACTAACCATTATGGAGAACAGTATGGTGGCTCCTTAAAAACTAAAAATAGAATTACCATATGAGCCAGCAATCCCATTCTTAAGCATATACTCTAAGAAAGCCATAACTAAAAAGACATATGCACGAGACCAATTTTGATGACCATGGGGGCTTCCCTGTGGCTCAGATGATAAAGAATCTGCCTGCAATGCAGGAGATCTAGGTTTGATCCCTGGGTTGGGAAGATCCCCTAGAGAAGGGAATGGCAACCCACTCTGGCATTCTTGCCTGGAGAGTCTCCTGGACAGAAGAGCTTGGTGAGCTATAGTCCATGGGCTCCCAAAGAGTTGGGCACAACTGAGCAACTAGTGCTTTCACTTTCAAACATGTGATTAAATGACATAATATGATACATGCACATTGTAGCAATGTCACATTGCCCAGTTTGATATTGGGCTGTAATTATTGGGGCTCCCCTTGTGGCTCAGATGGTAAAAAATCTGCCTGTAATGCAGGAAACCTATGGTCTATCCTTGGGTTGGGAATATCGCCTGGAGAAGGAAATGGCTACCCACTACAGTGTTCTTGCCTGAAGAATTACATGGACAGAGGAGCCTGATAGGCTATAGTCCACAGGGTCATAAAGAATTGGACACGACTGAGCAACTAACACACACACACACGTACTGTATGGAAAGTGGCATTTCAGCTCTGTTTTCTTGAAGCCATATAACAACAACCAGACTTAATCAAGGGTAGATTATATTGAAAAAACTATTCTAATAGGGAGAACATTCCCACTACAATCTACAAGCCAGTCAAAATCAAACAGAAAAATCATTTTCCATTTTTAAGGAGTTAGAGAATTAGGACCCTAAGAATGTGGAAATTGAATAGAAATGAACAGAGAGCATTGTAATTAAGGTGATCTAATGGGGTGTGTTTCTGCTTCTCACATGGTCAGCCAATTCTCAGGATGAACCTAAGTGAGGGTATTCTGTGTATTACTGCTTGTCCAGACACTAAAGGACAAGCCAGAGGTCAGGGATCTATGGGGAGGAGAGAAGCCTGTCAAGAGACTCCAAGCCAGGGTAGAAGGTAAAAGTGAAAGTATTTGTTGCTCGGCAATGTCTGACTCTGTGACCCCCATGGACTGTAGCCCACTAGCCCACCAGGCTTCTCTGTCTATGGAATTCTCCAGGCAAGAATACTGGATTCGGTTACATTCCCATCTCCAGGGAATCTTCCCAACCCAGGGATTGAACCCAGGTCTCCTGCACTGCAGCAGATTCTTTATCAGGTAAGCCACCAGGGATCTCCCAAGTAGAAAGTAAATTGTAGGTGATTGTAAACACTTGGTCATTGCCCATCCTGGCTACAGGTTTACCAGTTTCATTAATTTTTTTTTTCAAAGATCAATGAACCAACTATGAGTTCATTGATTTTATTATTTTCCTGTTTCCCACATCATTGACTTCTGCTGTAATGTTTATATATGTTTTTGTATTCTACTTAGGCTTAAATGGCCATTCGTCTATTTTCTTAGATGGAACCTTATATTGTTATAAGACCTTCCTTCTTGTTTAATATACACACTTAAGGCTAAAAATTTCCATCTAGGTGTTGCTTTTTCTTCATCCCACACATTTTGATAAGCTGCATTTAGATTTTTCCTTTAGTTCAAAATATTTGGAGATATTTTTCTTAAGACCTCTTTGACCTATGTGTTACTTAGGTATGTATGTTTAATGACCAAATATTGGGATTTTCCAACCTTTTTCTGGAATTGATTTCTAGTTCAACTCCATTGTGGTGGGATAACAATCTCTATTTATATTTGTATAAATCTGCTAAGGTGGGTTTTACAGTCTGGAATGCCATCTGTCTTGGTGAATGTCTTGTGAGCTGGAGAAGAATATGTTCTCTATCGTTGTTGAAGGGATATTCTATAAATATCAATTAAATCAAGTGTACTGGGAGTGATGATTAGGTCAATTCTATCTTTACTGATTTTCTACCTACTTGAACTCCAAAATACTAACAGATTGTGTTAAAATTTCTGACTATAATAGTGGATTTGTCTATTTCTTCTTGTAGTTCTGTCAGTTTTTGACTCACGTGTTTTGATGCTCTATTAAGTACATAGGTGTGTAAGTTTGTTAGGTGTTCTTGGAAAAGTGACAACTGGTAATCCCTTATAATTTTCCTTGTTCTGAACTCTGCTATCTCTGAAACTGATGGCACTATTTATCAATATATGTTGGGAATTCCCTAATGGTTCAGTGGTTAAAACATGGGATTTCACTGCCAAGGGCCCAGGTTAGATCTCTGGTAGAGGAATTAAGATCTCACAAGCTGCTGGTGTGGCCAACAAATAAATAAATAAAATCTTTAAAAAAATACAGTATATCTTTTTTCTTTCCCTTTATTTTTACCTGAGTCTTTTCTTTTCTTTTTGAAAGTGACTTTCTTATAGACAACATACAGTATGGTCTTATTTATTCACTCACTCTGACAATCTTTATCTTTTTAATTGGTGTAGTTCTTCTAAATGTTTAGACCTTATTCATTGTGATTGGCAAAATATTGTCCCCCCAATATAGCCAATTGCAGCATGCCAGGCCTCCCTGTCCATCACTAACTCTTGGAGTTTACCCAAACTCATGTCCATTGAGTCGGTGATGCCATCCAGCCATTTCCTACTCTGTTGTGCCCTTCTCCTCCTGCCCTCAATCCTTCCCAACATCAGGGTCTTTCCCAATGAGTCAACTCTTTCCATGAGGTGGCCAAAGTATTGGAGTTTCAGCTTCAATATCAGCTTCAGAAAGATAATTACGAGCATGAAATTTTCACTTCTGTTGTTCTAATTAAAAAATAGTAATGGGAGCAAATGAGAAAGTTTAAAGCTAGCATTTTCTTAAGTGATTACACACAAATACTGTGATTCTTGAGAGTCAACAGTCCTGTCCATAAGATGACTGGTGTTCAATCTAATTATGTAAGTAAACATGCCACTTGTGCATACATTGCTCATTTCCATGATTTGAAAGATAACAATTACATTGTTTTCCCTTCATTTAGCACACACTTATGGGCTAATTGGACATACATTACATTATTTAAAAATTCAATCTTGTCAACAAAAACAGGCACTTCATATGATCATTTTCATTTTCATGTATTTTTGAACAGCTCGGCAAATGGCATTTTACTAAAATAGATTTTGTTTTCATAGCACACGGAAGAAAATTTTTTTTAATTTAAGTTTTGTAGGCTTTTGAAAATACTTTAATTAGATATAACTGACATAATTTTTATTTGACAATATAGATGCACAGAGCAGGCTCAGAAAAGAGAGACTCAGAAAACTCACCAGAATACCTTTATATCTAATCATTTCATTTATATACATGTATATGAATGGTATATGTCTACATCATATATATCATTTCTTATATATATATATGATACACATATATATCATATATACATTATATATCATATACATGTATATATCATATACACTTATTCTTTTTAACTGGCCATGCCCCCATAGCATGCAGGATCTTTGTGTCTTGACCAAGGATCAAACACATGCCTACTGCACTGGAAGCACAGTCTAAACCACTGGGCTACAAGGGAAGTCCCCACACATATATGTATATGTTTTAAATTTGTTTCAGATTTATAAATAAACTTGTTTTACATTACCAAAATGCTATGTTGTTGAAGAAAAGTGGTTTATTTGTGCAACATTACAGTTTGCCTTCTGGTAGACCCTTTGGGGACTTAATTCTCAATGGCTCTGTCTTTGCACATCCCAGGAATAGAAGCACTGGGGCCTTTTAAAAAAGACTATCTCTTCAAAGATATTTATGATCCAAACAGGCTTTGTAGATAGGGATTTAATTTTATCTTCCTCTTTAGAAGAAGAAAGTCTTTTTTACTCTCCAGTCTAATAAATGTAATGTTCTCCTCCATGGCAGATGGTGTGTAGATGTGCTTATTGTCTACTATAAAATATTTTGGTATTCTTGCAGAAGAGGAGCACACATCCTTCTACTCTGCCATCCTGGGTTTCCAAAACCTAGGGTTCCTCTCTATAACAATACTTTATGCAAGTGTCCCCTGGCCCTCTTTTTTATCATGATTTGGAAATTAGAGCTTGGGAACCCTGAGCAAAAATGATAATATTCTGGGTACTGTTAATTCTGTAAATAATCAATTATCTTTTGACTTTGACCCAGGACTCAGATTTGCTGGCAGTGTCTGTAAAACTGTGGCAGACTACCTTGTTAGTTTGAAAGTAGAGTAAAATCTCAGACCTATGACAGTTCCTGAAAGAATGAAATAGTGATACGTATGACAAAAGAAGTGTTTCATATCAACAAAATAGATTAAAGTCTAGAACATAATTTTTACACCTATGCAGAAGTGGAATAGTGTAATGGGACTAACACTAAGCTTATGATGGAGATTGGACCCTGTTCTAGCTTCTCCTTGACCTAAGTTTGTGAACTGAAGAAATTTATTTTTGTTTAATATGTTTTTCATATATTATCTCATTTGTTGTATTTAAGTAAACAATGCAGTAGGTTTTAAACTGTTGGCTTTTTTATAAAAAGATATTTTCCTGTTGTTCTTAGTTGGCATTAACAATGTGTTCAATTTTAGTTTTGCCTGAGTTATTTATTCCAAACATGGAGGTGTGAAGGACATAGGGTATTAGAAAGGATCACATGCAAGTCTTGGGTTCATCATTTTAAGCATCCTGCAGATTTTACTGGAAACCTTTTAGTGTTTATTGGTATTTCCCATGCATCATTAGACTCCAAGAATTCACTAGAGGGAGATACAGCATCTTTAAGGTCAAATGGGGAGCAAAGGCCACATTAGCTTGTCTGTATCTCCTGCATGGTGCCTACTATGTATCATGGGACAAGGGATACAATGAAATTAGTTCTAAAAGTTGCACCACAAATCAAAGTGACTGTGAAATATCAAAACTGAAGAAAAAATGTATTTATTATTTTGGTCTAAGCCAAAGGCTTGTATTTTACACTTCTCACAATAGTAGTAAACATAATACTGTTGTATAAGAATCTTTAAATGTTCTATTTTGAGTGTGACAGAGTTCACACTACTGTATATATATTTGTCCAAAGCTATTGAGCTGTGCATTTAAAATGTAGAAGTGTTATTTTGTGTAAGTGATTTGTTATCAAATATTAAAGAACACGTGACCATGTGATAAGTTTGTACCTGAAGGACAGTCTTAGTATTATTCTCATCACATTAGATTCCCAAGGGATCTCAGCTTTTAATGGGAATAGGGACACCATGCAAATGTTCATCACAAGGGATAGACATCTGAGATTTAATGTATATGTGTTTCCCAGATTTATTGTTTTCTGATAATTATTTTTGCTTAGTAGAGAAAGAAATAAAATTTGAAGGGACTGAGATAATGAATAAAGGTAAGAAGGAAAGAGAGGAAGATCCTCAAAAAAAAAGTGGTGCCCTTGTTAACCTAGAAATTCACCCAAAGCAATCTTGACTTAATCTCACTTTAAATTTTTTTCTTGTGATTAAAATACACAAAGAGGATACCAAGCCTTCTGCTCAATGCCTCATTAGTGCATAAACATTTCTTGTTCTTTTGGTCAGTATTTTTAAATAGGTAAAGAAAGAAATGTAGTTACTACTGAAAATAATTTTAGATTGCTTTGTTATGCTGCTGCTGCTGCTAAGTTGCTTCAGTCGTGTCCAACTCTGTGCGACCCCATAGACGGCAGCCCACCAGGCTCTCCCGTCCCTGGGATTCTCCAGGCAAGAGTACTGGAGTGGGGTGCCATTGCCTTCTCCAGCTTTGTTATATTATCTTGTATTTATTTAATTTGAAGAATTAAATATAACTCATGAGCTTCCATTAAAATAACAGCCAGTGCAAAGTATTGTCTTAGACTTACAGGTTCCATATGTGAAGAGTGAAGTGATCATTGTGAGGGACAGAATTATCAATAATTTGTCAACAATATCATCTATATTTTTTTCTAGCATAGTGCTGGAAATAGTATAGGGTGTTAAAAATATTTTCCTTTCAATTAATCTTCTGCATCCTCAAGGAAAATTATGAAATATAATATTATGTTACAATTTATTATCTACACTATTATAGTCAGTTCAAAATGACATAAAACATGTAAAATTAGTATGTAGTTCTCATTTAATTGTAGTTAGGCAGCCACTTTGGGGCCGTGGAGTTTCTGAACTCTATATGATAGAATTGAAAGGGCTAAATCTAGCGAGTTTTTTCTCAAAATGGCTGGGGAAAACAAGGGAAATCAAAAACAGCACAATTCTACTCAGATGGACGAAACTGGAGCCCATTATCCAGAGTGAAGTAAGCCAGAAGCAAAAACAACAATACAGTATATTAACACATATATATGGAATTTAGAAAGACAGTAATGAGAACCCAACATGGGAGACAACAAAAGGAACGCAGATGTATAGAATAGACTTGTGGACTTTGTGGATGAGGGTAAGGGTGGGATGATATGGGAGAAGGGCATTGAAGCATGTTAATTGTCATGTGTCTAATCAATCGCCAGCCCAGGATTGATCCTCGGGACTGGTGCAGCGAGATTTCCCGGGGGGGAGGGAGGAGGGAGGGGGGACCCGGAGGGGAAGCATATGTAAACCCATGGTGATATCATGACATTGTATGGCAAAAACAATAATAAAAAAAAAAATAAAAAAAAAAAAACAGCACACAAAATGTTTAGGGTAAAGTTAAGGGGAATAAGGATTAGCTGTACGTAGAAGGTAAGACCCAGTTTCTAAAGTCAGGTGTTCATCAACTGTTCTGGAAATGCAGACTAAGGTCAGGTGTGAGGAAATAGACAGAAAAGTGACATTGCAAAGCTTCCCTTATTATTAAGCCTGGTAGAGTTTGATACAAGAGTGCTTGTAAAGATACAGAATCAGGTTTCATAGATGAAACATAATTTTTTCTCAAGATGACAAAATATCCATACAGCACACAATTAGAGCAGTAGTTCTTGACTTTTAGTATAGTGTATAGACATTTATTAATTTATGGTGTGGTTATGTCCTAATAAATTCATCATGAGTTAAAAATATCATTTAGTTGAAAACACATTTAATACAAATAGCCAACTGAACATCAAAGAGTAGCCTCACCCACCTTAAATGTGCTGGGAACAGATAACCTAATCAAAATGGGTGAAAGATATAAATAGACATTTCTCCAAAGAAGATATACACAGATGGCCAAAAAGCATGTGAAAAGAGATTCGATATTACTAATTATTAGAAAAATGCCAATCAAAACTACCATCAGGTATCACCTCACACCAACCAGAATGGCCATGATGAAAAAATCTACAAGAAATAAATGCTAGAGAAGGTGTAGAGAAAAGGGAACCCTCCTACAATGTTGATGGAAATGTAAATTGATATAACCTGTATGGAGAACAATATGGAAGCTCAAGTATCATTATTTTAGAATGTATTAATATACTAAGTCCTTTAAAATATTTTTCAATATTAGCATTTTTTTCTTTTTGAAATTATAGTTGATTTACAATGTTGTGTTTTCTTTTTTCAGGTCTACAGTAAAGCAATTCATTTATACATACATACAGATCCATATTTTTTTCAGATTCTTTTCCTATATAGATTATTACAAAATATTGTAATATTGTGTTATACAGTAGGTCTTTGCTGGTTATCTATTTTATATTTAGTAGTGTGTATATGTTAATTCCAAAATTCTAAAATACCGACCACTGTTTCCCCTTTGGTAACCATAAGTTAGTTTTCCATGTATGTAGGTCTATTTTGTTTTGTAAATTTCTGTTCATTTGTGTCAGATTTTAATTCCAAATATAAGCAATATTGTATAATATTCGTGTTTTCCTATTTGGCTTACTTCACTTACTATGATAATCTCTAGGTCAATCCATGTTGCACAAATGTTATTATTTTATTCTTTTTTATGGTTAAGTAATAGTCTATGGTATAAATATACCACATCTTCTTTATCCATTCATCTGACAGTGGACACTTACGATGCTTCCTTATCTTGGCTATTGTAAGTAGTGTTGTATCTTTTTGAATTATGATTTTCTCTGCAAAAGGAACTCTTTGTCATTAACATTTGAACCTGATGCAGTTTACCTATAAGCACTGGTGTTTATTAGGCAAAATGGTACAGTAAAAAGAACTCATTCTTGGAGTCAAAATTACATAAGGTAAAAAAACTCAACCCCTGATATTTGTTAGTCAGTCTCTGTTTTGTCATCTTTAAAATGAGGAAATAGTGGTGCTTATCTAATGGGGCCTTTTGGAGGATTAAATGAGAAAGATGAATGCTAGATGACCAGCAACTGTCCAGGAAAAAAATAAATATATTACAAATGTGATTCTCCAAATTGGGCAACATAATATATTTCTCTATATACTTACCACAATTTGTTTTGATGACCTGAGAATCTTTTTTTTTTTTTAAATAATATTCTGAAGTAATCTTAAGCCTACAGAGTAGTTGGGGATTTAGTACAAATAACTGTATCTGTCTCCTGCACCTGTTAATGTTAATGTCTCACATAACCATAGAACAATTATCAAAAGCAAGAAATTGACATTAGCACAATACTATAAAGAATTTTTTAAAATTTCTAATAGTTATTCAAACATTTTTTTTTCTATTCTGGATTGTATCCTAGAGCCCACATTGCATTTAGTCATTATTTTTCTTGTCCCTTGTAACCTGTAATGGTTTTTAAGGTTTTTTTTTTTCCCATGACTTTTTACTTTTGAATAGTATTGATTTGAATATGTCCATGCATTTTTGGCAAGAATGCTATATCATCAGTTCATGATATAAAAGGGTTAATGATGTCATATATATTATTACTAGTGAACTTTGAAACACTCAGTTGTTTAAATTGGTGTATGCCAGGTTTGCCTTTTGTAAAATTATCTCTCCCTTTGTAGTTAATAGGATTTACTTGGTGGCTTAGACGGTAAAAAATCTGATTGCAATGAAGGAGACCTGGATTTTATCCTTGGGTTGGGGAGATCCCCTGAAGAAGGGAATGGCAACTCACTCCAGTATTCTGACCTGGAGAATCCCATGGACAGAGAAGTCTGGTGGGCTACAGTCCATTGGATTGCAAAGTCAGACATGATTGAGTGGCTAACACACTTTGTAGTTAATAAGTATCTTGAGGGAGTATATAAAGACTTTATAAATCCTGTGTTTTCATAAACTTCACTCCAATTTGATAGCTATGGATCTGTTGTCTTCACAAGTTTTACTTTGCTGTTTACCTAGTGTTGATTCTCCATTTTCTGTCTTCTTTCTACATTTATTAGTTGGATTGTACTGTAAGTGAAAGTTTTCCTTTTTCTTTCATGTGTTTATTTATTTTATAATTATTTTTATATCAATATAAGCTCATAGGTATTTATTTTTATATCAAGTGAAATATAGTATATTGATTTAAAAGTCTTTATTGCTATTTTGATTAGAACTTTCCTCCCTAAACTGATGAAATAGAGCTTATTGCTGGAAGTCAAATAATTCTTCTATCCCAGTTGTTTTTAAAATGGTATATAAATATTATTAACAAAATTAAAAGTCATACAAATACTTAAAGCAAAACTAGGCTAGAAACATCAGATTTATATAGTGCTGGGTACGTTTCTAGTTGTACAACTGGCAGTTACAATGAAAAATTGATTACTGTCTCTTATGCTCATATCTTCATTTTTTTGAAATATACAAGTGAAATACACTTAAAGTATAAATACAAGTATAAATGCATCTTTTCAAAATTATTAGAAGAAAAGCATATGTTAGTATTTTATGTGGTATATAGTGGGTGAAAAATAAATTGAGTCTAATATACTGTGTGAGATGATGGATCTTTACTTCCTGAATTTCTTTACAAAGAACAAAGCATTTCACTTTTCCTATGTCATTTTTTCTAGCACTAAAATTGAAAGTAATATTTGCCTCCCCTAACTTTCAGGGGAGAATTTCTAGAGGTTCAGTGGTATATAGCGTGCCATAAAATTCTCTTCAAAGAAATTTTTTTTAAAAAAGATGAATATTACCTTTAAAATGCCTGATGTTCATTTTAGACTTTAGAGGCAGTATGTATGATATTTACAGTAAATCTTTCAAAGGAAGACTCAAGAAGCTGCTATTTCTGAATGTGGCTCAAAGTAAGAAAAGGTTTTGCAGCCTGATCAAGAATCAGATGGACATGATCTTTGATGATCATAGCAAGCCTGATAGAAGATTTAAAGAAGAGTCCATATGGTTTTGAAGCAAAGCAAAGAATCCACCTGTCAAAGTAGGAGATGCAGGTTCGATCCTTGGATTGAAAAGATCTTTTGGAGAAGGAAATGGCAACCCACTACAGTATTCTGCCTGGGAAATCCTATGGACAAAGGAGCCTGGTGGGCTATGGTCCTTAGGGTTGCAGAGAGTTGTACACAATTTAGCAACTAAACAACAGCAACAAAATTCCTCCTAGGTACAACTGTTCTGTGATAAACAGAAAGACTGATATTAACAGCTTTACATTGTCTTACAGTGGAGCTGGGGATGTTGCTATTTTGGACTCAAGTTTACTTTCTTACAAGAGGCACCTATTGCAAATTAGGTGTTATCTGATTAGGATAACAATATATCTCAGTTTGACTAGTACAGATATTGCTTCAACTCATTGCCTCAACATAGATATTAATCATTTCCCTTTTACTTTCAAAATTGTTTCCACTAGATAGTAAATCATTTACCAAACTATCAAGTTGAATATAATTCATGGTACTACTATGAAATTGAAGAAGTACATAAAGAATTTGGCCTTTACACATCCTGTAGGTCCCAATAGCATTTTGAATAACTTTTTTTTCTGCATATTTTGTGTCTATCAGCACTATTTTTGTATGGTGTCCTATACAACATTATTTTTAAAATTAATTGTATTCAACTATAGTTGATTTCATTGTTGTGTAGATCTCCGCTAAACAGCAAAGTGCTTCAGTTATCACTCTATCCATATATCTATCTCAGATATTATTTAGTCATTCATCTGTTAATAGACATTTAGCTTGCTTCCAAGTTTTGGCTATTATAAATAGTGCTACTATGAATAAGGGGTGCATGCATCTTTGTGAATCAATTTACTCTAGATATATTCCCAGGACTAGAATTGCTGGCAACTAGGATTATGGCAACTAATTTTGTTTTTTTGAGGAACCTCCATAAGGTGCTGCATAGTGACTGCACCCCACCAATATTGTATGAGGGTTTCTTTTTCTCCATCCTCTCCAGAATAAAAATTGTTTTGAACAAAGGATTTCATATTACATTTAAGGAGAGCAAAGCAGCAATGCCCTTGAAAGTCATTAGTATTATTAGAGAATAGAGGGAGAGAAAAATGTAGTGGGTAAGAATCTGATTTATAGAGATAGGTTACTTGGGTTTATCTCCTAAGCCTTTAAAGCTCTTAACTTTTAACTCAATATGCCACTGAATATGCTGCACTCAATATGCCAGCAAATTTGGAAAACTTAACAATGGCCACAGGACTGAAAAAGGTCAGTCTTCATTCCAATGCCAAAGAATGTTCAAACTACCACACAATTTCACTCATCTCACATGCTAGCAAAGAAATTCTCAAAATTCTCCAAGCTAGGCTTCAACAGTACATGAACCAAGAACTTCCAGATGTTCAAGCTGGATTTAGAAAAGGCAGAGGAACCAGAGATCAAATTGTCAACATCTGTTGGATCATAGAAAAAGCAAGAGATCAGAAAAGCATCTACTTCTGCTTCATTGACTATGCTAAAGCATTTGTGTGGATCACAACGAACTATGGAAAATTCTAAAAGTGATGGGAATACCAGACCACCTGACCTGCCTCCCGAGAAATCTGTATGCAGATCAAGAAGCAAAAGTTAGAATTGGACGTGGAATAATGAACTGGTTCCAAATTAGGAAAGGAGTACGACAAGGCTGTATATTGTCACCTTACTTATTTAACTTGTATGCAGAGTACATCATGTGAAATGCCTGGTAGATGAAGGACAAGCTGGAATCAAGATTGCTGGGAGAAATACTAATAACCTCAGATATGCAGATAACATCACCCTTATGGCAGAAAGCCAAGAGAAATTGAAGAGCCTCTTGATGAAAGTGAAAGAGGAGAGTGAGAAAGCTGGTTTAAAATTCACCAGTCAGAAAATTAAGATCATGACATCTGGTCCCATCACTTCATGGCAAATAGATGGGGGGATAATGGAAATAGTGACAGATTTTATTTTCTTGGGTCCAAAATTACTGCAGATGACTGTAGCCATGAAATTAAAACATGCTTGCTCCTTGGAAGAAAAGCTATGACCAAACTAGACAGCTTATTAAAAAGCAGAGACATTACTTTGTCGACAAATGTCCATCTAGTCAAAGCTATTGTTTTTCCAGTAGTTATATATGGATGTGAGAGTTGGACTATAAAGAAGCCTGAGTGATGAAGAATTGATGCTTTTGAACTGCAGTGTTGTAGAACACTCTTGAGAATCCCTTGGACTGCAAGGAGATCAAACCAAGAAACCCTAAAGAAGATCAGTCCTGAGTATTCACTGGAAGGACTGATGCTGAATATGAAGCTCCAGTGCTTTGGTCACCTAATGTGAAGAACTAACTCTCTGTAAAAGACCCTGATCCTGGGAAAGAATCAGGATGGAGGATAAGAGAAGGGGCCAACAGAGGAAGGGATGTTTGGATGGCAACACTGACTCAACGGACATGAATTTGAGCAAACCCCAGGAGATAATGAAGGACAGGGAAGCTGTGCTGCAGTCCATGGGATTTCAAAGAGTCAGACATGGCTTAGTGACTGAACAACAACAAATGATACCATATATAGGGTCATCGTGAGGATTAACTAATCAATCTTAGTTAATCTAAACATTCTTAGAACTGTGCTTTGTGTACAGTTAGCACTTGATTTTTTATCATCATCTGTTAGTCTTCTGGAAAATTGAAATTTTTTTGTTAAAGATCTAGCTGTAGGGCCGACTGAACAACATGCAAACAGTTCCCAGTGTTCTGGAAGGTTCTCTCTTCTAAACTGCAATAGCTCTGGTTTAGCAAGCTATTTATAGTCAAAGAGATATGTCCATGAAGAAAGAAATGGAATTGAGGGCCAGAGGGAAAATATCTCTCTACTACATCTATTGACCTATTCTCAAAATGATTTTTCCAGTCCCTATGCATCTGTCCTCTGTTTAGGTAGATGTTTTATTAACCCAGGGGAAAAATGCTTCCACAACTAGATAATAAATTATACCATTCAACCCAGAAGCTGAACCTGTCACAGGGCTACTTTGGGCTTATTATGACATTTAGAGAAGCAAGTAAAAAAGGGGTCTTTGGAGAACAAAGGTTTATAACACATTGAGGAAGTATAGTTCCTTTGAAATCTTTGTCCAGTGTTAAAAATAATAAGCACTACTGCAGTATTCATAGACAGAACATTTACCTCTTAAAATTAAATTTATTGAATCTGAGCAGCAAAATATGGACCACTTGAAGCAATATATGAGGACAAAAAGACATAGCAGCACTGCATACCTTGTAACAAATTTATAAAGGTTTATGTGCTTTTCAAAAGTAATTCAATTCTATACATAAGATACGTGAATTTCATAGTGTAAAGATGACATCTTTGTGTAATATATGTAAAGACAGCTTTATTTATTATATATACATAACATATATATACATAAAACATAACATGTATGCATATATGTATACATATTATACATATATAGCAAAATTGAAAAAGCAAAATGCAGAACCAGAAAAGTCTACAACTGTCATTGTTGAACACTATAACAGACCTCTCAATATAATATCAACTTTAACCAATATTAGCCAATGAAATCTGTTCATGTTTAAAATGGATAGAACTTCATGATAAAGTGGAGTTATTTCAGATGTACAAGGTAGTTCGCCACTAAAAAAATCAATTAAATTTAACATTTATTAATCATTTCAGTTAACATTAATGAGTATTCCTCACCAGAGCCCAGTCATTACATAGAAAATTCAGTTGATCTAAAGACAAAATTGAATAAATTAGCATTTTCTAAGGTAAAATTTGTATAACACACTGTTTTAAAGTTACAATTCAATGGCATTTAGTGAAGTAACAGTGTTGAAAATTCCAAAGGAGCTTGCCTGGTGGCTCAGCAGTAAAGAATCCACCTGCAATGCAAATTCAATCCTTGGGTGAGGATGATCTCCCAAAGAAGGACGGGCAACCTGCTCCAGTATTTTTGCCTGGAAAATCTCATGGACAGAGGAGCCTGGTGAGCTAGAGTCCATGGGGCTGCAAAAAGTCTCAGATGACTGAAATGACTAAGAACAGCACACAGCAAAATTCAAAAACATTTTCACCACTCCAAAGAGAAACCCTTTACTTCTTAAATAGTGACCGCTCATTTCTCCTTCCCCCAGTCCTTTTAAATTACTAACCTGCTTTCTGTCTATGTAGATTTACTATTCTGGATATTTCAGGTAACTGAGATAGTAGTAATGGTAGCTTATGGTGAAGGGCGTTTGATCGTGATCTTCGAAGAAGATTTAGCTTTGAGACCAGGGACCAGGCTTGATCACTCAAGAACCTTTGTGTAGCAGAGTTTTATCAAAGTATGGAAAAGGGCCAGAGAAAGCTTCTGACATAGACATCACAAGGGGGAAAGAGTCTGCCCCCCTCACTAGTCTCATTAAGGCCTTATATACTTTTACCAGACCCACTCCCACAACATGCATCTTAGATTAACAAGTTTAGAACTAACATTAGAAAGATCTTACCAGACCCACTCCCATAATATATATTTTAAGATGACAGGATTAGTCAGAAGATTCATAATAAGGAGAAACATGTCCTTGAGCAAGATACATTATTATATTGAATAAGACAAAGCAATGTCCTTTGCTCCTCCTTGAGAACCCCAGACCCCTTTCTCCTCCTCAGGGACCCCGGAATTCTTATCAACCTGCCTACTGTTTCAGTATTAAATATGTGATCTTTGGTGTTGGATTTTACTTAGCATAATGTTTTTGTAGCTCATGTAAATTTTGATATTTATAAGTACCTCATGCCTTTTTATAGTTGGATGGCATCACCAACTCTATGGACATGAGTTTGACTAAGCTCCGGGAATTGGTGATGGACAAGGAAGCCTGGTGTGCTGCAGTCCATGGGATCACAAAGAGTTGGACATGACTGAGTGACTGAACTGAACTGATTATTCTCTTGTATGGATATGCTGCATTCAGTCTTTCCATTCATCTGTTACCAACTTTTGGCTATTAAAAATAGTCCTGGTGTGAACTATGCACAGATATATATTTGAATATTTATTTTCAGTTCTTTTTGGAATATACAAATCTTCCTTCATTTATGACATGCTATGATGTCCTGATGTACCCATTTAAAATGACTATATAAAAAGTAAAATATACATTTAGTACACCTAGCCTACGGAATATCACAGCTTAGCCTAGTCTAGCTTAAATGTGCTCAGAACACTCATATTAGCTTACAATTGGGCAAACTCATCTAACACAAAGCCTATTTTAAAATAATGTGTTGAATATCTCATGTAATTTATTGAATACTCTACTGAAAGTGTAAAACAGAATGATTATATTGGTACAAGATGGTTTTATATGTATCCAGCATCATGACAGAATATCATACCATATATTGCTAACCCAGGAAAAGATTAAAAAATCAAAATTTGAAGTACATTTTCTACTGAATACGTATCGCTTTCATACCAGTGACAAGCCAAAAAATTGTAAGTTGAACCATTTTTAAGTAGGAGATAATACCTGTATACCTACTAGTGAAATTGCCAGATTGTGAGACAGCGGAGGGAACGCAGATGTATAGAATAGACTCGTGGACTTTGTGGATGAGGGTAAGGGTGGGATGATGTGGGAGAAGGGCATTGAACCATGTTGATTGTCATGTGTCTAATCAATCGCCGGCCCAGGATTGATGCTCGGGACTGGTGCGGCGAGATTTCCCGGGGGGGGGGGGGGGGGGGGGGGGGGGGGGGCGTTCCTGAGGGGAAGCATGTGTAAACCCATGGTGATATCATGACAATTTATGGCAAAAACAATAAAAAAAAAAAGAAAAGAAAAATTTATGCTTTACTTTTTAGAAAACCACCAAACCATTTTCTAAAGTGGTTCACATTTCTCCTAGCAAAGAATGATGGTTCCAATTTCTGAAGAAATGTTTGTTTTTTACATTTTATTCATTATAAATACTGTAGTACTATAAAGCATTATCTTACTGTGATTTTAATTTGCACTTCCCTATTAGCTAATTATGTTCAGCATATATGCTTTGAGGAAATATCTGTTTAAGTACTTTGGCCATTTTTAAAATGGCTTGCTTGTCCTTTCAGTGTTGAATTGGTTTCTCAGAGTAAGTTAGGAAGTGTTTCATCATTTTGAATTTTTTGGAAGAGTTTGGGGATATTTAATATTAATTTTTTACTAAGTGTTTGGTAGAATTAACCAGAGAATACATCTAGTCCTAGATTTTCTTGGGACAGATTTATTAAATGAAACATTTCTCAGCTACTAAAAAGAGTGAAATAATGCTATTTGCAGCAATATGGATGGACCTAGATATTGTCATGCTGGTGAAGTAAGCCAGACAGAAAAGGAAAAGTATTGTGTGACATCTCTGATATGTGGACTCAGAAAAGAAATGATACAAATGAACTTATAAAGCAGAAAGATATTTGCAAACTTAGAGAATGAAATTATGGTTATTGGAGAGAGGGAGAAGGAATAGTTAGGGAGTTGGGATGGAAATGTACAAACTGCTATATTAAATGTATAACTAACAAGGACCTACTGTACAGCAAATGGAACTCAATGTTTTATGGCAACCTGGATGAGGGGAGTTTAGGGGAGAATTGTGATGTGTATTTGTATGGCTGAGTCTCTTCTCTGTTTACCTGAAACCATCACAAAATTGTGAATCAGCTATACCTCAATACAAAATGCAGTTTTTAAAAAAAGAAATTTAATTCATTCTCCTTACACACAAATTACTATGCTTGACATTATAATAGTGGATGTATCATTACACAATTGTCAAACCCATAGAATTTATAACACCAAGAATGAACTCTAATGTAAACTATGGGCTTTGTTTGATAAACGTAATTAATGTATCAAACTTTGCAGAAATTTTATAGTAAAGGAGGCTGTACGTGAGGCAGCTCAGGGGTTATATAGGGCCTCTAATACTTCCTTTTGTAATATTTTCTTTTTGTTTTTGCTATGAACATTAAACTGCTTTAAAAAATAAAGCCTATTTAAAAGCAACATAGTAACAAAAAACGCTATTAAATCTTCCTTGTTATTTTGTTTATTCTTTTACTAACTGTAATTAAATGATATTGACTTGATCTCTGTCTTACAGATTTTATGTGAAAATTATATAAAATGTATTAACTTTAAAATTTATAAATATGGAAAACATGTAGTTTTATTATATTAATGTATAATATAATATATTATATATTATATAATATTATTATATATAGAGCCAGTCATCCTGGAATGTGAAGTCAAATGGGCGTTGGGAAGCATCACTACAAACAAAGCTAGTGGAGGTGATGGAATTCCAGTTGAGCTATTTCAAATCCTGAAAGATGATGCTGTGAAAGTGCTGCACTCAATATGCCAGCAAATTTGGAAAACTCAGCAGTGGCCACAGGACTGGAAAAGGTCAGCTTTCATTCCAATCTCATAGAAAGGCAATGCCAAAGAATGCTCAAACTACCACACAATTGCTCTCATCTCACACTAGTAATGCTAGTAAAGTTACACTCTAAATTCTCCAAGTCAGGCTTCAGCCATACATGAACTGTGAATTTCCAGATGTTCAAGTTGGTTTTAGAAAAGGCAGAGGAACCAGAGATCAAATGGCCAACATCCGCTGGATCATTGAAAAAACAAGAGAGTCCCAGAAAATATCTATTTCTGCTTTATTGACGATGCCAAAGCCTTTGACTATGTGGATCACAGTAAACTGTGGAAAATTCTGAAAGAGATGGAAATACCAGATCATCTGACCTGTCTGTTGAGAAACTTGTATGCAGGCCAGGAAGCAACAGTTAGAACTGGACATGGAACAACAGACTGGTTCCAAATCTGGAAAGGAGGAAGTCAAGACTGTATATTGTCACCCTGCTTATTTAACTTATATGCAGAGTACATCATGAGAAATGCTAGGTTGGAAGAAACACGAGCTGAAATCAAGATTGCTGGTAGAAATATCAATAACCTCAGATATGCAGATGACACCACCCTTATGGCAGAAAGTGAAGAGGAACTAAAGAGCCTCTTGATGAAAGTGAAAGAGGAGAGTGAAAAAAGTTGGCTTAATTCTCAACATTCATAAAACTAAGATCATGGCATTTGGTCCCATCACTTCATGGGAAATAGATGGGAAACAGTCGAAACAGTGTCAGACTTTATTTTTGGGGGCTCCAAAATCACTGAAGATGGTGATTGCAGCCATGAAATTAAAAGATGCTTACTCCTTGGAAGGAAAGTTATGACCAATCTAGCATATTTAAAAGCAGAGACATTACTTTGTCAACAAAGGTCTGTCTAGTCAAGGCTATCGTTTTTCCAGTAGTCATGTATGGATGTGAGAGTTGGACTGTGAAGAAAACTGAGAGCTGAAGAATTGATGCTTTTGAACTGTGGTGTTGGAGAAGACTCTTGAGAGTCCCTTGGACTGCAAGGAGATCCAGCAAGTCCATCCTAAAGGAGATCAGTCCTGGGTGTTCATTGGAAGGATTGATGTTGAAGCTGAAACTCCAATACTTTGGCCACCTCATGCGAAGAGTTAACTCATTGGAAAAGACCCTCATGCTGGGAAGGATTCGGGGCAGGAGGAGAAGGGCACAACAGAGGATGAGATGGCTGGATAGCATCAACAACTCAATGGACATGGGTTTGGGTGAAACTCCAGGAGTTGGTGATGGAAAGGGAGGCCTGGAGAGCTGCGATTCATGGGGTTGTAAAGAGTCAGACAAGACTGAGCAACTAAACTGAACTGAACTGAATATATTTTTTCTTGCATTTGTATGCAATAATATTTTCATGTTTCTAAAATATTTTATAATACAAGTTTCAGGACATATATTTATGCATATTGTATAATATACTGTCTTAATAGAAATCCAGTATAAACACACGTTGCTTTCATTGTCATTGTTGTTCTGTCATAAGCTGTGTCCGATTCCATGAATCCATGAACTGCAGCATGCCAGGCTTTCCTGTCCTTCACTATCTCCTAGAGTTTACTCAAACTCACGTTCATTGAGTTGGTGATACCATCCAACCATCTTACCCTTTGTCACCCCCTTCTCCTCCTGCCTTCAATCTTTCCCAGCATCAGGGTCTTTTCCAATATGTTGACTCTGTATTAGGTCGCCAAAGTATCAGAGCTTCACCTCCAGCTTCAGTCCTTCCAGTGAATATTCTGGCTTGATTTCCTTTAGAATTGACTACTTTGATCTCTTTGCTGTCCAAGCGGCTCTCAAAAGTCTTCTCCAGTAAGTAAGTAAGTGAAGTCGCTCAGTCGTGTCCAACTCTTTCCGACCCCGTGGACTGTAGCCTACCAGGCTCCTCCTCCATGGGATTCTCCAGGCAAGAATATTGGAGTGGGTTGCCATATTCTTCTCCAAGGAATAATTTTTAGAAGTGTAAGTTCTGGATCCAAACCCAGAATATTTGTAATTTTAATTGAAATTGCTAACTTACACACTAAAAAGGTTGTACCAATTTATAAGGCAGAAAATGCTATTTTTTTATATTAGTAATCTTTTCCAGTACCATTATTCTAAAGCATCAATTATTTGGAGCTCAGACTTGTTTATGGTTCAACTCTCACATCTGTAAATGACTACTAGAAAAACAATAGCTTTCATCATATGGACTTTTGTTGGCAAAGTGATGTCTCTGCTGTCTAGGTCTGTCATAGCTTTTCTTCCAAGGAACAAGTGTCTTTTAAATTCATGGATGTAGTCAACATCCTCAGAGGTTTTGGAGCCCAAGAAAAGAAAATCTGTCACTGTTTCCACTTTTCCCCCATATATTTGCCATGAATTATTGGGACTGAATGCCATGATCTTAGTTTTTTGAATGTTGGGTTTTAAGCCAACTTTTCCACTCTCCTCTTTCACCTTCATCAAGAGGCTCTAGTTCCTCTCATTTTTTATTTTTCTTTTTGCCACTAGAGGGATATCGTCTGCATATCTGAGGCTGTTGATATTTCTTCTGGCAATCTTGATTCCAACTTGTGAGCTAACTAGCCTAGAATTTCACATGATGTACTCTGCATAGAAGTTAAACAAGTAGGATGAAAATACACATCTTTTGTGTACTCCTTGCCCAGTTTTGAACCAGTCTGTTATTCCATATTCGATTCTAATCGTTGCTTCTTATCCTGTGTACAGGTTTCTCAGGAGACAGGTAAGGTGGATGTTAGGTTCATGAATCAAGGAAAATTGTACATGGTTAGGCAGGAGATGGCAAGAGTGAACATCAACATTTTAAGAATAGGTGAACTAAAATGAACTGGAGTGTACAATTTTAATTCAGATGACTATTATATCTACTACTGTGGGCAAGAATCACTTAGAAGAAATGAAGTAGCCTTCAGAGTCAACAAAAGAGTCTGAAATGCAGTACTTGAGTATAATCTCAAAAATTGCAGAGTGATCTCAGTTCGTTTTCAAGTCAAATCATTCAACATCACAAGTTTAGGCCCCAATCACTAATGCTGAAGAAGCTGAGGTTGAATGGTTCTAAGAAGACCTACAAGACCTTCTAGAACAAACATCAAAAAAGACGTCCTTTACATTATAGGGGACTGGAATGCAAAAGTAGCTTTTATTGAATTATAATTAACACAGTTTTTTATTTTAAAAAATCTATGTAAATTTTCTAATTATACATTTCATATAGACTATACATTTGGATTAGTTTATAATATAAAGTAAGTCAGAGTGAAAATGTTAGTCACTCAGTCACATTAGACTCTTTTTGACCACATGGCATTTAACCCACCAGACTTCTCTGTTCATGGAATTCTTCAGGCAAGAATATTGAAGTGGGTATTCAAAAGAAATGTTTCAAGCAGAGATGACATTTAAACTGACTCTTGAATTCACAGGAATCTCACTGAAGAAGAAACTTACTAAAGACTCTTCAGGCAGATCAATTATTATTGCAAAATATAGGGCTGGCCAAAGGATTGTTTGTGTTTTTCCATAAAATTTATAGAAAAACCTGAACAAACATTTGGCAAACCCAATAACACTTGGATATACAGGAGAAAGTGAATAATTAATTGTACCTGGAATTGTGTACTGCTAAGAGCAGCATAAACTGAATGAGGAGAGACATGTAGAGAAACAACCATCATGTTTGTGGATGACTCATATTAATGTTTGTGGACAATATCAATATGGAATCAATGTTTTATTTAAGATTACCGTGACATGATTCTATATGACTTTTACGTTCAGCACTTTGGTAATAATAATGATGCCATAGTCTTCTAGGAAGTAGAAGACAAGGGACTGAATTAAGGCATTTGACATGAAAACAAATAGAAGAAATTGGATTTAGAAATTTCTAAGGCAATATATTTATTCAAAATTTTGGCCAATACTTATTTGGTAAAGGAAGAAGTCAAGACTGATTTCTAGATCTTAGCTGGGTAGATGTTGATGATATTACTTGAATATTGAAAATTAGAAGGGAAAATTTAATCATAAGAATTCATGATTACATAGATATGTCTGTAAAACACATCTCAGGAATCACCAGTAGATAGGACTGGCTACATTATTGATGAGGACTAGGAGAAAATGAAAACCTGGGGCCCTTTTTTAAAAATCACCTAAAGCTCCCAGACCGTGACAACAGAGAGTTAAACAAATATAGGGACCTTCTGTACAGCAGTAGCAGCCGTACATAGGGATACTGTGTGACTACACAGATTATATTCCCATGAGCTGGCTTTCTCATCATGCAGTAAATATAGCAGTGAACCTTAAGAAAGGATACTGACTTGAAGATATAGATTAAAAAATCAAAAATGTTATATGTGATCACTGAAATAATGAGAAAGCATGGAGCACATACAGAAGAGGAAACCTAGGATGGGTCCTAGAAAATGTGCACATTCAGGAAAATTAAAAACCGTAAAGGAGATTAAAGCAATGGTCAGGACTTCTCTGGTGGTCTGTTCAAGACTGTTTTCAGTTCTGGCAGTATGGATTTGATCCCTTGTCTGTGAACTAAGATCCACATGCCTAATGATGGTCAGAACATGAAAGAGGAATCGGAAAACACACACACACACACAATATTGGAATGTCAAAATCAGAAAAAAAGAAAGCAGCCTGCATTTTAAAATATGAGGGAAATGGACTAAAATGGAAATTCGGAAGTAAACTCAAGTAAATAGAAGCTATCAGTGGTCTTAGATCAAAATTAGTGAACAGTGGAAGAAATACCACATGGGTCACAAGATCAATGTAATTTGAGAAAGATGAGTAAAGTTTTCGTAATTATGATTCTGCAAATCTCAATGTATTTTTTGTTGTTGTTAATGGAGAAACAAAGGTGGCTTGGTCTACTGATTCTGAACTTTTCAAAACATCATTTTATTTGATTCAGAAAATATGCTTAATTGGAAATTTTCTAAATACTGAACTTTTCTGGGGAGTTACTACCAAGGCATAAAATGTTTACCTTCCTGAGTGGAATCAAACGCTGTCTGGTAGTAGGATGAGCAAGGCTCCTCTTTTTCCCAGTAGAATCCAGTTGCCACAATTAGCAAGAAGGAAAGTATTATTTTTCTGTGCTTCCCTGGACTGTGAAAGAAACACTTTTATGTAACCCAAAGCCAACTTCATTTCCATTGGGATGGGTCAGGAAAAGGCCTTTTAATCCCTCCAGAATTCCATTTAGCTTCATATTGCAATATTTTTTTTCTTTTTGGTACATATATTATACATTTTTCTAAATTTTTTTCAATATTGAAAGATCTATGAAAAGCAAAGGACTGAAAATGAAATTATTGTTATTATTTATTTATTACCAGACATTTGATATTGAAAGTAATACAAGGTTGCCACTAGCCACGTCTTAAGAGAAAATAAAAATATAAAATTCTGGATGCCAGTAAGGTTGGCTTGATTCTCTTTAAAACATAGCAGATATATTCATTGATTTGGAAAGAGAATAGTTGCTTCATGAAAGAAGTAATGATAGGATACTAAGTCATTGAAAATATTTTACCCACAATCTACTTTTCAGTGGGAGGAGAAAGTGTGAAGGACTAAATTACTGCATAGGATTGAAAAACTAATGTGGAAACTTTATTTTTCATGTTATTTGCAGTTGTATATCTTGCTTAAAACAAACAAACAAACAAAACACACATTGTCACATAAACTCTTGGAAGAGATTTACTGTCACCAGGAAGACTGAGAATGTTTTATTACCCTAATTTTGTATAAGAGGAGGTTAAAACACAGAGTCAGAATGCTAAAGGGCATATGTACAAAGGCCAAGCATTGAAATCACTACCTCTTGGTTAAATGTTCCATCCTCTATAAAATGTGCCCTTAGACACTCATTCTCTCTAACTATCTTTTCTTTATCAGAATAATCTTTGGTCTCCAGCCAATTTACAGCTTGGAGAAAATTATATAGTTGTAAGGCAAAAAATAAAGAGAAATGGGACTCGATAATACTCTAAGAGCTGAAGTTCTAAGTTTCAAGAAGTAAATAAATTAAGAATTACAATTCTTCATTCTAATTCTAATTCTTAATTCTAATAGTCGCACACATTTTATTTTACTTTCATTACTGGGACTGTGTGAAAGCAAAACATTAATGTAGTTTTTGCCTCTTTATTTGATATATTACAGAAACATGTTTTGAGGGAAGTGAGTAAAACTTACATAATTTGCAAAAATCAAGAAAATCATTTGAAATGCAGACACTTGGTAGTCTCATTTAGGCTTCTCCATAGGCAAAGTGTCTCCCACTTTCTATTTATTCAGTCTGTGTGCATGCTCAGTCATGTCTTTTGATTTCCACTGATAAGGTATCTATCTTAAACTCTCATTATGCACATTGGTATGTTGGCTGCTCAGTTGTGTCTGACTCTTTGCCACTGTGTGGACTGTACCCCACCAGGCTCCTCTGGCCTGGGGACTCTCCAGGCAAGAATATGGGAGTGGGTTGCCGTGCCCTCCTCCAGCAGATCTTCCTAATCCAAGGTTTGAACCCAGATCTCTTATATCGCCGGCATTGGAGGTGGATTCTTTTACTGCTGAGCCACTTGGAAGCCTGCAGTTCAACCTAACAACGTGATGCATACAAGGGTTTCCTCAGTAGTTAAGACGGTAAAGAATCTGCCTGCAATGCAGGAGACCCAGGTTCAATTCCTGAGTTGGGAAGATCCCCTGGAGAAAGAAATGGCATCCCACTCCACTATTCTTGCCGGAGAAGTCCCATGCAACCCACTCCAGTATATTTTCCTGGGAAATCCCATGGACAGAGGATCCTGGCAAGCTGCAGTCCCTGGGACCACAGAGTCAGACAAGACTGAGCAGCTAACACACTAATGTGCAGGAAGAGAGTTCAGGAAAGATGTTTCATCAAGGGAAATCAGGAAACAGCTTTGATCAGCTTGCCCTTGATGTCTAGAGAAGACAGGCTCAATTGTATATAGACAATAATTCTTTTCTCTCTAATATTTTAATCTGTTACCAGAATGTTTGCTTTCTAATGGGTGCTACTGTCATTAATATGCAATTTTCACTTACCTAGTATATTTTAAATAGTTCCACCATTACATATGGGTGGTTCCTTTTCTATTTTATGTTGGCCAAGCTGTGCATTCCTCAACATCTAACAAAATTAAGTCAAAGATAGCTCCTATGCATAGAGGAAAACTTCAGGGAAAACTTTGAAGAATAGAAGGATTTGTGTTACCATAGACAAATACTATCACATGAATTGTTAGATAACAGTTTTTTCAGAGTTCTTATCAATTTTGTCACTTTTATTTTCTCTAGCTTTATTGAAGTTTAACTGAGAAATGAAATTGCAACATAAAGTATACATGGTGGTGATTTCAAGTATGTTTGTATTGTAAAAAGAGTCTCACCATTAAGTTAACTGACAGACCCAACACCTTACACATCTACCATTTGTGAGTGTGTGTGTGTGAAAACACTTAAGAACCATTCTCTTAGCAAATTTCAATTACACAATACATTATCAACTATAATCACTATGCTGTACATTTGATCTCCAGAACTTGCTCATCTTATAAATGAGAATGTGCCCTCTTTTACCAAACTCTTCTTATTTCCCCCACCACTTAGCTGTCAGTAGCCATTTTGCTATTAATGCAATGAGTTCAACTTTTTCTTTCCTTTTTAAAGATTCTACATATAAGTGATGCCATGCAGTTGTTGTGCTTTTCTGTCTGGTTTATTATTGCTAGCAAATGCCTTTTAAGTTCATTTATGTTTTCAGAAGTTGCAGGATTTCCCTCTCTTTTTTTTTTAAGACTGACTAATATTCAAATCCAAAATAATCTCAGATTTTTAAAAATTTATTCACCTATCAACAGAGCCTCAGCTTCTTTCTATATCTTGGTTATGGTAAATAATGTTGCTATGAATACGAGGACATGGGAGTATAAATACCTTTTTGAAGCTTTATTTCTTTTGCTGTATACCCCAAAATGGAATTACTGAATCATGTCGCAGTTCTATTTTTAATTCCATAAGGAACTCCCATACTGATTTCCACAGTAGTTGCACCAAGTTACATTCCACCATCAATGCATGGTTTTGTCCTTTTCCCCACATTTTCATCAATACTTACTTGTTGTGTTACAGGTGATATCTTACTGTGATTTTACTTTGCATTCCTCTGAGGATCAGTGACTTTGAGCACCTTTTCATATTTCTATTGAAAATTTGCATGTCTTTGTAATAATATCTATCTAAGTCATTTGCCCTGTTTTTAGTTAGGTTATTTATTGTTTATTAATTTGTTTGTTAATTCTTTATATTGTGAAGACTTTCAGTAAAACGAAAAAATAAGAGAGAGAAGACTCAAATAAAATTAGAAATGAAAGAGGTATTATCACAACTGATAACAGAAATAGTAAGGATCACAAGAAACAACCATGAACAGATAAATGTCAAAAAATTAAATAAGCAAAAAGAAATGGATCAAGTTTTAGAAACATGTAATCTATCATGACCAAATCATGAAGAAATAGAATATCTGAACAGATAATTTACAAGTAAGGAGATTGAGTCAATATTTAAAAACTTCCTGAAAATAAAAAGCCCAGGATCAGATTGTCTAATTGGCAAATTCTATCAAACATTAAAAAAAAAAATACCAATCCTTTTCAAACTCTTCCCGAAAGATGGTGACTTTAATTTTATGAGCATCCATGAAATTAAAAGGCACTTACTACTTGAGAGAAAAATGACCAGCCTAGATGGTATATTAAAAAGCAGACACATTACTTTGCTGACAAAGGTCCATCTAGTCAAAGCTATGGTTTTTCCAGTAGTCATGTATGGATGTGAGAGTTGGATCGTAAAGAAAGCTGAGCACTGAAGAACTGATGTTTTTGAACTGTGGTGTTGTGGAAAATTCTTGAGAGTCCCTTGGACTGCAAGGAGATTCAGCCAGTCAATCCTAAAGGAAATTAGTTTTGAATATTCATTGGAAGGACTGATGCTGAAGGTGAAGCTCCAATACTTTGGCCACCTGGTGTGAAGAGCTGACTCATTAGAAAATAGCCTGATGCTGGGAAAGATCGAAGACAGTAAGAGAAGGGGACAACAGAGGACTAGACGGCTGGAAGGCAACACAACTCAATGGACATGAGTTTGAGCAAGCTCCTGAAGATGGTGAAAAACAGGGAAGCCTGGTATGCTGCAGTCTATGGGGCTGAAAAAAGTCAGACAGGACTGAGCGACTAAACAACAATACCACTATACTTCCTCATTTCAAACAATATTACAAAGCTATAGTAATCAAAATGGCATGATATTTGTATAAAAACAGACACATAGATAATTGGAACAGAATAGAGAAATAAAATCAAACATTTATCATCAGTTCAGTTCAGTCAATCAGTCATGTGTGTATCTTTGTGAACCCATGGACTGCAGTATGCCAGGCCTCTCTGTCCATCACCAACTCCTGGAGTTTACTCAGACTCATGCCCATTGAGTTGGTGATACCATCCAGCCATCTCATCCTCTATCATACATCCCTTTCTCCTCCCACTTTCAATCATTCCAAGCATCAGGGTCTTTTCCAATGAGTCACTTACTGCATCAAGTGGCCAAAGTATTGGAGTTTTAGCCTCACCAGCAGTCCTTCCAATGGATATCCAGGACTGGTTTCCTTTAGGATAGACTAGTTTGATCTCCTTGGAGTCCAAGAGGCTCTCCAGAGTCTTCTCCAACAACACAGTTCAAAAGCGTTAATTCTTCTGTGCTCAGCTTTCTTTATAGTCCAACTCTCACATCCATACATAACTACTGGAAAAACTATAGCCTTGACTAGATGGACTTTGTTGGCAAAGTAATGTCTCTGTCTTAATATGCCATCTAGGGTGGTCATAATTTTTCTGCCAAAGAGTAAGTGCCTTTTAATTTCATGGCTGCAGTTACCGTCTGCAGTGTTTTTAGAGCCCCTAAAAATAAACTTTGTCACTGTTTCCACTGTTTCCCCATCTATTTGCCATGAAGTGATGGGACCAGATGCCATGATCTTAGTTTCCTGAATGTTGAGCTTTAAGCCATCTTTTTCACTTTCATCAAGAGGCTCTTTAGTTCTTCTTCACTTCCTGCCATAAGGGTGGTGTCATCTGCATATCTGAGTTTATTGATATTTCTCCCAGAAATCTTGATTCTAGCTTGTGCTTCTTCCAGCCCAGCATTTCTCATGAGGTACTCAGTATATAAGTTAAATAAGCAGGGTGACAACATACAGCCTTGACTTCCTCCTTTCCCGATTTGGAACCAGTCTGTTGTTCCATGTCCAGTTCTAACTGTTGCTTCCTGACCTGCATACAGATTTCTCAAGAGGCAAGTCAGGTGGTGTGGTATTCCCATCTCTTGAAGAGTTTCCCACAGTTTGTGGAGATCCACACAGTCAAAAGCTTTGGCATAGTCAATAAAGCAGAAGTAGTTATTTTCTTGGAATTCTCTTGGTTTTTTGGTGATCCAGTGGATGTTGGCAATTTGATTTCTGATTCCTCTGCCTTTTCTAAAACTAGCCTGAACATCTGGAACTTCACACTTCGTGTATTTTTGAAGCTTGGCTTGGAGAATTTTGAGCATTACTTTTTGTGTATATGATTAATTTATAATAAAGCAGTCATGAATGTACAGTGGGAAAGGGTAGTCCCTAATAAATATGTTAGGAAAACTGGACAGAGACATGAAAAAGAGTGAAATTCAACTACTATCTTATATCATATGCAAAAATCAACTCAAAGTGATTAAAAACTTGAACATAGTACCTGAAACAGTAAAACTCTTGGAAAAAAACCAGGATAAGCACCTTTACATTGGTCACAACAATCTTTGTTTTTTTTTAATTTGATATAAAAAGCAAAGGCAAAAAAAGTGAAAATAAACAAGTGTTTTTCATTAAATTGCAAAGTTCTTATGTAGGGTAGGAAACCACCAACAAAATGAAAAAGCAACTTATAGAATGAGAGAGAATGTTTTCACATCATTTATTTGACAAGGGATTAATACCTAAAATATATGAAGAACTTTTATAATGCAATAGAAAAAGATCTGAGATATTATGCCACACCAATTGGAATTGTTATTATCATAAAACAATAAATAGCAAAACCTATTCTGAGTATTTATTCTCAAGAAACAAATTTCTCTCTTGAAAATATCTGCATTTCCATTTTTGTTGTTCATTCACTAAGTAATGCCTGACTCTTTGCAACCCCATGGGCTGTAGCATGCCAGGCATCCCTGTCCCTCACTGTCTCCCATGTTCATGTTCATTGAGTCAGTAATGTTATCCAACCATCTAATCCTCTGCCACCCTCTTTTTTTGCCTTCAGTCTTTCCAGCATCAGGGTAAGGGTCTTTTCTAATGGGTTGTCTGTTCAAACTTCCATTTATACCGCAACATTATTTACAATGGCCAAGACATGAAAACAATCTAAATGCCCACCTTATGACAAATGGATAAAGGAGGTAGGGTATAGATTTATGATGGTATGTTGTTTAGCCATAAGAAAAAAAAAGGAAATCTTGCCATTTGCAATATCATAACTAGACCTTGAGGGTATTATGCTAAGTGAAGTAAGTCAGACAGAGAAGGACAAATGCTGTATGATCTCACTGATATGTGGAATCTAAATTAACAAACAAGCTCATAGATATCAAGAGCAGATTGGTGATTGTCAGAAACAGGATTGAGAAGGTGGTGGAAGTGGATGAAAGTGATCAAAAAGCAAAAACCGGCGGTTATAAGATAAATGAGACCTGGAGATGTAATTTACAACATGGTGACTATAGTTAACAATACTGAAAGTTTCTAAGAGGGTGTCAAGTTGCTAAGTTCTTGCATGCTAAATTGCTTGAGTTGTGTCCAACTCTTTGCAACTCTATGGACTGTAGCCTGCCAGGCTCCTCTTTCCACGGGATTCTCCAGGAAAGAATACTGGAGAGGTTTGTCAATTCCTATACCAGAGGATCTTCCTGACCCAGGGATTGAACCCATTTCTCTTTCATCTCCTGCTTTGGCCGGCAGATTCTTTACCACTAACCCTACCTGGGAAGCCTTGCTTAGAGGGTAAGTGTTAGAAAGCCCTATCATGAGAAAAAAAATTATAAATAGGCATGGTGATGGAAGTTAAATATAAATATATAATGGTAATAAGTTTATAATACATACATGTATGAAATGAAAACTAATACAATCTATATGTCAATTTCATCTCAATTAAATATGAAAAAATAAATTTAAAACAGAATCACTTTCTAAAGGCAAAAAACTCTAGTCTCTATTAGGCTTCCCTGGAGACCCAGATGGTAAAGAATCCTTTTGCAGTGTAGGAAACCTGAGTTGGATCCCTAGGTTGGGAAGATCCCCTGGAGTAGGAAAAGGCAACCCACTCCAGTATTCTTGCCTGGAGAAACCCCATGGACAGAGGAACCTAGAGGACTACAGTTCATGGGGTCGCAAAGAGTTGGACACGCCCAAGAGACTAAGCACAGCACAGCACACAATCTCTATTGAGTGTTCATGGTAAGCACCAGACACTGTGCTAAATCCCATTCATGTCTTATTTTTTTAAATCCTTGGTTTACTTTAAATAAAATACATTTTCATCTGAACTTGAGAATTTCTTCAACTTCACATCCACAACTCTAGAGTTTCTTTGCTCTATTTATTCCAAGAATTGGTTTATCTGGAACCCATCAGGATTTAGCTGAGCTATCTGGTTGGTTTCATCAGTCAGTTCCCACTTCAGAGGCTCTCACTCTGAAAGGTAGTGAGTACTAAGATTTTATTTTCAGCCTCTTTTCTCTTGTTTAAAGTAGATATACTACAACTCCCTTATCTTCTTGACCATCCTTTCTCTTTTGATAATGTAATTTATCTTTCCTCTTTCTTTAACTTCTAACAGGATTTATATCCCACTTTACACTAACAGAATTATATTTTCAGTATTAAATATACAACCATCATGTGAAATCTCCTATGAGAAGTTTGCCCTTTCAGTCAGTTATATATTCATCAAATCTTACATGAATCTACAATTTCACATTACTTTTCATATTTTTCTTTTAAAATTTGCCAGATTCTTCTTGAAAACTTCAATCCTCATTTGTAAAAAAATTTTATACACTACAATCTTTAGAAAACAACTCCTCAAATGTATGCAAACACTAACATTTCTAAGTTCTGGCCATACAAAATGCACTTAGTTTATTCTCCCATATTCATCCTGTGTTGCATTGGTATAGAATTCTAGCTTCACAGGATTTTCCTGGAGGAATACATAGAAAATATTATATTATTCTTTACACAAAGTATCTCAATATGTTTTGACATTCACTTATATATATATATATCTTCTGAACATCTAATTTTGTTTAATATGTTTTGTACTTGGTGGGCATTTTCAGTTTAAACAATTTTATTTTCTTTAAATACTGAGCAATATTATTCTGATGGTTCTTAGCTTTTTTTTTTTTTTTTCCTTCTACTCTGTGGTGAATTCCATCTGCCCAGATTCCTTCTTCAGCCTTCCTTCCATGAAGTGTGGCTATGTTGTAAGTTCTTCCCAGTGAAACATGACCAGGGAAGATGTGAATCCATTCTATAAATGAAAAGGTATCAGTCATATATAGCACCTTCATATCATACGTAGCACCTTGCAGTATCATAACTACACCTTGAGAGCATTATGCTAAGTGAAGTAAGTCAGACAGAGAAGGACAAATGCTGTATGATCTCACTGATATGTGGAACCTAAATAAACAAAGAAGCTCATAGATACCAAGAGCAGATTGGTGATCATCAGAAACAGGATTGAGAAGGTGGCAGAAATGGATGAAAGTGATCAAAAAGCAAAAACTGGCAGTTATAAGATAAATGAGTCCTGGAGATGTAACTTAGCGCAGGCTCTGTCCTTCTCTGGGCTGTTGCTGGTGACTAGAGAGATCTTGCATACGGCTGAGTCACTGACAGTCTGTACTTTGAAACGAACATAAGATAAACTCTCATTGCCAACCAAAGTACCATATGCCTTAGAATATTTGATGAAGAGTAAGCTCTTGCTTCACTGAACCACTGAAATACTGAGACGTGTATGTTCTAGCCTCCTGAGCCTGCTCAGTCATGTCTGACTCTTTGCAAAGTCATGGACTGTAGCACCCCATGGCCTGCAGTTCCTTTATCCATGGAATTCTCCAGGCAAGGGTACTGGAGTGGGTTGCCATCTCCTCCTCCAGTCTCCTATCCTTGACCTCCCTAAAAATATTATTTTCTTATGTCCTGTGTGATGAATAAATGATAGATTCTCCTTTGTATCTCTTTGAATAGGTTTCATATTTTTCTTCTATCATTTTTGTATAACTCTTGAGAAAAGTCCTTTAGTCGGCCTCTATTATTATGCCTTTTCAGCTGTGCCCATTCTTCTCTTTTTCATTAGTAGCAATACTTTTCATTTTCAAGAGTTTTGATTGATTTTTCAAAACAATCCACTTTAATTTCTGAGGTGTAATATCTTACCTTGTATCTCTGGAGATACTATTTATACATTGTGAAGTTTTCTGTTTCTTAATAATAACCAATTACTCATTCATTTGTTCTTTGCTTTGGTGACTTGGTTCATATTTTTCCTGGCTTTTTTCTTCATCGCTCTTTTGTTAATTTTTGATGATTTTTGTTAGTACGTTCATCTTTTTATTAGAGATTGTCTGTTACTTTGTTCATGCATTTCTTGGGTATCAGTGTTTACTTCTGTGGATTCTGTGGGAGAAAAATTCATGTGCTGCGATAGGTCTGCATCACTACTGGATCTTCTAGGTTTAGGCATTTTTATTCTGCTAACTCTTTTCTCTCATTTTTGGTAACACTGACCTGTCACTCTGTCCCAAATACCTACACTCACTATTCTAGCCTAATATTAGGTTGGCATATCTAATGTTCATGAAAAGGAAAATAGAGGACAAAATATCATGTAGAAAACATCCTAGCATGTAAAAACTCATGTCTATTAACACCAAATGCCAAAGTGATTCCCCCAGAGCTCCTTCTACCAGGGCATCTTTAATTTCTGAGCTTGAAGCACAAGTTGACCAAATCACACCCTTTATAACTGTTTTCTTCATATTTCTGGTTAATTTCTGATATTACTATCTTTTTCATCTGTAGAAAGGATATACTTTATTTCCCACAGATTTTATGACATTCTGTTTTCACATCATATTTTCTACAACTTCTGGAAATTTTGATTCCTGCTCAGTTTTTCCTTTTTATTCAGTTCCCATTAGGATAATTTTCAATATCAAAATCAGATAGTAACCATTCTAAACTATCCCTGCTTTTATGTGTTCAGATAGTAACAGAATTTACTATTTCTTAGAAATTGAAAGACCAAACACGAATCCACCAATGGCTGTGTGGAAGGGACTAGTCTTTTTCTTTTCTGTCTTTCTTTGTTTTTGGCTGTGCTGGGTCTTCATTGCTGCACTGGCTCGTCTCTAGTTACAGAGAGCAGAGATACTCTTCGTTGTGGGGTTTGGGCTTCTCATTGTGGTGGCTTCTTTTCTCATGTGGTGCAGAGCATGGGCTCTAGGGCACGTGGACTTCAGTAGTTGGGGCACGTGGGCTCAGTAGTTGGGGTTCCCAGGCTCTAAAGCACCGGACTAATCGTTGAAGCACATGGGCTTAGTTGCTCCACAGCATGTGGGATCTCCCTAGATGAGGGATCGACCCTGTGTCTCCTGCACTGGCAGGTGGATTCTTTACTACTGAATCACCAGGGAAGCCCTGGGGCTAAACTTCAATGGCACTGTGTCTTTTATAGATTAGGGCATTAAAAATCATTCAGAAGTAGCTGCCAGGTTTAAGAAGATAGTGTGTGCATCATTCAGTTGGCTGTAACCAGAGCACGGATTCCTCTGTATACTTTTATTCCAGTGGATAGCTGATAGGAACCCTTCACCATGACAAATAAAGAATGTTTACATATTTCAAGAGAGTTTCCAATTAATACACTGAGCACTGTGAGCATAGTATTTCAACTACAATGATTTCCTTTCATTACAATAATAATAGCTAATATTTTCTAGCCCTTAGGTGTTTGCTCCTTTATTAAGTATTTTTTTCTTTCGTATACTGTTTCATTTAACTGTCACTACATCTGTGTTAGTTAGGTAAGCAGAGCTGTTTCACCATGGATACTGAAGCACAAAGAGAAAAAGTAACTCATTCAAGGTCATATAAGTAACTCACCCAAGGTCATGTAAATCAGTGATAGCATTTGAACTGAAGTCTGCCTGACTTCTATGTGCATAATTTGATCACTATGCTACATTGCTACACTATTCTATGCAATATTGATTCTCCTTTCAGCCCTCCTACTATCCTAATAAATCTAATGAACTTTCTTTCATTTCAATAATAAGTTATATTACTAATTCCATTCTACCTGAAATGGCAGAATCATCTAACACAGTCCAAGAGAAAGACCAAGATATATACTTAAAACACTTAGCATAGGAACTAACAGATAATACACACTTTGTAGCTGAATATGTCATTGAAACACTCTTGTAAGCATCATTCTAAAAGGCAGAGTTGTCAACTATTAACACATTACAAATTCATGCTCAGAATTTACATTCATTGAGATGAACTCAGTGAAATATCAGGCCCTGAATCCCCCAAAGTACAAGCTTTAGTGGTGACATTTCTTGCTAGGTTTTACTCTGTCCCCTCTGGAAATTCAAAATTCAAATTTCTGTAATAAACATGTGTTTATTTTTTTAAATTGTGGCCTAATCATAATACTGGGCTTCCTGGTATTATGGTAGCACAGTGGTAATGAATCCACCTTCCAATGCAGGAGACTCAAGAGACCTGGGTTTGATCCCTGGTTCAGGAGGGTCCTCTAGAGTAGGAAATGGCAACCTGCTCCAATATTCTTGCCTAGAGAATCCCCATGACAGAGGAGCCTGGTGGGCTACAGTGCATGGCGTCACAAAGAGTCAGGCATGACTGAGCGACTGAGCACACAGTCATAATACCAAGATGTACATTCAGTATGACATACAAGTGTAACTATGCCCTTTCATGGATAAACTTTGTGTGTGTGTATGTGAGTGTGTGTGTGTGTCTGCTGTTTTTTTTTTTAAAGGCTAAGTATAATTTACTTTGTTTTAATTGTTTTAAGTGCCTTTAGGTACTTTTAATAGTATTCACTGCGAACACGGGAAAGTTAGAGTCAGTGGTCAAATGAATGTTTAATACTTTTTAAATTGTGTCTTCTTGGAATATCTACCACTTCCCTATTTTGACAACTCAGCTGTTCTTCCTCTGCTCCCCTTCCTTTTGCCCAAATTCCATGAGAGAGCTCAAAGGAACAGATTGTAGGTTCAGATCTAAACTGATAATCACCTGCAGCAGCCTATCATTGCCCTAAGTGCAGGAAACAGATATTTCTTTAGTCATGTAATTATGGTTTTATGTGGTATCCTTCACATTTCTATTTGTGTGAAATGCAATTCCCAACTGTCTGCCATTTGCTCCTGAAATTGAAATGTAAATCTAATTGGAGGCTAATGAGGGATTATCTCTTTGCCATGTGAGCTATTTATATGTATGTATTGCATGTATAAATAGCTATTTTCAATTCAAGCATTTCTGGCAAGAGGTAGTCTTAAGGATAGAATGGAAAATATGTTAAATGCACAGTTTGTTTCAGGGTCTAAAATTTTGCTTGTGACATAGAAAGACATATATATATATATATATATATATATGAAGTAAAGTAAAAGTCGCTCAGTGGTGTCTGATTCTGTGACCCATGGTCTATTCAGTTCATGGAATTCTCCAGGCAAGAATACAAGAGTGGGTAGCCTTTCACTTCTCCAGGGGATCTTCCCAACTCAGGGATTGAACCCAGGTCTCCTACACTGCAGGCAGATTCTTTACCAGCTGAGTAACAAGTGAAGCCCAAGAATTCTGAAGTGGGTAGCCTATCCCTTCTCCAGCAGATCTTCCCGAACCAGAAACCGAACTGATTGTCTCTTGCATTGCAGGTGGATTCTTTACCAACTGAGCTATCAAAAAAGCTTGTATATATGGATACATATACATACACACACACACACACACACACACACACATATACTCATATATATATATATATACTTTATTAAAAACATTTTTTTGAAGTGGACAATTTTTAAAATCTTTATTGAATTTGTTACAGTATTGCTTCTGTTTAGTCTCCCCTGGTGGCTCAGACGGTAAAAGCGTCTGCCTACAATGAGGGAGACCGGGTTTCCATCCCTGGGTGGGAAAGATCCCCTGGAGAAGAAAATGGCAACCCACTCCGGTACTCTTGGCTGGAAAAATCCCACGGATGGAGGAGCTTGGTAGGCTACAGTCCATGGGGTTGCAAAGAGTCAGACCCAACTAAACGGCTTCACTTTGCTTCTGTTTTACGTTTTGATTTTTTGACCTTGAGCTATGTGGAACCTCTGCTCTCCCACCAGGGATCATACCCTAACCCCCTTCATTGGAAGGATAAATCTTAGTGAATTAACCAGGCAAGTCTCAAGGAGGATGTAGTATATGTCAGTAACATATTTGATGTCACAAGTTAAAAAAAAAATACTTTAGTGAAATACAAACTGTAAAACATTTCCCTAGTAAGCTCATTGGTTGATATATTCCAAATGTTTCCTTAATAATACATTGCAGTTCTATTGTTAACAAATATGATTTTACATTTCTGAAGATTTTTCTTTCACTTTTGCCTCTCTAAAAGGTCATGATTTGGGAGGACTCAATCAAAAGAAATATGTATATGCATATATATATATGTGTGTGTGTGTGTGTGTGTGTGTGTGTGTGTGTGTGTATATATATATATATATATATATATATATGCATATATCTATGATTGGATTAGACATAGTAAGTACCTTCTTTTGTTGACCCCAGTTAGTTAACTGGTTTGCTTGGTTTTTGTTTATTGACAGCTAGAGTATGATCTCTTCTTTGAGTCCTGGGTCTGCTTTGAGTTTTATTTTGGAAAAAAGAAGAAAAAAAAGAAGAAAATTCAAAGCAAAATTACAAAACAAAGAGTAGGAGAGAGAGAATAGCAATTCATTTATTAGCCTCTGGACTTGGTCTCCTGGCAAAGGAAGAAATCTACTAAGTTCCAAAGGTTCATTCCAACAGTTTTTTTCTGTGGCATATCATTACTGATAGTCATATCAGGTTTTCACATGATGTACATGATGCTGATTGCTTTTGTTTTTAGTATTCTCAAACACATTTTATATTTGCTATTTCTATTTATCCAAAGGGCTTCTCTGGTGACTCAGATGGTAGAGAATCCAGTTCAAATGCAGGAGACATGGGGTCGATCCCTGGATTGGGACGATCCCATGGAGAAAGGAATGGCTACCCACTCCAGTATTCTTGCCTGGAGAATCCCACAGACAGAGCAGCCTGGAGGGCTCACAGAGTCAGAGATGACTGAACACGCATGCAGGCAACAGCTCTGTGTAAGTACACAAACTCTGTGAAGACAGAGATTAGGTCTACCTTTTTGGCTATTATGTGTCCAGCAGGGAACAGAGTGCCTGAGACAAAGCTTTTGTTTATCAAATAAATGTAACTGAATGGGTGGAGGGAGTTTGAGTTTGAGAACACATTTCCACACTTCTCTACCTCAATCCACATTTTTACATCTGTGCCACACAGGAAGATTCATTTCCTCATTTCCTCTGAGTCCTTCATTTTTAACTTTTATAATCCCATAATCTTTTTACAGACCTGACCACAGATCCTGACAGTGGAGGATCTAAAAGAACTTCCTAGAAGTTAATAGTTTTTAATCATAATTGTAGATTCAAAAACCAATTACAATCAATGTCATTGTAATTTATATTTCTTAACATTTATTCTACCTTTAATAATGTAAAAGCGCTTCAGAATTATCTGGTGACTAACCCCAAATTCCCATGAACAATATTGTCTGCAGATTCTCTAGATGAAGGTCCTGTTTTGTTGTGGTTTCTTTTTTTTTTAATTTTGGAAAAATATTATTTTTTACAAAAATTTTATTGGCGTATAATTGATGTGCAATGTTGTGTTAGTTTCAGGTGTGTAAGTGAAGACATTTGTGTATAGCAATTGGCACCTTTGTAAGGTAAAGAAATTTGTCCAAATTTGTGGCTGGAGAAGAGCTGTTACAAAGGATACACTTCTTGCTGGATGTCAAGGGCTGCATTTAGAAGCTTCTCTTTTTTTGCACTGTGATCAAAATTCCATGCTCATTCCCTGTGTCTCCTTTTGTGTTTAACCATGGCTTCACTTAAACCTTTCCTTTCATTTCCCTACTTAACTCAGGAAAATCTCTATTTCTCCTGAAGTTGTATGAAATTAGGGCCATGCAGCATTGGAAGAGAAAGATGAGTTATTGCAGGGCTGTCTCATGTCAAGTACTGTCCCAGGGGCTTTTCCTGCATCCTGTAATTTACAAGATGCTCAGTGAGTTAGGAAAGTATTTGTCTTACTCGATATTGGAGGGTTGAAGAGGATTGCCAAGGTGTGGTTGGCTCCAGAGCATAGGCTCTTCCCGTTGCACTGAGCAGGAGCTGGGATCATGGAACCTGGGTTCTAGAGTCAGTGCTCCTAAAAATGAAAATTCTGTGTAACGTTGGATGTTTCACTTCAAGGTTAGGAGAATATCACTTGAAAATGGTTTTCACTTTCTCTGTGATTAATATATTGGCTCCATAATGTTTATTAAAATTTTACTGTGTGCTGGGTTCTATGATAATGGGACTATTACCATGAGCAAGGTAGACCCAATCCTGCCCTTGATCCTAACTTCACAGTTGATCTTATTTTAAGAAATTATAACTGAAAATAGAAAACTTATACAAAGTAAAAAAATGAATAGTTTTCCTTACTCATGTGAGTGTCAAAAAGCACCTCTTTAGAATTTCAAATACATCAATGTGTTTTATTGTCAAAAATTCTTGCTAATTGGGTCTGAGAGATCCCATGTTGTTTTTTATTGAACAGATGATAAAATAGCTTAAAGATCAATTTGAAAAGAGGGAGAAAAGTCCCTCTTTGTTACATTCTATGAAAGCAGGTATTTTTTTGCACATAATCTAATCTATAATTCCCACTCATATATGTTGTTAAACAGACACAGTATATATAACATTTAGAACCATTTTGTTTTTTACTGAGTTTTTTGTTTGATATGCTTTCCAAACTTTTCTAATTAAAACACATATTTATTGCTTATTTTAACTTAACATCTAAAATGTACTTGACAAGGCATTGAAATTATATGTAATGTAATGAGGAAACAGTGGAAACAGTGTCAGACTTTATTTTTTGGGCTCCAAAATCACGGCAGATGGTGATTGCAGCCATGAAATTAAAAGATGCTTACTCCTTGGAAGGAAAGCTATGGCCAACCTAGATAGTATATTGAAAAGGAGAGACATTACTTTGCCAACAAAGGTCCATCTAGTCAAGGCTATGGTTTTTCCAGAAGTCATGTATGGATGTTAGAGTTGGACAGTGAAAAAGGCTAAGCACTGAAGAATTTATGCTTTTGAACGGTGGTGTTGGAGAAGACTCTTAAGAGTCCCTTGGACTGCAAGGAGATCCACCCAGTCTATCCTAAAGAAGATCAGTCCTGGGTGTTCATTGGAAGGACTGATGATGAAGCTGAAACTCCAATACTTTGGCCACCTCATGCAAAGAGTTGACTCACTGAAAAAGACCCTGATGCTGGGAAGGATTGGGGACAGGAGGAAAAGGGGACGGCAGAGGATGAGATGGCTGGATGGCTCACCGACTCGATGGACATGGGTTTGGGTGGACTCCAGGAGTTGGTGATGGACAGGGAGGCCTAGTTTGCTACAATTCATGGGGTCGCAAACAGTCAGACACAACTGAGAGGCTGAACTGAACTGAACTGAAGAGGCAAGATTGAGGGCAATGGATTCAAATATTCTGAGTTCAATTCCCAGGTCTACTGTCTAATAAATGTGTAACATTGGGCTGTTATTCAGTGTTCAACATCTCAGTTTTCTTTTCTGTAAAATGGAAATAATATACTCATCTCATAGAGTTATGAGCATTAGATAAGACAATATATTAGACCATTTGGATCACTACCTTGTGCAAAACCAGCACTCAGAAAAGTGTGTTATTAATAAAGAAATAGATTAAAAACAATGGAAATACATAACACTAGACTATTAAGATGAAATCAGAAGTCTTTTGTGCCAAAAGCTGAACTTCAGGCTATTTAATATAGTTTATAAAATAACAGCTCAGTGTGGTAATCTTCGATGTTTAAATGTTTCATATATTGGCATATCATATTGTTAATTAAATTAATGTGTTTTTTAAAACATTGCCTTTTGTTTTCAGTTATATACACTTTTGTAATAAATCCTTCCAAGGAGTTTCTTTTATAGATGTACTCCTTCAGGATAAGAAAGTCAAAAGCTATCAATACAAATATATAAAACAGAAACTGGAAATGTATTTTCAGAATAAGGGGAAATTAATGTTAATTTCATTTTATCAAATACTGGATTAAGCCTATTTCAGCATTTAAATTCATCACATAAAATATATAGCAGAAAAACATAAAGAAAAAAATAACATGTTTCTGATAATACTAAAATTCTTGATGTTTACCATATGATCCAGCAATTTCACTCCTTGATATTTACCCCGAAAATTGACTATGTATGTTCACACAAAAATCTGCACAGAAATGTTTACTGAATCTCTATCCACAGTTGCCAAAACTTGGAAGCAAGCAAGATGTCCTTCAGTAAGTGAATGGAAAAACTGCAGTACATCGAAATAATATTACTCAGTACTCAAAGAAATGAGCTATCAAGACATGGAAACACATGGAGGAAACTTAAATGCATATTATCAAGGAAAGAAGTTAATTTGAAAAGTCTACATATTTATAACTCCAATTATACAATCCTGGAAAGAACAAAACTGTATAGACCATCAAAGGACAATTTATTGCCAGGGTTGGTGGTATTTTCAATTTATTGCCAGAGTTGGTGGGATGAATAGACAGAGCTCAAAGGGATTTTAGGGCTGTGAGATTGTTTGGTATGTTCTGTATGATAATGGTGAAGATATGTCATTATACATTTTCCAAAACCCACGGAAACTCAAATAATGAGGTTAAGTGGTGATGTGAACTATGGATTTTGGATGAGTTGTTGTCTCTTCATCAGTTGTAACAAATGTAGCACTTGGTGCATAATGTTGATAGTGGGAGAGGCTGTGTTTATGTGGGAGCAAGAAGTATATGGAAAATCTCTATGTCTTCCTCTAATTTTCTGTGAACCTAAAACTACTCTAAAATAATGACATCTATGATTTAAAAATGCATGATACTGGAGTTTCAGCTTTTCATCTCAGTGATCTATCTCAACAGCCATAATTCTTTCACCCAGATGATTTCAAATAATTTACATATCTTCTTTCAAATTTGCTACATGTCAATTCATATATATATATATATATGAACTTATATATAAGTTATATATATATAAACTTATTTTTAAAGCCTATTGATCTGAAGATAATAGTAACAATGTGATTAGAGATATACTGATCCTATGATATGCATACACTTATATGATAAAATGCTTCGCTAGACTTTGGGAATAAATAGTAAGAAAAAAAAAGAAAGGATTATTTTCAGCAGGCTCAAGATCTTCTTAGATAAACTATGTAATGTGGAAGATCTGTGGTCAGCAGTGGGCTGCAGCAGTAATAGGAAAAGGTAAAGTCCCTCCACATTCTCCAGATCTAGCATTTCAGAAAACTAGGTAAAGATGATTTCACACGGTAAAAGTGATTCATTTTAGACATGCTTTTCCTCTGTCTAGAAACTCACCTTTCCTACAGGGCTGATACAATCTCATTTTGATCATTTTCCATTCAACTTGTTGGTCCATTATCATATTACTCAGAGTGTATCACTAGCTTTGTTTGTACTGCATGTGCCTCATTTGTAAATGACATTGTCAAGGCTATTATTGCAGCTGTTTGCAGAATGTTGGAAAGCTGTCAAACCCAGCAGAGTCAAACTGTTTGCAGCAAACAGCAAATGAAACATACTCATAAATGATTAAAGGCACTTCATAAATGATCCTTACCAAGGAAATGGAAATGTTGTCAGACTGAGTCATCATCTGTTTTATGCACCTGGAATCAAGCCAAAGACAGTTGCTGCTAATAACCAGCTAGGGGAATACCTGCTTTTCGAAAGGAAAGGGGTGCTCTGGAGAAGAGCCTTTCAATTTATTTTTCTTTTCTTTCTTTCTTTTTTAATTTAGTGGTTGATTTACAATAGTATGTTAGTTTCAAGTATACAGTGAGCTCATTCAGTTATGTGTGTGTGTGTGTGGGTGTGTGTATTCAAACATATTCTTTCTCCATTATAGGTACTGAGTATAATTCCCTGTGATATGTAGTAGGTCCTTGTTGTTTACTTGTTTTACAGGTGGTAGTGTGTATCATGTTAATCCCAAACTCTTAATTTATCTCTTCTGTCCTTCACCTTTAGTAACCATGTTTGTTTCCTTTGTCAGAGGGTCTATTTTTGTTGTGTCTATAAGTTCATTTGTATCATTTTTTGGTTACACATATAGCTGATATCATATAATATTTGTCTTTCTCTGACTTACTTCATATACAGTATGATAATCTCTAGGTTCATTCATGTTTTTGAAAATGGTATTATTTCATTTAATAGCTGTGTATGTATATGTATGTATGTGCATGTACTCAGTCATGTCTGACTTCTTGCAGCCCTATATACTGTAGCCCCAAGGCTCCTCTGTCCATGGGATTCTCCAGGGAAGAATAATGGAGGGGTTGCCATGCTCTCATCCAGGGGATCTTGCCATGATAGGATCAAATTGGCATCTCCTGTGTCTCCTGCATGACAGGCAGATTCTTTACCCAGTGAGCCACCTTGGGAGCCCAAAACTGATAGCCCTTGGTGACAAACCGATGACTCTCCCAAAACAAGGTATTGATATAAACTTAATGTGCAGACAAAAATGAGGGGCGGGGGGAAACAACTCTTCTAGCACTTTTCATGGCTCAAGAAGATAGATCCAAATCACAAGTATTTTTTTAAAAATCAGCTTTGTTCAAGTCTAATTTATACTCAATGAAATTGTAAGAGAAAAGTTAAGAGAGTTTTAACAAATGTGTATCACCACAAACATGGTGCTGAGAATTTCCATAAGCCTATAAACACTCCACTTCTGTTTGCATAAAACACATTCTCCCTATGCCTAGATCCTGACAACCAACCACTTACCTGCTTCTATCACTGTAGATGTGCCTTTTCTAGAATCTCATGTAAATGAATTTGCTTCGCTTGTGACTTATTTCACTTAGTATAATGCTTTTATGGCTCTTGTTGTGAATATGTGGTTGCATGTATAGAAACTTCTAATGTATTCTACACGTTAAAGTTCATTTTCCTTTATTGTATTAAACTGTCAAAATTTAGGAATATGATGATGCAAAGGGGCTCATGACAAAATCATGAATAGTATTTGAAGAGGAAGATCAAGGCCTTGTGCTGGGCATGTTCTACACATTGTTACATTAGATTCTCAAGTGACCCTTCAAAGTTAGGGTTCATTAATGAAAGGAAAACTGAAGCTCATTGGATGTTAAAGAAAATTGTTTTAATAGCTCCCTTTCTCTAATGATAATAGATAGGTAACCAACTTTTTGTCTTCCATTTCTTGTTAATGTTAATAGGTATCCTACAAGTACTCACAATAAACACTAAGAGGATGTATGTTACACTTCGCTGTTTTGCTGCATGATGTATTGGGACAATTGATAAAATGAGGAATGAGATAGTTAATGCTAGTATGTTGTTCAGTTGCTAAGTCCCGTTTGATTCTTTGTGACCCCCATGAACTGAAGCACACCAGGCTTCCCTGTCCTTCACTATCTCTCAGAGTCTGCTCAGATTTATGTCCCTTGATTCAGTGATGCCATCCAGCCATCTCAACCTCTGTCATCCCATTCTCCTCCTGCCTTCAGTCTTTCCCAGCATGAGGATCTTTTCTAATGAGTTGGCTTTTTGCATCAGGTGACCAAAGTATTGGAGCTTCAACTTTAGCATCAGTCCTTCCAATGAATATTCAAGGTTGATTCCCTTCAGGATGGACTGGTTTGCTTTCCTTGTAGTCCAAGGGACTCTCAAGAGTCTTCTCCATCGCCAAGTTTGAAAGCATCAATTCTTCAGTGCTCAGCCTTCTTTATGGTCCAACTCTCACATTTGTACATGACTACTGGAAAAATCATGATTTTGAATACATGCACATTTGTCAGCAAAATTATGTCTCTGTTTTTTAAAACATTGTCTAGGTTTGTCAAAACTTTCCTTCCAAGGAGCAAGCATCTTTTAATTTCATGGCTTCAGGCACTGTCCACAGTGGTTTTGGAGCCTAAGAAAATAAAATCTCACTGCTTCCACTTGTTCCCCTTCTTTTTGCCATGAAGTGATGGGAATGGATGCCCCTCTTGTTCATTGTGAATGGAACATGGAATTGCATAGAAAACTAGGAGGTATCATTTTGTTTTGATGTGAAGGGGAGTGTTGTGGAGGTTGGGTTGAGCATAATGGTCTGGGTACCCTAGAAGCTCAAGTGAGACCACTACTAGTGCTAATAAGATTAGAACTAGGAACAAGGCACCCAAGATAGCTTTAATTATATATCAAAGTTTGAATAGGATTTTATCCATGTAGGATGAGATTCCTGTTGAACTTTTAGAGCCTGTTTCATGAACGAATAATAGATGAAGAGTGGAGAGAAAGTTTTGTGCTCCAGTGGAAAACTATGCAGTGTCTAGAGCACAATTTCCGGGTTACCTAATTGTAAAAAGTTTTTTTTTTTTACAATGCTGTAAGTTGTTGATAATAGGGATAACCATTCAAATAATTTTTATCCATAGACATGCAAATTATGTCCAGTGGAATTTCTCTCTTTCCCTCTGTGGACATTTTAAATCTTCAGTTTCATTTTAATATTCTTTATCTATGAATTAGTCTGTTTTTCTGGATTTTCCATTGAATCACTTTAGCATCTTACCAATTTTCTACTAGTGAGTAAAAAATAATATTTAACACACTTTCATTTTTATGCTTATATAAGAATCATGATTTTACTTTGTTTTTCTTTTCTTAAAAATTACCTTCCATATTTTCATGATAGTTTACTGCTGTTTTTTTATCAATTCTCTTAATGTATCAAAATTTTATTTACATTTTGAACTCTCTTTTATCAAGGACAGAACAATCTCCCAGGATGGATTTATATTTTCTACAACAGTTCAGTGTTGTGAATGGCATACCTGGATTTTAAGGGAACTAGATAGTTTTGTTTCATAAAGATCAGGCTTCGTTAGATTTTAGCATTAGTAGGAAGCCTAAACTTGAACAAGATGAAGTCATGTCAGAATATCTTCAAGACATGAGACCAATGTCTATCTAAGCCTTGACTTTCTAGATGTTAATATTGTTCAGTTCAGTTCAGTTCAGTTGTTCAGTCGTGTCTGACTCTTTGTGACCCCATAGACTGCAGAATGCCTGGCCTCCCTGTCCGTCACTAACTACTGGAGCTTACTCTAACTCATGTCCATTGAGCTGATGATGCCATCTGACCATCTCATCCTCTGTCATCCCTTTTTCCCACCTTCAATATTTCCCAGCATCGGGATCTTTTCCAGCGAGTCAGTCCTTCACATCAGGTGGCCAAAATATTGGAGTTTCAGCATCAGTCATTCCAATGAATATTCAGGACTGATTTCTTTTAGAATTGATTGGTTGGATCTCCTTGCAGTACAAGGGACTCTCAAGAGTTTTCTCAAATGTCACAGTACAAAAGCATCAATTCTTCAGCGCTCAGACTTTTTCACTGTCCAACTCTCACATCCATACATGACTATTGGAAAAACCATAGCTTTGACTAGATAGAACTTTGTAGGCAAAGTAATGTCTCTGCTTTTTAATATGCTGTCTAAGTTGGTCATAGCTTTTTCTCCAAGGAGCAAGTGACTTAATTTCATGGCTACATTGACTCTCATCAATATTGTAGGGAGTATATTAATGGTAATATTTGGTTTTGAAGGAACCCAAGGAAAAATGGATATGACACTTTTTTTCTGCTCAGATTAAGACAAAATTTTTGTCTTGTTCTAATAGAAAATATCTGATTAGAACTGACCAAATGTCTCAGTTTTGTTAATGTCATTTGGCAATGAATTCTTAAATAAAAAGGGAGTTTATAACCTATGGAAGGTTACTCCATACCAAGATGAAGGTGAACTTCATATCTTGTGCTTTTAGTGTAGATTTGAATTTTTAGGCTGGTTAAATCGGTCAGGGAGGGGACAACAGATGTGAGAGACTAGGATTTCTCAATAACAAGGTGATTGTATTGGGATGCAGTCTTGGTATGGAGGGAAGCTAAAAGCTGTCTCTAGAGTCAAATGCTTTTTATTCTTAAGTATTTTGTTTTGAGTATTATGGCTTTCATGACCTGAATTTCTAAATAGAAATATTTTGAGAACATCACACAGTCTTTATAACACCGGATTTGTTTCAATCCCAATGGCATCATTAGCATCATTAAAAAAAAAAAAAAAAGAAAAGAAAGAAAAGAAAAACAACTCTTCAGTGATGGCAGCTGTTCAAATCTTAACATGTAGGGTACAATCCTAAGTTTTTTTTTTTTTTTTAGAAAGTGTATTTATTTTTTAAATTTCAGGATAATTGCTTTACAGAATTTTGTTGTTTTCTGTCAAACATCGACAGGAATGAGCCACAGGTACACCCATGTCCCTTCCCTCTGGAACCCTCCTCCCATCTCCCTCCCCATCCCACCCTTCTAGATTGTCACAGAGTCCCTGTCTGAGTTCCCTGAGTCATACAGCAAATTCCCATTGGCTTTCTGTTTTACATGTGGAATTGTAAATTTCCATGTGAACTCTTTCCAGCTATCTCACCCTCTCCCTCCTCCCCTCCCCCCATGTCAATTTGATTTTTCTTCCTTTTGTTCTTGATGAGTCTGGCTAGTGGTTTGTCCAGTTTTGCTTATCTTCTCAAAGAATTAGTATTTAGTCTGATTAATCTTTGCTACTGTTTCCTTCATTTTCTTTTCCATTTATGTCTGCTCTGATCTGCATGATTTCTTTCCTTCTGCTGACTTTGGGGGTTTTGGTTCTTTTTTTTCTTTTTTTTTTTATTGTTTTTGCCATACAATGACATGATATCACCATGGGTTTACATATGCTTCCCCTCCAGAACCCCCCTCCCTCCTCCCTCCCCCCCCACCCTGGAAATCTCGCTGCACCAGCCCCTAGCATCAATCCTGGGCTGGCGATTGATTAGACATATGATAATTAACATGTTTCAATGCCCTTCTCCCATATCATCCCACCCTTACCTTCATCCACAAAGTCCACGAGTCTATTCTATACATCTGCGTTCCTTTTGCTGTCTCGCATGTTGTGTTCTCGTTACCGTCTTCCTAAATTCCATATATATGCGCTAATATACTGTATTGTTGTTTTTGCTTCTGGCTTACTTCACTCTGGATAATGGGCTCCAGTTTCGTCCATCTGAGTAGAATGGCTTCAAATGAATTTTTGTTTAAATCCTAAGTTTTTGATGCACATAGTATTATTGGTTGCCTGTGATGCTAAAGAAGATGTGGAACAGATTTTGACAACTCATGGAATCCTTGATGGTTATCTAGCATTTAGTTATTTAACTGACCATATCATGATATCTGGGCTTCCCAGGTGGTGCTAGTGGTAAAGAACCCACCTGCCAAGGAAGGAGATGTAAGAGACAAGGGTTCAATCTGTGGGTTGGGAAGATTCCCTGGAGAAGGGCATGGCAATCCATTCCAGTATTCTTGCCTGGAGAATCCCCATGGGCAGAGGAGGCTGGCAGGCTAGAGTCCATAAGGTCACAAAGAGTTGGACATGACTGAACCGACTTAGCACAGTAGCACAGCACTGTGATATCTATCCCTATTTAGGGGTCAAAAATTAAAGTCCTGTTTGAGATCTGATATTGCTTATGAAGACTATGCATGGGGTATTCAAAGCTATCTCAATAATAGTGATGATGTGTTTGAGGAGTATATGTAGAAACTGCCTTTCTAAACAATAAAAATAAGATATAAATGGAAAACTTACTAATGTTTAAGTCCACCATATGAAATGCAATCTTATTACATTACCTCTGTTTCCACAGTGACTAATTGTCAAGCTCTATTTCTCCTTCTAGAAATTTATTTACTTAAAGGGCTACTTTATCTGTTATGCCTATCAGACTGCCACTACAGGATGTATATTATTTCTTATTGCAGAATGCTACATATATTTCATTAATTTCTCTTCAATCACAAAATATCTCAGCATCTCACTTTCTGTATTCATATCCATAAGGAACATCAACATCATTTCTTAGGACTATGACATCCATGCAGCTCCAACTCATACTCTTACTTCAGCTTTTCAATCTCAAGACTTCTTTTTCTCCTCTGAAACTCTGATTTCCATTATCTTTCTCTCTGAATATCATACCCTGTATTTAACTCTTGTTTATGATTTTTGTTATATAAAAATACAATTATATATACATGCATATTGTATATATATGCATGTTATATATATATATATAAAACATCTCCTTCTAAATGTACTAGATTTAAGTTTAGCATAACAACTTTCAACTGTACATTTAGAACTGCTTTGGTTATATAAAAATGCAATTATATATGCAAGCATATTGCATATGTAGGCATATTATATATATATAAAACATCTCCTTATAAATGTACTAGATTTAAGTTTAGCATAACAACTTTGAACTGTACACTCAGGGCTGCTTGGTGATGTCTCAATATTTTTCTAGGTTTTCCTATTTGCAATGGCCTGAGATGAATATTTTATACACTCTTACTTTTTCTCAGAACATAAATATACCTTCCTTCCATACACAGCCTCAGCTGATGATTGATTATTAGTTTGCTGGATAAAAGTAATCAGCAGATTCATATGTGTCATTGCCCTACTATCAATTACATCAATACATTTATATACATGTATTCTTCTTTTAACCATGGCCATATTATCTCTGTACCCATCTAAGGTCAACAATTTCGTTTGTGCACTGGACTCCAGAACTCTTGTTTACACAAAAATACTTTTCTTGAAATTCCTCAGTGGTGCTATAGTTAAGACTGTGCTTCCACTGCAGAGGACCCAGTTTCCTTCCCTGGTCAAGGAACTAGGATCCCACATGCTGCATGGTGTGACCATCACCCCCTACCACAAAAAAAAATCCTTCTGTAAATAGTCTCACACTTGTCTGCATCACCAACACTTTCCTTTCTCCCTCCAATCTGTATGGGAATTGTGCTAAGGAACCTTCATTTCTGAGGTTGTAGAATTTGCCTTAAGATAATGCTTGATTTTAAAAGTCCCCGATAGAAATTGTGGGTGTGACATAATAGAGATGATTTTATAATTTATGATTGGGTTTTACAAAATATAAAGAGAAATCCCAGGCACTAAAAATGAAGAGAAGTGAGAAATCCATGCTGTCTTGTTGACAACACACTATGCTGTGTTCATATTTGCTAATCTCAATAATTTAGACATGCTGTTTGAGTGAACCCATAAGTGGTTGTGGGTGTGTGCAAAGACCTCTAACTTTAAAATTTTATTAAATATTTTAAATATGCAGTATGTCAAATTGGTATATGCATATTATTTTAAAATTAAAATAAGTTTAAGGTTAAAAGAGAGAGAGGAAGATAAAGAACATAGGAGAAAAGAGAATGAAGCCAGAGTTGTCAAAAGTCTATATGCTCAGTGAAGAAAATAGGACAAAAACAAGTTGGTTTGCTGGCTGTGCTCTGGGTGGGACAAAGTGTATTCCTATGATTCATCCTTATAAGCTTGACTTCATGTGTCTGAAGCTTGAATTGAGGCTGAAAAGCAAAAGTGTGAAAATGTTAGTTGCTCAGTAGTGTCTGACTCTTTGTGACCCCATGAACTGTAGCCCTTCAGGCTCCTCTGTCCGTGGAATTCTCCAGGCAAGAATACTGGAATGGATTGCCATTTCCTTCTCCAGGGGATCTTCCCAATCCAGGGATCAAACCCAGGTCTCTCACACTGCAGTCAGATTCTTTATCATCTGGGCCACCTAATCTTAACAAATTAATTTAACACGCTCAAAGATTGGTACTGTTTTAAAACACCTGGCAGGATAATCCCTGCTGGTGTGTATTCTTATACACACCAGAGCTGTAAAGTTCTACTCTTTGAAAATAAGTATATAATCCAAAATTATAAAACTCAGAAAGAAAAATATTATGAATGAGAGTCATTAGTGGAAAAAAATCTCAAAGGAATATAGATATTTGATAATGCATATATCCGAAATGTTTATTATTAAATTTTGTTGAAATATAGTTGATTTCTAATGTTATATTAGTTTCAGCTGTATCACATTAGGATTCAGTTATACATATACAAATATTCATCCCTTTTCATATTCTTTTCCCATGTAGGTTACTATAAGATTTTGAGTAGATTTGTCTGTGCTACATAGTTGGTCCTTGTTGGGCACCTATTTTACATATAGCAGTGTGTGTCCAAAATATTTACAAAAGAAAAACTGACAGTTATAAGTCTGAATCAGGAATGACATACTAGCTTAACACACACACAAAAATCAAATATTAAAATTTTAAAATTACAGGATTGCAATTTTTACAGTAAATTGATTGAATGAAATAGCAAATTAAAAAAATAAGATTTTAGAAGAAAGATGGTACATATAAAGAAATTATCTAGAATGTACATAGAGAAAAAGAGAAGGAAAAAAATATGACACTAAAACCTGTTGTAGCTAAAAGTAGAAACTTTGGTGTGATACTAATTCAGAGGAAAAACTATTAGAAAAAGAGTGTGAGGAAAATTAAAAGAAAATGATTCCTCAAAATATTCTAGGTTTAAAGAAGGGAAAAATAATAATAAAATTTAGAAATTGTGAACTATTTATACAGAAAAAATATTTTGAAAAACCCACATCTAAGAGCATGTCAGAGAAAAGAAAATTAGAGACAATACAGTTTTATTTTATATTATTAATTTAACTGAATTATAGTTAACTTATAATGTGTTAATTTCAGGTGTACAGGAAAGTGATTCAGTTATATATATGCATAAACATACAAATATGCACATATATGTGCATATTCAGATTATTTTTCCTTATAGGTTATTACAAAATATTGAATATAGTTCCCTGTGTCATACAGTAGGTCCTTATTGGTTATCTATTTTATATATAGTAGTAACATATTTGTTAATTATAACCTTCTAATTTATCCCTCCTCCCTATTCACTTTCCCCTTTGGAAACCATAAGTTTGCTTTCTGTGTCCATGAGTCTATTTCTGTTTCATACATAAGTTCCTTTGTATCATTTTTTTTTACATTCCACATACAAGTGATATTGCATGATATTTGTCTTTCTCTGGCTTACTTCACTTAATATGATAGTCTCTAGATCCATTTATGTTGCTGAAAATTACATTATTTCATTCTTTTTATGTATGTGTAGTAGTCCATTGAATATATATATGTAGTATATAAGTATATATATACAAATAGTACATATTCTTTATCCACTCATCTGTTGATGGACATTTAAGGTACTTCTATGAAGAGACAGTATAATTTTAAACAGCCAAACAGAAAACACAGTTTATCAGCTAAGCTTTGGTACTTTGATTAACAGCATGCTTCACATGAGCAAAAATGGAAGCCACAAGACACAAAAATAATAAATTCCTTCATTGTACCAAGGAAAATAGTTTTCAAATTGAATTGATTAACCACCTAAATAAACATTTATGAATTAAGTAAATTAAACAAACTTTCCTACACACACATACACACAGAAGCACATTAACAAATACTAGCAAAACATTCTTTCTAAAGGAACTTCATATATGACATGTTTCAGAAAAAGGAAATACTAAGAAATAAGATTTCTATGTGTATAATAATATCGTGCATAAACCTCAATTATTGCCATCGCTTCACTGTATTCATACAACTAGTGTGGAATATCTTCTTGCCTCTTAATTGTATGTGACTGTAGAGCAACTGTTTAAGGTGAAAGCCTGGAAGAATCACATGGAAGTTTTGTAATCCCAGAAGTGCACACTTCATTCATATGCTATTGCCAAAGCTGAATCACAGAGCTGAATCTATGGAGTTGGATGGCTACCTGATGGGGTGGCTAGATTACCACAGCCCAGGTACAAACCAGTTATAGTGGAAGTGCAGGACAGATTTCTGTGGGTAATCTAGCATGCTCCACCATTAGTTCAATATGGTCATTTCCTTTGTTTTCCTTTCCTGGATGATTTTTTTGCTCATATTTTGTTGTTAACTAATGGACTCAATAGTTTCATAACATGTGATCATAGCCAAATTATTTTACATCCATTGAGTGACTACCTATCTTTTTTTCATTGATCTATCTCGCAATCTATCTTTTTCTGAACCCCAACTAAGGGTCAGGCTTTAAAACAGAGTGGTGAACAGGCAGCAGTAGTACCTACTCTAAATAGCTTAAGGCTAAAAGGCAAGATTTGGATTAGATAAATAAGCATTCATAATAAATACAACTCTTAAATCATTACATCTAAATCCTATTTGGAAGGATATTATTATGTTTAATACTATTTTGTTTTTAGCAGCATTGCAAGTTCCTAGTTTGAAATGCACTATTACTAAAAAACTTAAAATGAAATTCACTATCCTCAGTTCATCCTATGCCCACTCTGCAGTTCCATTCCTTTTTCTCTCATATAAATTTTCTTACTTCCCCAGCTCCATTTTCCAAAACATTTTCACCACAATTTTTGAATAAATTAAATCATTGTTTTCACTGTTTGTTGACATAGAAATTTTTAATGATAAGTAATACACTACTGTTACATTTGTTTTTCTTTTCCCTAAAATTAATGATTTCTCATTTTTTTCTCTTTCTGTGGAATCTGAGCCTAAGTAAATATAACTGATTTACCCAAGTTCATGTAAATGAAAAGGAATTAACAAGAAATTCAGACCTTGATTTCTTTTATTGCAAAGGCCATGTTCATCCTTCTCTATAGCGTGCTGAAATTTCTGGAATTACCTGTGCTGTAGGTAAGTAAAACAAATAAAAATTTTAGCTTAATTCTTCTGTAACTTGAAGCCATATGATGAAGCCATATGGGAAAATAGTGAATGTAAATTTCCTAGAGTGGGCTTTTCCCTAGGAGCTTCAAGGATGAAGTTTTGTTTGTTTATTTTTAATATGTATTTTTCTTTATTTACTTATTTTATTATTTTTTGGTAGCACTCAGTCTTTGTTGCTGTGCATGGGCAAGCTTTCTCTAGTTGCAGCGAGAAGCTCAACTCATTGTTGTGGCGCACAGGCTTCTCATTGCAGTGGCTTCTCTTGTTGCAGAGCACAGACTCTAGGTGCTCAAGTTCCAACAATTGTAGCATGCAGGCTCAGTAGCGGTGGTGCATGAGCTTAGTTGCTCCATGGCATACAGAATCTTCCCAGATCAGGGATAGAAACCACATTCTCTGCATTGGCAGGTAGATTCTTATTCACTGCACCATTAGGGAAGTCCTGAGTTTATTTAAATTCTAACAATAATGAGTGTATTGAATTACTTATTTCTTAATAATTAATGAGTACATGGGAAAATTATAACTAGTGGATCAAATGATACTGCTTTTCATACAAGTGAGATAAAGTTATATAAAAAAGGATAAAATTTGACACGAGATTCTTAGGTAAATTAGAATGCAACTGATAACATGAAATAATTGTGTGGTGGTATTTGAATATGCATAAAGGCTGGGCAAAGCTGTCTGCTAAAGTAAGCATCCTTTTATTTCTCATCTATTATGGGTCAGGGATTGCAATAGATATACATATACATATACAATATTTTCATCAATTCATCCAAGGAAATACATTTAGTCTCATATACAGATAAAGGAAATTAGATAAGTTAAATTAATATCCCAATGTGGAACAGCTGATGAAAGCATACCTGCCAAATACCAGACCTGCTCAATTCTAATGCTACTGTCTTCATTATCTGCCTCATCTAATCGTACATGGCATGAGAAAAGTCCTCATAAGTTTGCAGGAAACATAAGGCAAAATTTTTGTTTTCTTGTTTATTATGTTTCACCCAACAGGTGCTATGCAAGGCAGAAAGAAACACGGAGTTCTAGTTATTTACAAGTGGCCATGAAAACAAAAGTAACAAAGCAAGTTGCAAAATATGATAAAGTTATGACGTAAAGAGAAGCATCAGAGAGATTTATTTATTTGTGATTTATTGTCAATAATTAATTGTTGATTACATTTTAACTACATTTTTAATGGAATGCAAACAAAACATATGAAGATGGCATGGCCCTATTGGTTTATAAAGAATCTTTTCTCATTCTAAACACAAAACTATGCCACAACAAATACTGTCTGCATTCATAGCACACAATAGTATTATAACATCATTCCTTGCTTCATTTTCTTTTATTTCATATTGTTGTTTTAAAAATTATAGCACATCAGCGTCACTGGGTTTCTTGAAGTTATCTAAATATTTTTTTCTGTTTACTTCTGACAAGTATGTATACAAACATTCCATTCTAAAATATTTTATTGGCTTCCATAGTTGTGGTATTTAGCAGAAAGTCTCCAAAGCCACAATCCACATAAATTTCAGTTCTTTTACCATTCAGTGTTTTCCCTTGCTTTTGTTCTAAACTCAGTCCAAGTTCCTCTCATTGACTCTGTGTTTCCCAGGCATGCAAGATACAGATTCTGCAAAATAACTGTGCTAATTTATAGAAATATTTCTCCCCTATCCTTATGGCCTAAACAATCCATGCTTTACTGGCCTCTTTGTTTCCCTCCTAAGATACATCAAAATCTTCATGACTGGTGTGTCTGTTTCTAGCTCTGAGGAAGGGATTGCAGGCAGGTGGGGAACTATGCCTGATAGTTCCAAGACGGTTACTCATTTTGTACCTTGAGGTATGTTTCTACACCCAGCAGGTTTACTCTGGGATTTACACAGAAGTAATTGTCTTGAGGCTTAGCATCACTTGCTCTCCTGATACAGCAGCTTGTTGTGAGCAGCCTGCCAAGGAGAGTGGCACAGCTGTGTGCAATCTGGGATCCCTGTGTGAGCTCTGGGGATACCATGACACCCTAGAGCCATCTGGAGAACCAAGGGAGTGCAAGGGAATTAGCAAATTTGGACACAAGTCAAAGCAAGCAACTTAAAGAAAGATGAAACTTTCTCAATGTTCTCTTTAGAAGGTGATGGGGAAAGTGCTGATTTGGAGTCAAAGTCAAGTTGAAATTACCACTTTATGTCTTAAAATATTTATTATCTTAGACAAATAACTTGTCTATTCTTACTCTCCTGATCCATACAATATAAGAGAATAATGTGCATGTAAATCTCCCAAATGTATATGAATGTTTAATGCTTTACTTCTCCTGACTTTATCACCAAGACACAACAGTATCTCCAGATCAAATTCAAGCAGGGAAAATTTAGTGCTTATGTTTTTTTTTTTTTTTTAACAAATAATTAGCATAAAGTCTTCCTCCCCAAAATGAGCCATAATCCTTATCTCTTATGTAAGGGTTGTGTTGTTGATTTCCTTCCAAAGAGAATAGCAGGAAAGATAGAAGGGGAGAGAGAAACTTCACAGTGGCAAAACCCGACCAACAAATACTACCTCAAGCAAGTGAAGTCATCCTGATGGAGTGTGCACTTGATAGGGGGTGTTGAAAATGGCAATATACCTCTGTGATCTTGCTCACCAAAACCCATAACCACAATTAACCTCCAGATAAATAGCAAACTGATTGAAATTCAGGGAACATTGTGCAAAATACTCCTCAAAACTGTAAAAGTCATCAAAAACAAGGGAAACCTACAGATGACTAACAGGTATATAAAAAGATGCTCAATATCACTAATTATTAGATAAATTTGAATCAAACCTGCCATGAAATATCACCTCATACCAGTCAGAATGGCCATCATTAAAAAGTCTACAAACAAATGATGGAGAGAGTGGAGAAAAGAGAGCCCTTCAATACTGTTGGTGGGAATGTAAGTTGGTGCTGCCACTAAGAACAGTATAGAGATTCATCAAGCATGTGTGCTGAGTCATGTATGACTCTTTGTGACCCTATGGACTGTGGCCTGCCAGGCTCCTCTGTTCAGGAGATTCTCCAAGGAAGAATACTTGCATGGGTTGCCATATCCTTCTCTAGAGGATCTTCCCAACACAGGGATGGAACCTGCGTTTCCTGCATTGGCAGGTGGATTCTTCACTACTGAACCACCTGGGAAGCCCTGGAGGTTCCTTAAATTCCTAAAAATAAAGTTATTATATGGTCTTACAGTCTACTTTGGGGCATATATCCTGAGAAAAATCATAATTTCAAAAAATTATTGCACCCCCAGCTTTTACAGCAGCATTATCTACAGTCACAAAGAAATGAAAGCAACCTGAAAGTCCAACAGATGACTAGATAAAGAAATGTAGTACATATTTACAATGGTCTTTTGCAGCAACATGGATACACCTAAAGATTATATCATATTCAGTGAAGTAAGTCAGACAAAGACAACTATATGATATCACTTATATGAAGAATCTGGAAGATCTCCTGTAGAAAGAAATGGCAGCCCATTCTAGTTTTCTTGCCTGGGAAATCCCATCGACAGAGGAGGCTGGCAGGCTAGAGTCCATGGAATCCCAAGAGTCAGACAACACTTAGTAACTAAACCACCACCACCAAAAGATGATACAAATTAACTTATTTGCAAAACAGAATGAAACCTACAGATATAAAAAAAACAAATTTATTTTTACAAAAGTGAAAGGGGAGGGAAGGGAAAAATTAGAAGTTTGGGATTAACATATACATACTGCCATATATAAAATAGATAAATGACAGATACCTACTGTATAGAACAGGGACTATATTCAATATCTTGTAATAACTTAGAAAAAAAATCTGAAAGCTATGTATAACTGAATCACTTTGCTGTGCACTTGAAGCTAACACACCATTGTAAAATAACTATACTTTAAAAAAAAAAAGCATATAAACTTTCTAAAGAAAAAAAAATAGGAACATCTGAGAAACTTCCACTATTTAGAGGAGGCTAACCCTGGTACTTGGATGGAATCTTAGGACAGGAAAATGGAATTATGTGAAAATTAGGGAACTCCAAATAAGGTGGCTCAGATGGTAAAGAAATTGCCTGCAATGCAGTAGACCCAGGTTTGATCCCTGGGTCTGGAAGAAGGGAACGGCAAACCACTCCAGTATTTTTACCTGGAGAATTTCATGGACAGAGGAACCAGGTGGACTATAGTCAATGGGGTCTCCAAGAATCAGACACAACTGAGCAATTAACACTTTCACTTTCAAATAAGGTCTGACCGTTACTCCATCACAATGTGTCAATATCAGTCATTAGTTGTGGCTCACATGCCAGTAACATAAGATGCTGATAGTAAAGGCAGCTATATGTGATGTATACAGAAACCCTCTGCACTACTCTTTGAAGCTATTTTATAAATCTAATAATATTCTAAAATAAAAAAGTTTCTTTAGAAATTCAAAGATAGAAATTCACAGTTAGAGAAAATAGTACATGATGTGACCCCATTTTCCTCTCTTACCATGATTAGCCTTGTGGACAGGAGATCAAAAATATGTTCTTAGAGATTTACTATATTTGGACAATCAATTTTGTGTAATGATACCTTATTAAAATGAGTTTTTTAATTGAAACACCTTTCCTAAATGCTGCTGAGTTGCTTCAGTCCTGTCTGACTCTGTGCAACCCCATAGACGGCAGCCCACCAGGCTCCCCCGGCCCTGGGAGTCTTCAGGAAAGAACACTGGAGTGGGCTGCCATTTCTTCTCCAGTGCATGAGAGTGAAAAGTGAAAGTGAAATCGCTCAGTTGTGTCCAACTGTTTGCAACCCCATGGACTGCAACCTACCAGGCTCCTCCATCCATGGGTTTTTCCAGGCAAGAGTCCTGGAGTGGGGTGCCACTGCCCTCTTCACTTTTCCTAAATGTTAGTTATCAAAACTTTTTTTTAAAACTGATTTTATGTAGGCATAGTCTACAATTGCACTCATCTCACACACTAGTAAAGTAATGCTCAAAATTCTCCAAGCCAGGCTTCAGCAATATGTGAACTGTGAACTTCCAGATGTTCAAGCTGGTTTTATAAAAGGCAGAGGAACCAGAGATCAAATTGCCAATATTCGCTGGATCACTGAAAAAGCAAGAGAGTTCCAGGAAAACATCCGTTTCTGCTTTATTGACTATGCCAAAGCCTTTGACTATGTGGATCACAATAAACTGTGGAAAATTCTGAAAGAGGTGGAAATACCACTCTTTGAACTGCCTCTTGAGAAACCTGTATGCAGGTCAGGAAGCAATAGTTAGAACTGGACGTGGAACAACAAACTGGTTCCAGATAGGAAAAGGAATACATCAAGGCTGTATGTTGTCACCTGGCTTATTTAACTTATAAGCAGAGTACACCATGAGAAACGCTCAGCTGGAAGAAGCACAAGCTGTAATCAACATTGCCGAGAGAAATATCAATAACCTCAGATATGCCGATGACATCTCCCTTATGGCAGAAAGTGAAGAAGACCTAAAGAGCTTCTTGATGAAAGTGAAAGTGGAGAGTGAAAAAGTTGGCTCAAAGCTCAACATTCAGAAAACTAAGACCATGGCATCTGGTCTCATCACTTCATGGTGAATAGATGGGGAAACACTGGAAACAGTGTAAGACTTTATTTTGGGAGTCTCTAAAATCACTGCAGATGGTGATTGCAACCATGAAATCAACAGACACTTACTCCTTGGAAGGAAAGTTATGACCAACCTAGACAGCATGTTAAAAAGCAGAGACATTACTTTGTCAACAAAAGTCCATCTAGTCAAGGCTATAGTTTTTCCAGTAGTAATGTATAGATGTGAATTTGGACTGCAAAGAAAGCTGAGCATCAAAAGAATTGATGCTTTTGAACTGTGTTGTTGGAGAAGACTCTTGAGAGTCCCTTGGACTGCAAGGAGATCCAACTAGTCCCTCCTAAAGGAAATCAGTCCTAGATGTTCATTGGAAAGACTGATATTGAAGCTGAAGCTACAATACTTTGGCCACCTGATGCGAAGAGCTGACCCATTTGAAAAGACCATGATGTTGGGAAAGATTAAAGGCAGGAGGAGAAGGGGACGATGGAGGATGAGATGGTTGGATGGCATCACCGACTCAATGGACATGAGTTTGGGTAAACTCCGGGAGTTGGTGATGGACACGGAGGCCTGACCTGCTGTGGTTCATGGGGTCGCAAAGAGTTGGACACAACTGAGTGATTGGACGGAACTGAAATGAGTCTACAATTCTTTTGAGAAAAATAAAATCTAGGAACCCTTTTTGCACATTCTCAGTTGAATATGGATTCTGCTTCATGCAAAATTCTTTGAGCTTCTTAGATGAAGTGATAATGAGAGTCAAAATATCACAGTGACAGTTCATTTCTACTTGATAAATATACCCTCTTGAAATTTGGTACAAAAAAATTTAAACCTGCAAAAAATTTGCCAAAGCAAATATGTATAGTGTTTGAATAATATAGGGGTCTCTGAGCCAAATGAATTCTGGTCAAAGGAATTCGAGTTAGATGTGAGGAATATCATTTGTCTAATTTGCCCAGTGTGCTAATATTTGCTCTATGGATTTGTGAGAGAAAATGAACTGTAAAGTAAAATAAAATTTACTTTCCTCTTTACTAAGTCTACAGTTGGACCGCAGAAGAGAGCTATTTAATTACCCCAGAGTCATAGTATTTATGTATTGATACCACAGATACAATTTATGTCCATTCAAGGAACTGGGCAGGGGTCAGAAACAGCTGAATTAAAAGTCAAACTCTAATACTTGAATGATATTGTCAATTTGCCCAACTTTGAGAAATCACACTTTCTTATCTCAACATGAAGATTGTAGCAAGTATTTCATGCACCAGACACATGGTAGTTACAAAACAAATATTAGTTTCCTTTACTTCTATTTCCATTTTCCAGAATCCTCCTCCCCATCTCCACAAAACCACCACAGCGACAGCAACGAAAATAAAATCCACTTATTGTCAGAGAAAGTCCAGTTTACCCACAAAATATTTACCCATTTTTATTTATTCTGCACAGAGTTTCTACCAACAAGAAAAATAATTGGCACAACCCAAACATTATTTGAATTGTAATGCGTATGGTAAATTTTGTCTCTCTCCAGTAGATAAGATTGTTCTGTAGTCTAATTTCTAACACAAGTTGTCACATGTGGCAGAACTGGAAAAATTGGAGTGATTGTACTTATTAAGATTCTGAGACTAGGGGGACTATTTAATACATACTTTCCATTGCTAATGAGACATACTTAACTTGAGTCTTTGTTCTATTTATTTCAGTTTTATTTTTTAACTGCAAAAAAAAAATAAAAGTCCTCAAAAAGCAACCAGTACGACCAGGTTAAATAGTTTCTTTTTATAGTATAATCTGCTGAGCTCCACACGGAGAAGGTGATGGCACTCCACTCCAGTACTCACTCTTGCCTGGAAAATCCCATGAATGGAGGAGCGTGGTAGGCTGCAGTCCATCCATGGGGTCGCTATGAGTAGGACACGACTTCCCTTTCACTGTCACTTTTCACTTTCATGCTTTGGAGAAGGAAATGGCCACCCAGTCCCGTGTTCTTGCCTGGAGAATCCCAGGGACGGGGGAGCCTGGTGGGCTGCTGTCTCTGGGGTCACAGAGTCGGACACGAATGAAGCGACTTAGCAACAGCAGCAGCTGAGCTCCACACTATCTGATTTACTTAGAAAAAAGTCTCTGCATTTATTTCAAGATGGTATCCAAAATATTTTATATCCGTTTTTATAAGTTCCACTGCTCTGAGTTTGCTTCCACTACACTACGTCCATTCATCTTTTCCTTGAGATTCTTTATTAGTTCTTAGAGGTGTGTACCGAATAAATTCAAGCACACTTTAGCGGGACCTACAAGGTTTTCCATCATTTGCTTTCTTCCTAAACATCCATTTGCAATTCACGTTCTAATAGTAGCGAACTACATAAACCTTCCAAAAGTTCTATGCTGAATCTATTCATAAGCTTATCTTTCTCTATTTGTCATTAATGAACACTCTCTCCTGTTTAAAGAGCCCTTATAACTTTTGTTTAGTTTGAGTGTCATCATTTTCAGAAAATCTTAAACATCAAAATTTGGATGAACATGCTTTTTGCTTTATCTACATCCATAGAATATTTTATTTCCTTTCTGCTAACATACTCAAATAATTAGCTAAAATAAAATTTAACTGTCAATTATTAATTGAGGATTAGTTGAGGATAGAAATTGTGTTCTTTCACTGTTTAATCTGCAATGACTATTGATGTACTTTCCACATATGGTATATGATCACATTTTTTCAGTTGGATAATTTACCATCTCAGTCTTGAGGTTGATCACCCATAACAGCTATGACTTCATTTGATTAATTATCATAATGACTTCAAAGTAATTATTATCATCATTTTACAAATAGAGGATACTAAGGCTTGAGAGATGATTATTATGTTATACAATAAAATGTTGTTCAAACCATTATTCAGCTTCAAAACCCATGCTTTCAATACATCTATTCTTGCCTGTCCATTGTTCAAGTAAAATCATTTTTCTTTTTATTTAAATATAGCTCACATACAATATTGCTTTAGTTTCAGGTGTACAGCACAGTGATTCATATATATATATCTCACTTTTCATATATATATATATGGAACATATATTTTTCATATATATATTCCTCTGAAAAGAAATATGCATATGTACTCTTTCCAGATCCTTTTCCCTAATAGGTTATTATGAAATATTGAGTATAGTTTCCTGTGCTATACAGGTCCTTGTAAGTTATTTATCTTATATAGGTAGTTGTTCAATCACTAAGTCATGTCCAACTCCTTGCAAACCCATGGACTAAAGCCTGCCAGGCTCCTCTGTCCATGGGGTTTTCCAGTTAAGAACACAGCAGTGGATTGCTGTGTCCTTCTCCAGAGGATCTTCCTGACTCAGAGATCGAACCTGCATCTCCTGCATTAGCAGGTGGATTCTTTATCACTGAGCCATCTGGGAAGTCCATATATAGTAATGTTTATATGTTAATCCTAATCCACTAATTTATTCCTCCCCCCATTTCTCTTTTGGTGACCATAAATTGATTTTCTATGTCTGTGAATCTCTTTCTATTTTGTAACTAAGTGCATTTGTATCATTTTATTAGATTCCACACAGAAGCAATAAGAAACATTGCGATAATTTATGCCAGAGAATGTTTTGCCTATGTTCTTTTATAGAAACATTATGGTGTCACATCTTACATTTAAGCCTTTAAACCATTTTAAGTATGTTTTTGTTTATGGTGTGAAGGAGTGTTCTAACTTCATTGATATACATGCAACTATCCAGCTTTCCCAACAGCAGATTCTAAAGAGACTGTCTTTTCTCCATTGTATATTCTTGCCTCCTTTGTGGAAGATTAATTGACTTTGGGTATGTGGGCTTATTTCTGGGCTCTCTGTTCTGTTCCATTGATCCATATGTCTGCTGCAGTATAGTCGGTATTTATCTTTAGGTTCCTCTAGGCTGTGGCAGTTTCTCAGACTTTACTTAGTTTTAATGACCTTGACAATTTTACAGAGTACTGCTGGGAAATTTTGTAGGATGTCCTGTTATTAGATTTTGTCTGACTTATCAAAATGTCCACTCTCCTAAACTGTCCTATTAAGCTATTTGACTCCTAGCTCAGTCATGTCTATGGGACCCCATGGACTATAACTGCCAGTCTCTTCTGTCCATGGAATTCTCCAGGAAAAATATTGGAGTGAGTTGCCATTTCCTTCTCCAGGGGATTTTCCCAACCCAAGGACCAAACTCATGTCTCCTGCATTACAAGCAGATTCTTTACCATGTGAGCCACCAGGGAAGCCCCCCCCCCCCAAAAAAAGAAAAAAAAACCTAAAGAGGCTCTTCTACTTCTATCCATGAAATTCTCCAGAAAAGGATATTGGAGTGGGTAGCCACTATTCCCTTTTCCAGGGGATCTTTCCAACCCCAGGGTTGAAACTTGGTGTCCTGCAATGCAGGCAGATCCTTTACCATCTGAGCTACCAGGTAAGTCAGTTAAGGTATTACAGTTTATCAACACTTGTTTAGAAGAAATACACTCTAAATTATATGATTGATGTTATAATGATAAGCCTGGGGCCAGGCAAATGAAGAAGAACTAGCAAAAGATTAAGTAATAGAATGTTCAAAAGCTGAGATTCCAAACATTATAAGACCAAACTAAGTTTACTGCTTACCTCTGTAATGGAAAAAATTACCTTGCAAAACTTCAGCAGTATGGCAGGAAAGGGATGGCTAGAGATAGAGGTATTGTTTGGGATTGGGCATGCACCAAGATACAATAACTCAGAACTGGTGGAAATCTTGAGGGAAGGATTTTGAGATGATGGATAGAAAGAATCTTAGGGTACAAACTACCTCTAGATATTTTCCATTGAAAAGTTGGTGGCTGTTTTGGAAAGTTTCTGTAATAATTACCTGAAGTAGGGGGTAGGGAGACAGAATAACAGAATAAAGGCACTGCTTCCTTTTCCTCTGTGTAAGCATCTAATCTAAAGGGATAATGAAGAACAGAAATATAAGCTTGTATTTAGTGTGTCTAAGAGATATCTTCAAAACCATTTAACATTCACTATATACTTTCATATACTAATGATAGTTGCTAATAAATCAATACAAATGATGTTAGGTAACTATTCATGAAATATGAAATCACAGTGAAACAATGAACATCTTTGACAAAGATAGTCCCAAAGTATGTATATAAGAGGTTGAGAAAGACATAAAGGAGCAGATAAAGAAGTAAAATTAAGTGTATACATTGAAAATATAATAAAAAATATGAAAGAAATAAATGAATTATGAAAGACTAATTTCTTCTATTCTAATCACATGAAATAAAATTTAAAACATTGGATTAAGTGAAATAATATAATTTTATAGAAAAAATAACAAAACTAATAAAAAATATATTACTGCAAAAATTACCATGGATGAAAGTGATTTTATTTCAAACTCCACCCCCTAAAACCATACTCCCCAGAAGAGTTACATGAGTTTTCTTTCAAATGTTTGGAAACAGATATCTTCAAAGAATATTAACATTACAATAATGTGAAAAAAGAAGGAATTCCTCCTCAATACATTTTTGAAGCTAGCAAATAAATTTCAAAACACAATAAAATACATACAAAAGAGAAAACTCCTCATGTTTTTACTGAATGAAAATATACTAAAAATATTAATAAACATAGTTTAGTGGCATGTTTCAAAAATAATACTCCTTTCAAGAATGGATTGTTTTCATTTTTGGCAGTTTGTGATCATATTTTATCTCAAAACTTGGACAAAAGAGAAAAAATAATCATATACTCATCTCTTTAATTACAAAAAAGTTTTGATATGCCATGACTTAATTCCTTGAGAAAGAAAGCCTCAATAATACTGGGATATTGTAAAATAGAAATAAATATCAAATGTGATTTAATACAGCTCTACCAAACCCATCTCAGAATCCATAATCCAAAAAATGATCTTTAGATATAATCCAGCCCTGTTAGAAGAGCCTGACAATTTCAGACACCTGAGTTAGAAAGAAGCATGAGTTAAGCTTTCCTGAGAGCTTCTCCAACAATGTATCATCCATGAGATAATTCTGATGACTGGATGACATCCCTCTGGTCCAGCTAAGTCACTTGTAATGCATAAACTGAGCAAATATCTGCAACTGAGTTACTCTTCACAAATGCTCCTCTCATTCTCACTTTGAAAAATTGCATAAGACTCTTTTGAAGACCCTGCTTATGAAACACAGAAATATACCAAGACATATCTCCTTTCAAAGAACTTTGAAAAATCCCCTGTGAACAAGGGATTCATAGACTTCAGGGTAACTTACCTTCTTAAACTTGAAGGAAATTCTTTAATTCAGAAAACAAAGGGAGAATGCTGAGACTTTGGAACCACATCCACAGCTTTCCACTTAGTCATGTTGTAGTACTAGATAATATCACTATTTTACCAAGTAATTCACAGTAGCGAGAGGTCATTCTGAATGTATGATAAGTCTGAATTCTTGAGTAAAAAGAAAACACTTCTGATGATTTTCAAACACTAGGATGATTCCAATTCTCATTTTTTTTTTTTTTGCAGTTATCCAGTCTACTTGACTCAGTATAAGGAAGAAAACTTTAGAAGTCAGCATGACTAATGGAAAAGCTGAGCAAACAAACAACCACTCTGATAGAAATTTATTGTTTCCACTAGACCATTCAGGTATGATGTAAACCAAATCCCTTGCGATTATACTGTGGCAGTGAAAAATAGATTTAAGGGATTAGCTCTGACAGACAGAATGCCTGAAGAACTATGGACAGAGGTTCCTGACATTGTACAGGAGGCAGTGATCAAGATCATTCCAAAGAAAAGGAAATCCAAAAAGGCAAAATGGTTGTTGGAGGAGGCCTTAAAATAGCTGAGAAAAGAGAAATGACAGGCAAAAGAGAAAAGGAAAAATATACCCAATGCAGAGTTCCAAAGAATATCAAGGAGAGATAAGAAAGCATTCCTCATGATCAATGCAAAGAAGTAAAGGAAAACAGTAGAATGGGAAAGATCAGAGATCTCTTCAAGAAAATGAGAGATATCAAGCGAATATTTCAAGCAAAGATGGGCACAATTAAGGACATAAACAGTATGGGCCTAAAAGAAACAGAAGATACTCAAAAGAGGTAGCAAGAATACAGAGATCTTGTATAAAAAAGATCTTCATGACTCAGATAATCATGATGGTGTGATCACTCACCTAGAGACAGACATCCTGGAATGTGAGGTCAAGTGGACCTCAGGAAACATCACTACGAACAAAGCTAGTGGAAGTGATGGAATTCCAGTTGATCTATTTCAAATCCTAAAAGATGCTGCTGCGAAATTACTGCCAGCAAATTTGGAACACTCAGGAGTGGCCAGAGGACTGGAAAAGGTCAGTTTTCATTCTAATCCCAAACAAAGGCAACGTCAAAGAATGCGCAAACTGCCATACAATTGCACTCATCTCACACACTAGTAAAGTAATGCTCAAATTTCTCCAAGCCAGGCTTCAACAGTAGATGAAGCATGAACTTTCAGATGTTCAAGCTGGATTTAGAAAAGGCAGAGGAACCAGAGATCCAACTGCCAACATCAGTTGGACCATCAAAAGAGCAGGATAATACCAGGAAAATATCTACTTCTGTTTTATTGATGATGCCAAAGTCTTTAATTGTTTGGGTCACAACACACTGCAGACAATTCTTCAAGAGATGGGAATACCAGACCACCTTACCTGCCTCCTGAGACATCTGTATACAGGTCAACAGTTAGAGCTGGACATGGAACAACAGACTGGTCAGAAGAAGAGTACATCAGGGTTATATATTGTCACCCTGCTTATTTAACTTATATGCATAGTACATATGTGAAATGCTGGGCTGGATGAAGCACAAGCTGGAATCAAGATTGCTGGGAGAAATATCAATAACTTCAGATACATAGATGATACCACACTTACGGGCAGAAAGCAAAGAAGAACTAAAGAGCCTCTTGATGAAAGTGAAAGAGGAGAGTGAAAAAGTTGTTTTAAAACTCAGCATTCAAAAAATGAAAATCATGGCATCCTGTCCCATCACTTCACAGCAAATAGATGGGGAAACAGTGGAAATAGTGAGAGACTTTATTTTTTTTGTGGGGACTTCAAGATCACTGCAGATGGTGAGTGCAGCCATGAAATTAAAGACACTTGCTCCTTGAAAGAAAAGTTATGACCAACCTAGACAGCATATTAAAAAACAGAGACATTACTTTGCCAACAAAGGTCCGTTTAGTCAAAGCTATGCTTTTTCTGGTAGTCATGTATGGATGTGAGATTTGGATTATGAAGAAAACTGAGTACCAAAGAATTGATACTTTTGAACTGTGTTGTCTGAGAAAACTCTTGAGAGGCCTTTGTACTGCAAGGAGATCAAACCAATCCATCCTAAAGAAATCAGTCTTGAATATTCCTTGAAAGATCTGCTGCTGAAGCTGAAACTCCTGTACTTTGGCCACCTGATGGGAAGAACTGACTCCTTGGAAAAGACACTGATCCTGGGAAAGATTAAAGGTAGGAGGAAAGGGGGACAACAGAGGATTAGATGGTTGGATGGCATCACCAACTTAATGGACATGAATTTGAGCAAGCTCTGTGAGTTGGTGATGGACAGGGAAGCCTGGCATGCTACAATCCATTGGGTTGCAAAAAGTTGGATACAACTGAGCTGAACTTAAGAAGGTTGTCAGTTTTCAAGTGTTTTGCTTTCAAGTATCAATTTCCTTCCAGATGTCTATGTGTGAAATATGAATGCAGTGGGAATATAAGGAGGGAGGATTCATAGAGGAGACACAAAGTGACCATTTTAATGGAGACAGAAGCTCGAGGGAAGTTGGTTGAAGAATCTGGAATTTGGGATCACGATGATGGGGCGATAACACACTGAATTGTGTATGGATTTGGACTTTCTCTGGAACATGCACCCTGAAATCACACAGTTAGAACTTGACTCTCAGCTCACTCACTTATTGACTATAAGAGTCCATAAAAATTATTCAACCTTTTGGAACATGATTCCTCTTTTACTATGTGAGGATAATAAACCTAATGATCTCAGAAAGATGTTGAGAATATAAAATGAGCAAACAAGTAAAATATCCTGCACAAAGCACTAGGGATATTGGTAATAATCTTGTCCAGGGATCCTTTTAAGGATTGAGTTTCATAGAATGTGGGTGGTCAGATGGATGGCATTGTGGTTGGAACTGAGAATCTCAGAGAAATGCATCTAGCATCATATATTATGCTTTTCAGGTATCCCTTTGTAAAAGTTCAAATAGCATGGCACATGTGAAGCAAAATAAACATTGTAAATCATACTATGAATAAAAGATTTCATTATAAACATAGCTACATTCATTGGCAAATAATGCTTAAAACATTTGAATATAGATTTTTTCTTTTCATTAATTGAGTATCTGACAATAGCCTTTACTATAAATTTGGTTTATTCAACTATATAATTTATTTAAAAGAATGAAGAAAGAAATTTACTTCAACCTAAGGTGAACTGTAAAAAAATTAATTCATGAGATTGGAATAAACAAATTTATACTTTATCTGACCCTCCTTTGGATTTAATTCTGAACCTAAAAAATCTGAAGTTTTCTATTTCCTCATCTACAATGGCCTTTGTAAGGCCCATCTGTGCCCCAGAGCTTTTGATTGCTGCCCCAGCCTGAACACATCATCTACTGTTTAATGACCACAAGCCTATGGACCATGCTAAGTCTATGAAACCTTTATTTCTCACCAAGGGGTACACTCTGAGTTAAATGTTGATGTGGGTCATTATGACCACGCAGTGATAAGAATGGTAGTATTGAGAAACCTGATTTTTTTGTTCCACATATTGCAGACTTGGAGATAAAGAATCTCATAACCACTAATATCAGTGGGTGAGTTATGCTCATTTTCTGACCCACTGTTGTAGCCAAGACCCTCTGCTACCAGCCAAAGAAAAGCAAAGCCCTGGAGTTCACTGAGGACCCTTTCTGTTGGCCAAAAGCACTTCTGAGCAAGAAACCATGGAGCTAAATCAAGTGTGGCATAACCGAAAATGAATGGTGAAGCCATAGGAAAATTTAACAAAAAATATAAATTTTTTAAAAATCTAATTAACTGCAGTAGAGGAAACTGAAGTAGCTTTATATTGTTTTCATAGAAAACACTACAAACTAGTGTAGTCATTTAAAGAAGCAGCCAAGAATTTCTTCTCCAAAGAAAATGCATAGAAATAATTCCCCCATCCTTCCTGCTAAGAACAACTAAATTTCCACAACTATATTAAAGCAAATAAGCAATAACAACAACAACAACAAAAAAAAAAAAACATAAGAAGACTGAAAGATGGAGAAGAGGTGGCAGACGACTTGGAATACCAAAAAAAAATGACCCAGTCGTAAGATCCCTGGGTTTCCTCTTTGAACCCGTATATTTCAGACTTGGAGCTGAAGAATAAAGAAAAGCTCTCTCCAATTTCTGCAGTCTCTAGACGAAAGTTCAGGAGAGTTGCAGCCTAGCAAGACAAGGAAATGTTAAGAAAATTAATCACTCCACAAAACAGCACAGAAATAAAAAGTTCTACCCCTACTCATGTCAGCAAAGCTGGGGAAATGCCTAGGTTTCTACTCTTGCCAGGCCAATGAGGTACCTGAGTTCCCCGGATGAAGTGGCTGGAGAGGAAGCCAGGATTTTAACTTTCACCATGCTGTAACAAGCAACTTCCCCCAACTCCTTGATGTTCACGGGTGCCATGTGGGGAGCAATAATGAGGCGATTTTGTTCCACCCATCCAGACAGGTATCAGTGAGTGTCTGGAGTGAAGTTGTAATTAAGTCCTGTTCATTCCAGACAGTAACAAGGGGCTCCCTAGTCAAGTGCCAATGGGGCTGAATGAGGAATTTGGATGTCTATCCCCACTGGCCAATAATAGTAATAAGATCAACTGTGACACATCAAATCTTTTTTCCCTAAGGGTAGGGAGATTTCAAGGGTGTCCATTCTTACCAGTCTTACTCAACCTAGTATTGCAGACTCTAGATAAAGTTATGAGTCATGGAAAGAAAATAAAAGGCACCTAGACAGAAACAAATAAATAAAATTGTCTTTCTGGTAGATGAGAAGAATGTCTATGTGGAAAATAACATGGTAGATAAAGCAACCCAAATTCTAAGAATTTACAAGTCAGTTCAATAAGGTCACAAGAGACAAGGTAAACACAAGCATTAACTGAATTTCTGTAGACTAACATTTGACAGCTGGACACTAAAATTAAAAACAAAGCTTTCCATCAGCAGATATCTTAAAAATTAAAAAAAAATTCCACTTACATAGAATATTTCTGAAAATGCATGAATCATTATTTTATAATACATAATTATTTATAATGTTTTATTATTTTATTTTATCAAATATCAGTTCAGTTCAGTTCAGTCACTCAGTCATGTCCAACTCTTTGTGACCCCATGAATCATAGCATGCCAGGCCTCCCTGTCCATCACCAACTCCCGGAGTCTACCCAAACCCATGTCCATCTAGTTAGATCCATGTCAAACTCAATGAAACTAAACCATGCCATGTAGGGCCACCCAAGATGTACGGGTCATGGTGGAGAGGTCTGAAAGAATGTGGTCCACTGGAGAAGGGAATGCAAACCACTTCAGTATTTTTGCCTTGAGAACTCCATGAACAGTATGAAAAGGCAGAAAGATAGGACACTGGAAGACGAACCCCCAGGTTGGTAGGTGCCCGATATGATACTGGAGATCAGTGGAGAAATAACTTCAGAAAGAATGAAGGGATGGAGCCAAAGGAAAAACAATACTCAGTTTTTGATGAGACTAGTGATAGAAGCAAGGTCCGAAGCTGTATATATATGGAATCTACAAAAATAGTACTGATAGACCTATTTACAGAGAAGAAATGGAGGCACAGACATAGAGAACAGACTTGTGGAAACAGTGGGAAAGGAAAGGGTAGGACAAACTGAGGTAGTAGCAGTGACATATATATATATATAGATATATATATATAGATATATATACATACATATACGATTATCTATCAGATCTAATGCCTTGAATTTAGTTGTCACTTCCACTATATAATCATAAGGGATTTAATCTAGGTCATACCTGAATGGTCTAGTGGTTTGCTTCATGGTCTGTGCCACAGTCAGCTCCTGGTCTTGTTTTTGCTGACTGTATAGAGCCTCTTCATCTTGGCTACAAAAAATATAATCGATCTGGTTTCAGTATTGACTATCTAGTGATGTCCATGTGTAGAGTCTTCTTTTATGCTGTTGGAAGAGGGTGTTTGCTATGACAAGTGTGTTCTCATGGCAAAAATCTGAGAACCTTTACCCTCCACCAGGCTGCAGCCAACCCATGCCTCCATTGGAGATGCCTGGACACTCACAGGCAAGTCTGGGTCAGTCTCTTATGGGGTCACTGCTCCAAGGCCAAATTTTCCTGTTACTCCAGGTATTTCTTGACTTTATGCTTTTTCATTCCAGTCCCCTATAATGAGAAAACATCTTTTTTTTTTTGGGGGGGTGTTAGTTCTAGAAAATCGTGTAGGTCTTCATAAAACTGTTCAACTTCAGCTTCTTCAGCATTACTGGTCAGGGCATCAACTTGGATTACTGTGATATTTAACGGTTTGCCTTGGAAATGAATAGAGATCTTCTGTCATTTATGAGACTGCACCCGAGTACTGCATTTTGACTCTTTTGTTGACTGTGATGGCTATTTCATTTCTTCTAATGAATTCCTGCCCACAGTAGTAGATATAATGGTCATATGAGGTAAATTCACCCATTCCAGTCCATCTTAGTTCGCTGCTTTCTAGAATGTCAATGTTCACTCTTGCCATCTCCTGTTTGACCACTTCCAGTTTGCCTTGATTCATGGACCTAACATTCCAGGTTCCTATGCAATATTGCTCTTTACATCATTGGACCTTGCTTCTATCACCAGTCCCATCAAAAACTGGGTGTTATTTTGTTTTTACTCCATCCCTTCATTCTTTCTGGAGTTATTTCTCCACTAATCTCCAGTATCATATTGGGCACCTACCAGCCTGGGGGAGTTCATCTTCCAGTGTCCTATCTTTCTGCCTTTTCATACTGTTCATGGAGTTCTGAAGGCAAGAATACCGAAGTGGTTTGCCTCTCCCTTCTCCGGCAGACCACGTTTAGTCAGAACACTCCACCTTGACCCATCCATCTTGGATGGCCCTACACAGCATGGCTCATAGTTTCACTGAGTTAGGCAAGGCTGTGATGCATGTGATCAGTTTGATTAATTTTCTGTGATTGTGGTTTTCATTCTGTCTGCCCTCTGACTGATAAGGAGAAGAACCTTATGGAAGCTTCCTGATGGGAAAGACTGACTGTGGGGGAAACTGGGTCTTGTTCTGGTGGACGGGACTGTGCTCAATAAATCTTTAATCCCCTTTCTTTTGATGGATTGGCTATGCCTCCTCCCTGCTGTTTGACTTGAGATCAAACTATGGTGGAGGTAATGAAGACAATGGCAGCTTCTTTCAAAAGGTCCTGTGCATGCACTGCCGAACCCAGTGTCCCCAACCCTCCACCAGGCCACAGTCAACCCATGCCTCCACTGGAGATGCCTGGACACTCACAGGCAAGTCTGGGTCAGTCTCTTGTGGGGTCACTGCTCCTTTCTCCTGGGTCCTGGTGCACACAAGGTTTTGATTGTACCCTCCACAGGTTTGTTTCCCCAGTTCTGTGTAAGTTCTGTAATCAAATCCCACTGACCTCCAAAGTCAAATTCCCTGGGGATTCTCAGTCCGTTTGCCAGATCCACAGGCTGGGAAATCTGTTGTGGGTCCTGGAATTTTCTTACCAGTGCCAGAATTTGTTTGGTATAATTGTTCTGCAGTTTGTAGGTCATCTGCATGGCAGCTCTATGGTGGGGTTCATGGCAACCTCCTACAAATGGGCTTATGCTACACACAGGACTACAGGACCCATAGTTCTTGCCCCTTCAGCAGGCCATTGCTGATGCATACCTCCACAGGAGACACTCAGACACTCAAAGGCGGGTCTGGTTCGGTCTCTGTGGGAAATCTTGGTGCAAACGCGGTGTTGTTTGAGCCCTCTGAGCATCTCTTGTGGGTATGGGGCTTAATTCTAAAGGTGATTTCGCCCCTCCTACCATCTTGCTTTGGCTTGTCCTTTGCCTTCGGATATGGGTTATCTTTTTGGTGGGATCCAGCATTCTCCTGTCAGTGGTTGTTCAGCAGCAACATGTAATTTTGGACCCTCTGGAAAGATGTGCAAATGGGGAGATATATATATATATATTATATATAAATATGTATATATATATAATTATTAGCAATTTGCATTGTTGTGCAGCAGAGACCAGAACACCATTGTAAAGCAATTATTTTCTCCAATTGAAAGAAAAATGCCAGTTAAAAAGAATATTTCCAAAAGTTCATTAATAATTATTTTATAATAGTTGATTATTTATGATTCTTTATTGTTTTATTTTATAATATATACTATATATAATTATCATGCTATATTATATTAGTGACACCATATTATTTTATAATTTTTACACATCCATGGGTTTGTAAGAAATTATTTGGTTAAGTTTTGGTGAAAGTTTGAATGGATGTGAGGGTATTCACTTCCTAGCATCAATTCTGTTATTTCCAAGCCACATGACTGCAGGTGAATTCTGTCATCTTTTTCTCTTCCTTTAAAAATGACAAGGAGGATGTTAAGATTTAAACTTTATCTCTCATGACTCTGGAAAGTTATATTACCTCCCTGGGCTTCATTTGCCATATCTGCAAAAAAGGATCTAATCATAGTACCTCCCTCACAGAGTAGCTGTCAAGATTAAAGTATTCATCATATATAAAGTACTTAAAATCACACCTTATATAGTAGGTATTCTATAACTTTTTTCTTTTATTATTATAACAATCATGGTGAATTCTATGATCTGCAAATTGTATGCTTTACCCATAGCCTGATGTCATAGCATGAGTGGATCCTAAGCCAGGACATTGGGAAAGTTTTATTATTTCCCCTTAAAAATATCTTCAGAATACCAACATTCTCCATTCTCCATTAACCTTTATAGGCCTTGGAACTAAGAAAATAAACCTATAATATGGAAGTTGATTAGTGACTCTTATGTGGGAAATTGTTGAGATTAACTGGTGGCCTCCAAGTTCAATAGCAGGCAAGCTATCCCAGTGGGTACCACTCAATAAGTCTCACAGACCAAAATAAAATGTTTAAATAATCCTGCTTATTTAAATCACACAGCTTATCCATACAAAACACAGAGTGAGAAGTGAGACAAGACAGAATATTAAAGCAGAATAGAGTACAAATGAGTTGGAAAGTTCTTACTACTCAAATGCTGAGGCATGCAATGGTAGTTATCCTGATGTTCTGCCACATTGCCTTCTTCTAATGGTGTAAATATAAGGACAGAGTTCAGGTTCAGACAATGGAACCCACAGAAAGAAAGTGCCCTGGGTCTATCACACACTTGCTCTGTTGGAGACACACAGAGACATTAGCTTAACATAGAAGTGGCTTGACAATTAGCTCCACAAACAACTATGGGATTTATTTCTGTTTCCTTAACAAAGGACATATGGGACCAGAATAGGTGTCCCTTATGTGCAACTGAATTGACATAGAGTGAAAATTAAGTACTTGTGTCTATTGAATGTATCCCAAACATTAGTGGCTTTTGTATATTTCTATGTCATGGATACATATTTCCCTTATAAATATCCCTCACCTCTCCTATCTGTTTCTGTGTGGATACACATTCTCTATTTTGTCACTACTTCTTATAATTAACATATATAAATTCTTCCTATATCTAACAAGGGTTTTGCTTACTAGGTATTTGTCTATCTAAAATATTTTAAAGCTTTGATTCGTATTTGACAAGCTGCACACATATTCATCAGATCAAATATGCATTACAGCCATGAAAAAAAAATACAGCAGTCTGGGTTCAAGTTTAGCCCCAAATCAGCTAAAAAAAATATCTCTACCTGTCTTGCACTGTGCAGAGCACAGCCTTTTCCCTTTCTATCATGTCTCTGGGTCCCAGGGGGGAAGAATTTCCCTCCGTCTCTAAGGAAGTTTCTTTGCTTATTAAACCTGGCACTTCCCCCCAAAACAAACAACAATAAAACAGAAAATGAACAGAAAACCCCCAAAATACAGATATGAAAAAGTGTGGCTATGTTCCAATTATTTACAGAAGCAGGTAGCAGGCAGAAGTTAGCAACCCTAGTCTAAGGCATAACTTCTCTCTTAGGAATAGATTTGACATTTCTTTAAATGCTACATGTGAGGGTCTCAGGGTCAATCTGTTTATTAAGTGAATGAGCCACTTTCTGCTAACTTTTTGCTATTTTTCAGCAAAATGATTTGCTGTTGTATTATTCATAGAAGATTTTTTAATCATAAAAATGCATTATATTAGGATACTATGCTAGAAGTAGAATGGAAATACAAGCCCATGGAGAGAAAGGAACAAGGTAAATTTCCACTTGCTGAAACTTTAGGGTCTCTTCCCCTATTTTTTAAATGCTTTTATTTTGGTAAAAGGCACATAATACAAAGCATATTATTTTAACCATATTTAGCTACAATTCAGTGGCACCAAATACATTCACAGTTTTGTGTAACACTCACCATCATCTGTCTCCCAGGTTCTTCGCTTTCCTATACTGAAACTGTCCCCAACAAACACTAATACCCCATCTCCCCTCTCCACCGCCCCCACCCCTCAGCTCCTGGAATCTACCACAGTATTTTCTAACACCATGAATGACTATTCTAGGAACCTTGTAAAAGTGGAATAAAAAAAGTATTTGTCTGCATGTAACCTTAAAAATGCATCCTTTTACTATTAACTACATCCTTCCAGACACTGGGGTTACTCTGTGGAAAAAAAAAAATCAGTTAGTGACTACTGCCTCTATGGAGTGTACACTCCAGTAGAAGCAGACGGAAAACATACACAATAACATAGATAGTATGCATCACAGTGATAAATCAAATGATTAAAACCAAATAGATGAAGGACACTGGAACCATTGAGAATATGGGGTTAAAGGCGAAATTGGAGCAAAATGTTGAATTTTGTGAGGGAACTGACATGGGAACACCTAGGTGAGCAGCATGTGAGCCTTGGACATGTGAGACCAAAGAATTAGCAGTATGGAGTCTGATGAACTGCAGAATATGGCAGAAATAGCCCCAAGAAGAGGAAAGAGTCTTAAGAAGTAAAATCTGAAAATCTATTGGCACATATTATGTAGGGCCTTCTAGTCCAATTGAACCACCTAAACTATTTATCTCAGTGAGATGGGAAGCTGTTAGAGAATTTTGATAGAGATTAAGTATTTGCTTCACCTCTCTCCTCTTTTCCTGTTTCTTTTTCCATCCATGCCTACTTCATTTTCTCCTTTCTTGTCTTTCCACCTTTCTTTCGGAAATTCAAGGGACTCCAACAAGTGCTAGATGTTGTACTAAGGACTTGAAGTACAGAGATGCTACATTATCTAAATTTAGACTGGAGTCTCTAAGAAGGAAGAGGAATGTAAGCAATTACAATGCAGTGAAAATCAGAGTACAGGCAACAACGAGATCATTTAAAAAGCCAGATCTCGACGTGGTGGTAACAATAGAATATCAGAGATCAGCTTGTAGGGAAGATATATCTTTATCTCTATATCTCTATCACTATCTCTATATCTGTGCTTGGACTGTGTGTTAGTCACTCGGTCATATCCTACTGTCTGAAACCCCATGGACTGTAGCCTGCCAGGCTCTACTGTCCATGGAATACCGTAGGCAAGAATACTGAAGTAGATAGCCATCCGCTTCTCCAGGGAATCTTTTTAATCCCAGAATTAAATCCAGATCTTCTGCATTGCAGGCAGATTCTTTATCATCTGAGATATCAGAGAAGCCCATTTATATCTATACCTATATATACATATATTTATACCTATATCTAGTAAGAAAGAAATAAATAAGGTGAAGTTGCTCAGTCATGTCCAACTCTTTGCGACCCCATGAACTGTAGCCCCCAGGCTCCTCTGTCCATGGGATTCTCCAGGCAAGAATACTGGAGTGAGTTGCCATTTCCATCTCCAGGGGATCTATCCAACCCAGGAATTGAACACAGGTCTCCCACATTGCAAGCAGACGCTTTACCCTCTTGCTCAAAATTCTTCAAGCCAGGCTTCAACAATACGTGAACTGTGAACTTCCAGATGCTCAAGCTGGTTTTAGAAAAGGCAGAGGAACCAGAGATCAAATTGCTAGCATCCGCTGTATCATCAAAAAAGCAAGAGAGCTCCACAAAAACATCTATTTCTGCTTTAGTGACTATGCCAAAGCCATTGACTGTATGTATCACAATAAAGTGTGGAAAATTCTGAAAGAGATGGGAATACTAGACCACCTGACCTGCCTCTTGAGAAACCTGTATGCATGACAGGAAGCAAGAGTTAGAACTGGACATGGAGCAACAAACTGGTTCCAAAAAGGAAAAGGAATACATCAAGGCTGTATATTGTCACCTGCTTATTTAAATTATGCAGAGTACATCATGAGAAACACTGGGCTGGAAGAAGCACAAGCTGGAATCAAGATTGCTGGGAGAAAGATCAATAACCTCAGATATGCAGATGACACCACCCAGAAAGTGAAGAAGAACTAAAGACCCTTTGATGAAAGTGAAAGAAGACAGTGAAAAAGTGAAAAACTAAGGTCATGGCATCTGGTCCCATCACTTCCTGGCAAATAGATGTGGAAACAGTGGCAGACTTTATTTTGGGGGCTATAAAATCACTGCAGATGGTGATTGCAGCCATGAAATTAAAAGATGCTTATTCCTTGGAGAGAAGTTATGAATACCCTAGACAGCATATTAAAAAAGCGGAGATGTTCCTTTGCCAGCAAAGGTTCGTCTAGTCAAGGCTGTGATGTTTCCAGTAGTCATGTATGGGTGAGAGGTGGACTCTTAAGAGTCCCTTGGACTGCAAGGATATCCAACCAGTCCATCCTAATGGAAATCAGTCCTGGGTATTCATTGGAAGGCCTGATGCTAAAGCTGAAACTCCAATACTTTGGCCACCTGATGCAAAGAACTGACTCATTTGAAAAGGTCCTGATGCTGGGAAAGATTTAAGGTGGAAAGAGGAGGGAATGACAGTGGATGAGATGGTTGAATGGCATCACTGACTCAATGGACATGTGTTTGAATGAGCTCCAGGAGTTGGTGATGGACAGAGAAGCCTGGCGTATTGCACTCCATGGGGTCACAAAGAGTCAGACACAACTGAGCGATTGAACTGAACTGAACTGATATCTCTCTCTCTCTCTCTCTCTCTATATATATATATATATATATATATATATATATATATATATATACACACATATATGTATATATATCTATCTATGTTTAAACCTGTAGCTATATTTATACATGCCAAGTTGTTCCAGATATTCCCAACTCTTTGTGACCCTCTGGACTGTAGCCTGCCAGGCTCCTCTGTCCATGGGATTCTCCAGGCAAGAATACTGCAGTGGGTTACCATGCTTTCCTCCAGGGGATCTTCGGACTCAAGGATCGAACCCATGTATCTTATGTCTTATGCATTGGCAGGCAGATTTTTTTTTACCACTGTTACACTTAGGGCAAGCTGATCTAAATGGGAAGAAAATCTAAAACATAGGGCACCTGTGTGTATGTATAGCTGAATCAGTCTGCTATACAGCAGAAACTAACACAACATTGTAAAGCAACTCTACTCCAATAAAAATTAATTAAAAAATATTAAGTCCCCAACTACATAGATTTTCTCAATGGCATTTGATTAAATTGTCTGACTCTTCAATAATGAGTTGAAGTAATGAATCAAAAAGGAGTATGCCCTAAGCTAATGGAAATAGCATGGCAAGAGGGAAAGCTTAGAAAGTATTAAACAACTGGTTAAGTATGAGTAGTTCTATAAAGTAGAAGTGGTCATCATGGTCAGAAAATGTTAGACTAATGAAGGGCTTATGGTGAACAGGTCTGTACACTGCAGAGAATGAATTCTCTTTCAAACAGAAGGTTGCTTGTTTAAAAATTAATGACTAAGATTTTGACAATAGCATCATAGAAGTTTGCAACAGACTTGATTTCAATCCACTCATAAAATACACTCTAACCTTATTTATTTGACTAACAGTAGGGTATTTTGTAGGAAATCTTATCTATCTCCACATTTAAACAGTTTTGATCTTCTCAGTATAAAAGTTGTAAACATATATGTCTGTAAAAGCCAAAGATACTATAAAGTGTTGAGAGTCAAAAATTGGATGGATAATAATCTTATTAGAACTTCAAACTGATATGGATGGGTATCATGAAAGCAATTTCCCATCACATATACTATATCTTATTAACACTTCATGCAAAGTCTAATTCATTTACCACCATATGGATTCAATAGTGACACTTTCATAAAAGTCATAAATAAATGTCAGACACGAAAATGCCAAGTAAGTTTCACACGATCAGTGATGTACCATGCAGTAAAGTTGTCTTTAAAATAGCTTAACATGGTGAGCAATGATAAATACAGGTTTAATAATACAGTGCTCTTCACAGGTGGCTATGAAGACTGTAAGCAATTATCCAAGAATCAGTTCAGTTCAGTTCAGTTGCTCAGTTGTGTCTGACTCTTTGCGACTCCATGAACCGCAGCACACCAGGCCTCCCTGTGCATCATCAATTCCCGGAGTCCACCCAAACCCATGTCCATTGAGTCAGTGATGCCATCCAGCCATCTCATCCTCTGTCGTCCCCTTCTCCTCCTGCCCCCAATCCTTCCCAGCATCAGGGTCTTTTCCAATGAGTTAACTCTTCACATAAGGCCAAAGTATTGGAGTTTCAACTTCACCATCAGTCCTTCCAATGAACACCCAGGACTGATCTCCTCTAAGATGGACTTGTTGGATCTCCTTGCAGTCCAAGGGACTCTCAAGAGTCTTCTCCAATGCCACAGTTCGAAAACATCAATACATAGCCATAAAACACAGACTACTTAGTAGTAGTAGTGTTAATCACTCAGTCATGTCTGACTCTTTGCAACTGAAGGGACTGTAGCCCACCAGGCTCCTCTGTCCATTAAATTCTCCAGGCAAGAATACTGGACTGGGTTGCCATTCCCTTCTCCAGGGGATCCCTACAAAGGGATGAAATTCAAGTCGCTGACACTGCAGGCAGATTCTTTACCACTGAACCACCTGGGAAGCCCAAGAATATACAACCATACCACACATACCACGTAGCCAGAGCTAAAATAAACTAGCTTCTTAAGAACTGCCATGTGAACATTGTAGCCTGTCTTCCCTATAAAAATGACCCTAATCTCATGTGAAAACAATTATTATAGGCATATCAGAAATCCACCTTTGTGACCAAAAGCAAAAGCCAAAAGAAAAACAGCAATTCGGTGGTTAGTCAGTGAAATCTGATGTTGTTTACTGCACTGCTTTGCTTTTCTTACTCTTGTTTATTTTGTTCCTCTTCTTCAATCCATTCATGTCAACTCTCAAGAGATTTGTATAAGTCATCTGACACTTATTCATGTTTGGAACTCTCCACAATGCTGATCTTTTCCCATCAGTAGCTTTTACAGACATTTGTTATCTGAGCACTCTAAGCCCCCCCCCGCCCCGGGGAGGGGGCTTAATTCAACATCAGACTACTTCAGGGTGATGAACATGATAGCTGACAATCAGCACTTCTGGAATAACCTAGTCAGCCCCATTAGGAATTGGAACACAACAAGCCTATCCTTGTTAGGTAACCCCAAATCCCCTTGCCACTGCATCAAGTCCCAGTCCCTACTGCAAAAGGAGACAGAGGTGCTAATGGTAGGTTAGTCGCTAATTGATTTCTGACTCTTGCAACCCCATGGGCTGTAGCCTGTCAAAGTCCTCTCCATAGGATTTTCCAGGCAAGAATACTGGAGTGGGTTGCCATTTCTTTCTACAGGGGACCTTCCCAGCTCAGGAATTGAACCCAGGTCTCCTACACTGAAGGTAGATTCTTTACCAGCTAAGCCCGAAACAGCATCAGTCTTTCATCCCTCCAGCTCTCATGTAACTTTTTATATAGTAAAATATTTTGCCATATTTATTCATTCATTTATCATTTAGATGTTTGAACCATTATTTTCCTTCCTGATTTAACCATTTTCTTTGAAGAATTTCTGTTTTCTAAGATTTGATAATGATCTATTTCATTTCCATCTATATTTTGTTCTGTAAACTCATAGGGTGATGTCAAGAGACAAATGATTCATTCCTTATTATTAAACAGAATATTTGTACTTCAATTTTCCTGCTTTTTTTTCTAATGGATACACACATGCACACACACAAATGTTTTGTAATAATATGATACTTGGCTACTGAGCTTGTCCTTTAAACATTGATATAGTCATTGGAAAATATGAAAATTATTTGACTTTTTCACATTTGTTTTGTGATTTACTCTTGCTTTTATCTAGAATACCCATAAAGAATATTTTAAAAATTTCAATCATTCGATCCTCTTAATCCAAACTTGTTCTGATATACCTAGAATATATGTTTTCCTTTTTTCTTCTCCTTGCAGAAGCAAATGCTTTATCTTCATCACATTAAGAAGATGGGATGTGATTTCCTTATCTCCTAAGAAAAGGAGAAGTCTGCTAATTTGCTCTGCTTGACCTTTATATATAAATCTTTCCTGATGAATAAACTGTTATAATATCTTCTGAGGGAAGATTTCTTCCATGTACATTGATGTAAAATTTCACCCAGTCAACTATTAAACTAAAAGCTCTTTAAGTACTCTTTGTCCTACTACCTATTAGGTACTGTTTACTGAATGATGTAAGTAAATAATGTCAGTAATGAAGCTGAAACTCCAATACTTTGACTACCTGATGCGAAGAACTGAGTCATTAGAAAAGACCTTGATGCTGGGAAAGACTGAAGGCAGGAGGAGAAGGGTATGACAAAGGATGAGATGGTTGGATGGCATCTTCGACTCGGTGGACATGAGTTTCAGCAAGCTTCAGAAGTTGGTGATGGACTGGGAAGCCAGGAGTGATGCAGTCCATGGGGTCGCAAAAAGTTGGACATGATTGAACAGCTGAACTGAACTGAACTGACTAATGTGTTACTAATTCTAGCCAGCCTTCAGGTGTCAGTTTTCTTTTTCCTAGTTTCTAGATGGAAAAAAAAAATTTACTAGAAAGTTAGTAATTAGCCTGAATTGATAGGTGGAAGTGTAAAGACACAAATACAGTTCTCCTACAACTTCTCCTAAAAAGTCAACCATACCAGTGAAAGTCAAAGAGTTAACACTAAGTCATATTTGATTCTTTGTGACCCCATGGACTGTAGCTTGCCAGGTGCCTCTGTTCATGGAGTGCTCCAGTCAGAAATACTGGAGGGAGTAGCATTTCCTTTATCTAGGGGATATTCCTGACCTAGGGATCAAACTTGTGTCTACTACATTGCGGGCAGATTCTTGATCATCTGAGCCACCAGGGGAAACCCATAGCTTCCATACCAGGATGTGTCCTAAATCTAGAGGTTTTGCCTCATCTACTTCAAAGATGAGAATCCAAAATAACTGAGAATGCATGTCAAATACCAAAGAATGCATCTCTCATTCTATCCCAGGCCATTGTAATACAGCAGAATAGAATCTGGTAAACACACCACAAGCTATTGGCCTCTCTAAACCTCAGTGCTATGTTCTACACATGAATCTAGAGACGCAGACCTGTTAAACACAATATTCTCCATCTCAGAAACTATGTGTGTGTGTGTGTGTGTGTGTGTTCTAGTCATTTAGTCGTGTCTGACTCTTTGTGACCCATCAGCTTCCTCTGTCCATGTATTTTCCAGGCAAGAATACTATGTCATAATAGAAAAGGAATATACTAGATTGCTGCAAAAGTAATTGTGATTTTCATTGTTAAACTTTGCCATTTGATATTGGAATACAGTCTTAAATAAATGCAATTGTGTTATATGCCATTTTAATGTCCATTTACTGCTTTTTTTTAATAGTGACTTATTACTTGCTGTTTGCTTGATATTTATTTTAGACTATGGAAATGATATTAAGAAAAAAGCAAATCTGAGTATTTTTTTTATTATTATTCAAGTTCAACATGGGCTATAAAGCAGCAGAGACAGCTTGCAACATCAATAATGCATTTGGCCCAGGAACTGCTAATGAACATATAGTGCAATAGTGGTTTAAGAAGTTTTGCAAAGGGGACAAGAGATTTGAAGATGAGGAGCATAGTAATTGGCCAATTAAAGTTGACAACAACCAATAGAGAACAATCATCAAAGCTGGTCCTCTTACAGCTACACAAGAAATTGCTAAAGAACTCTACTTCAACCATCTTATGGTCATTCAGCATTTGAAGCAAATTGGAAAGGTGAAAAATCTCAATAAGTCAGTGCCTCATGATCTGATCATTGTAAAAATCATTATTTTGAGGTGTCATCTTTTATTCTGTGCAACAATGAACTATTTCTCCATCAGACTGTGACATGCCATGAAAAGTGGATTTTATAGGACAACTGGAGATGAGCAGCTCAGTGGTTGGAGCAAGAAGCTCCAAAACACTTCCCAAAGCCAAATTTGCACCAAAGAAAGGTCATAGTCACTGTTTGATGGTCTGCTGCTGATCTGACCCACTAAAGCTTTCTGAATCCTGGTGAAAGCATTACATCTGAGAAGTATGCTCAGCAAATCAATGAGATGCATTGAAAACTACAACATCTGCAGCCAGCATCGGTCAACTGAATGGGCCCAATTCTTCTCCAGGACAATGCCTAGTAGCAAGTCAAACAACCAAATCTTCAAATTTGAATAAATTGGGCTACGAAATTTTGCTTCATCTTCTATATTTAGTTGACTTCTTGCCAGACCAATTATCACTTGTTCAAGCATATTGGCAATTTTTTTCAGGGAAAATTCTTCCACAAATAGTAGGAGGCAGAAAATGCTTTCCAAGAGCTCATCAAATCCTGCAGCATAGATTTTTATGCTATAGAAATAAACAAACTTATTTCTCACAAGTTTGGTAAAATTATTTTGGTTGTAATGGTTCCTATTTTGACTAATAAAAGTGCATTTGAGCCTAGTTATAATGATTTAAATTTCACAGTCTGAAACTGCAATTATTTTTTCATCAGCATAATACTAAAGGGAAAATGAAGGGATACCCTGAGAATGGTTGACAGACTTCTCTCATGGACATGCATGCCACAAGGGGCCAAGAACTGAAACCTCCTTCACATAAGAGCAGTCTTGGTGGGAACTCTGCATTTGCTGGTATCTCTATGCTTTGCACTGCTCCTTCCTGCGTAGCATATACATTTCACTTGTGTTTCTGGCCTTCTTTCCTCCTAACAAAGCTTAATTTTGCTGATGCAACTACACCTCAGCCACCCTAGAAAAGCCTCTCATCTTTCTTTATTCAGTTCTAATTCAGCTGCTGTATTGCTGCTATTAATAACAAAAGGCAGCATACATTTTTTTTTTTACTAAGTGGTTTTCTATTATTTATTCAATTCAGTTCTCTCAATTACCCTATTAAGGAGGCAGTATAATTTCCATTTAGCAGGTGGGAAACAGAAAAGGGAGAAGGAACACACAGAGAGAAAGGAGTAGATTTGGAACTCTCATTGGACTCTATAAGACTCAAAGTCCACTCTTTTATTATTTTTTTAAATTTATTTCATTGAAACATAGTTAACATGATGTTGTATTAAATTCTTCTGTACAGAAAAGTGAATCAGATATATATGTATAGAATTTGCTTATTCATTTTCATATTCTTTTGCATTATGGTTTATCATAGGATATTGGAATATAACTCCCTGTGCTATGCAGTTGGACATTATTATTTATCCATTCTGTGTATAATGGTTTGTATCTGCTAATCCCAAATTTCTAATCCATCTCTTTCCAACCTCCCTACCCCTTGGCAATCACAAGTCTGTTCTCTATGTGGTAAGTCTGTTTCTGTTTCATAGATAAGTTTATTTGTATTATATTTCAGATTCTAAATACATGAGTCATATCATGTGATATTTTATTTTCTTTTTCTGACATTTCATTTATCATGAAAATCTCTTGCTTCATCAATGGAACTGCAAATGACATTATTTCATTCTTTTTATGTCTGAGTAATATTCCATTGTCTATATGTATCACATCTTGTTTATCTATTCCTTTGTTGATGTATGTTTAGTTTTTTTCCAAGTCCTAGCTATTGTAAATAGTCCTGCAATGAATCTTGGGGTACAAGTATCTTTTAAAATTAAAGTTTTCTTCAAATATATGCCCAGGAGTAAGATTGCTAGATGATATGCAAAGTCCACTCGTTTAACTGGCCTATATGATGAAATATTAGCATTCCTAGATAAAATGCCTTACCCTGATTAAAGTGTACTTGGTGCTTTAAGAATGTATCTTTTAAAATATCTTTTTTCCCAAGCATACCTTAATTACAGAAAAAATAAGTGCAGATTTTGTTGAGGTTCATTCAAATGAATATCATTACCACCACCACCACTATAATCAGCATTCATATCAAGAAAAAAGATAAGAATCATTTTGGAAGCCCCCCCCCACCCATGATGCTTCCCTTTAGACTTCCCTCACTCCATGAGTAAGCACTGCCCTGAGAAGGAGGAGTGTTTCAGTAAAATTAATTCACATGACTGAGGCAAGCTAGTGTTAGGAGGGGATTTGAACACAAAGATTCTCCATGGATTATGTAATGCAAGCAAAATCTGGTGCTAAAAGTTCCAGATGACAGTCCTTGGCTAAGCAGGTGACATGGGAGCCACTGCATCACTTTGTAGAGATATTTTGTAACATTACAAACTGCAAAAATTCTCAGTCTAATAGAGCCTAGTTGTGGGTCCACAAGTTAAATTGTGTATTGTGATGTGTTCGTTCCCTGACCTGCATCAGTACTATAGTAAATCCCAAACTACCGCCCAAGGCTATCCTCCTGTGAAAATGTAGACAATGTTATATCACAAAAGAGCATGTTCAGTTTCTACTCTGGGAAATATTTAACTTGAACAAAATAAAAATCAGTGTTGAGGATACAGAAGTATTTCTAAATAAAGAGCAAAATTCCGACTGGTAAAGAATCTGGAAACAATGGGGAGAAAGTCTTAGGGAATTACAAAATATTTCCATAAGAAGATATCTTAAAGAAAAAATATCAGTTGGATGCATGCCTCTTTTCTTGTTCCTTTTATTTTTTTTTCTTTTTATTTGTCAAGCTGCACTCCATTTATAACTGCTTGTGGTTTGATTTAATTAGATTTGACAAGATTGATATCTTAGGGATGTAGAGAGAGCTGGTTGTGACTATATAGTGCTATTGGGGCATAAAGTGTAAAGATTGCAAATAAAAAAATATGGGATGTAGAGAAAAATGTCATTCCACATCAGTGCTTCCAAGTTCAGTTGGAAAACAACAATGATTTTGTTTACATAACTCTGTGCTTGTGTTTACAATGATAGCATGAGAATGAAGTGTGTGTGTGTGAGAGAGAGAGAGAGAGAGAGAAAGCAGGGGAGGAAGGAACACAATACACACAAGCAAAGAAATACTTTGGGGCTCAGTAGAATACATTTTCAGAGAAGGCAATGGCACCCACTCCAGTACTCTTGTCTGGAAAATCCCATTGGTGGAGGAGCCTGGTAGGCTACAGTCCATGGGATCCCTACGAGTTGGACATGACTGAGCAACTTCATTTTCACATTTCACTTTCATGCATTGGGGAAGGAAATAGCAACCCGCTCCAGTGTTCTTTCATGGAGAATCCCAGGGACAGAGGATCCTGGTGGGCTGCGGTCTAAAGCGTTGCAGAGTCAGACACGACTGAAGCAACTTAGCAGCAGCAGCAGCAGAATACATTTTTAAACTGTGCATTTTCTACTCCAGGCCATATGTCATATCCTGGATTAAAAAGGTCCTTTAAAACTGTTGGGGGGGAAAAAAACAAAAAGAAGAAATACATTTTTATAAAACATGTTATTTAGCTTGAGAAATCTGGAGATAACATGTACTTAAAATAATGAGCCTACCTGAAGTTTTCCTGGAGGAGGCAATACCTGAATTTCAGTCAGTTAAAGAAGGGGTAAAATCCCATTCCAGAGGGATGAAGCAGCCCAAGCAAAGGCTCAGAGCTAAAATAAATAAATAAATAAAACGAATTCAAGAAACTCTGCATAAAATAGTGAGTGAGCCAGAAGGCTAGGGGATTTGGCCACACAAAGGTCCTGAAGGACTCTTCAGGTCAGGCTGAGGAGCATGTATTTTATTCCAGGATCCACGTGGAGCCTCTTTGGCCTACAATGCTCAAAGCTTATACTTTAATAAATCATTTATCTCTGGAAGATGTGTTGAGATACAACCTGAGGGAATTAAGACTTGAAACAGATATATGATGACCTCATTAATGTGAAAGCGTAATAGTATTAGATCCATTCATTTGAGGGCAGCTTGTTTTTCATTGAGTAGGTCAAAGAAACAACCAAGAGAGGCATAGACTGTGAGTGAGATGGAGACCCCAGAGAGACTGACCAAAAACTTCGCTCTGTCTCTGTGGTGATGTAAACAGGAAGGAAATTCAAAAGCAAGAGTTGGGTGGGGTATATGTATACATATATCTGATTCAGCTTGTTGTATAGTAGGAATTAACCCAACCAATAACAACTAGTTGTTATTGTTATTTAGTCACTAAGTTGTGTCTAACTCTTGTAACCACATAGACTGTAGCCTGCCAGGTTCCCCTGTCCATGGGATTTTCCAGGCAAGAAAGAATGCAGGAGTGGCTTGCTATTTTCTTATCCAGGGAATCTTTTCCCAACATAGGGATTGAACACCTAGCAGGCAGATTCTTAATCTCTGAGCCACCAGGGAAGTCCGAAGTAAACATATTACAAAAAAAAACTTTTAAAAAATATATAAAAGCAAGCAACAAAGCAATGTTCACTCACTAAAAAAAAAAAAAAAAATCAACCTAGCTGATAGGATAGATATTCTTTATTTCAATGATGTTATTTGTTAGAACCATTCAATCTAAACCATAACTAGAAGCAGTATTCCCCACACTATATTATGATCTGAAATTCTTGGATTATCCCCAACATGTTAGCTATAGGCAACACTTTTCTATGTCACTCTTCCTGCTTTTTACTCAAAGAGGAAAATAATGGATAAAGTATTCAACATTTGCTTTCCTTGAACTCTTCTTTGTCAAGAAATTCCTATTGCTTGAAGAGATTTTGATTAAAGTATAATGTTTATTTGGTGGTTTCCTCCCCTGCAGTTACAATGAGCTAATACTTGTTTTAAATTGTGTTTTCTCACAAGTAATTGTTTCTGTGGTATGATTTGGCTCTTAAGTTCAAATAAATAAAAGCCGATTAATAGACTTATTTTTTTTTTCAGATAATGATCATTACTTGGGTAGATTTTTAAAAATTTCTCTAATAGCAAAAATAAAAGAGAATAAATTTTACAATAAAAAGTCATTATAATAAAGAATATCGAGCCTGTCATTAATTTTAAAGGTCTTTTGCACAAATGAGAAAAAGGTTATATGACACATCTCTAAAGTCTGCAGATGTTTGATATTTTGAGACAGCAAGGAGAAGGGGCAAATGTTATTTAAATGTGCAAAATCCTTTCAGTAAGTTCTCTGGCGTCTGGTGGAAGGTCTGGTCTTTTATCTGATGGTTTAGGATTTTGTTTCTTATTGTTTGTTAGAACAGTTATTATGGAGAGCAATGACAAGAGTTAAAGGATTCAAATTCACTTTGAATCCTAGAAAACAGACAAGATCAAGAGATTTATTTGTAAAGGACCAATGCAAAGTCCCTCATTTGGACACTTTTATTGTAAAGAGTAACATCTGTAAAGGGAACAGAATATTTTTTTTTAATTTAATTCTATACCTAACTTACTGTAAGCAGATTAAATATACATATCCAGGATTTTTACCAGTGACATGTTGTTGTTGTTGTTTAGTAACTAAGTTGTGTTTGACTCTTTGAGACCCCATGGACTGTAGCCTTCCAGGCTCCTCTGTCTGTGGGATTCCCCAGGCAAGAATACTGGAGTAGATTGCCATTTCCTTCTCTAGTGGATCTTGCCCACCCAGCGATCAAACCTGCGTTTCCTGCATTGGCAGGCAGATTCTTTACCATTGAGCAGACTTGGCTTAAATACATAAGAATTAATGACATAAAGAAGAAAAAATAATGTTTATTGAGACTTTACAATGGACCATGTGTTATACTAGACAATTTTAAATATCTGGTTTATTTACAGTGCTCTTGATTAACAAATGTCATTAATCTGTTTTTCAGATTACATGCCTAGACTTTATTCTTTAAAATGAAAATGTCTAATTGATGGGCATTGCATTGGTTCTTTACAAGTAAATCTCTTGATCATATCTGTTAACCAAAGAGATTTTCAAATAACCCAATGCCACAAAGCTAGTAGGTAGTAGTTCCAGAGTTTGACTCTCTCCTCCTGCCAATGCAGGAGACCCAGGAGACCTAGGTTTTATCCCTGGGTTGAGAAGATCCCTTGGAGTAGGAACTGGCAACCCACTCCAATAATCTTGCCTGGAAAATCCCATGGGCAGAAGAGCCTGGTAGGCTACAGTCCTTGGGGTCACAAAGAGTCAGACATGACTGAGCTACTGAGCATGAACGTATCTGCTCCCAAAGCCTCCTCTGCATGCTGTCAGGCTGGCTGTCGCTGAAAGGATTCTGCATCTTTGCAGCTGTTAAAAAAAGTACAAGTTTTGAAATAATTATAACTTTATACAATTAATAAAAACTACTCTCCATGGATCCAAAATTCTTATCAGAATATGTACAATTGCCTTCTTAAAGAGTATTAAAACATATGACTTCTGTGATATTTTATGTTATTAATTTAACAATATCTCTATAGTGAACATTTTATAATAAATTCACTAACTTTTTAAATTAAATAGTCCAGAAATAGTACATCATGAAATAGATTTTTTTCAACCCCCTTCAGGTTTATGCCCAAATAGTAAGTGTGAGTTGCTATTCCTTCTGGTGCCCAGTGCAGTAACTGTGTTGGTCTCCCAACAATTTCTGAACTACAAGCAGAAAGTGTACAGTCTATTGGCATGTATGCCAAGGTATAGGTGTTTCATAGCTTCTCTCTTGATAAATACTCAGGAATGGTCAGCATGATCAAAATGATCCATTATTTTTAAAGATCAATAGTAATTATGCATGATTTTGTGCTTCCCTGGTAGCTCAGCTGGTAAAGAATCCACCTGCAATGCAGGGGATCCCAGTTGGATTCCGGGGTTGGGATGTTTCCCTGGAGAAGAGATAGGTTACCCACTCCAGTGTTCTTGAGCTTCTCGGGTGACTCAGATGGTAAAGAACCTGCCTACAATGTGGGAGACCTGGGTTCGATCCCTGGGTTGGGAAGATTCCCTGGAGGAGGGCATGGCAACCCTTTCAAGTATTCTTGCCTGGAGAATCCCCATGGACAGAGAAACCTGGTACACTACAGTCCAGGGGGTCTCAAAGAGTCAAAAGCAACTAAGCACAGCACAGCTGATGCATGATTTTACTCTTATTTAAGGAGTCCACACCATACAGTGTAACAGCTATGGTCCTTGACATCAACAACTGTTCTATAAATACTGGATCTATCAATATTTTGATAAATTGAGCAGATTATTTCATCCTTACTGTACTGTAAAATGAAAATAATAATTTTAAGGGATGGTACTGAAGATGTATATGGTATCTTATGCAAAGCTCCTGATACATTTCAGTATTCAGCTTTTACCATTTCTTTTGTAAATACTTTCTAGTACTTTCAATTTCTCCTTGTCTCAAGCTCTAGTATGGCTAAAGAGCTGGCTAATTCTGTTTACATATATGTTAAATGAAACTTAAACAATTTTAAAAAATGAAACACCACTAACAAAAGGATTTATTTACATAATTCAATCTTGCATAGCCACCTGGTCAGTTTGATTATATGGATACAACCACTGTCTCCCTTTCTTCATAGAACCTAAAAGTAAACATATTTATAGATCTTCCAGAATGGCTAATGCAGAAACATAGAACCCTGAAAGAGGATGCCTCCCTAAATCAGGATGAAAACTGAAAACAGTATCTTTACGACCTTTTTCAAATGACAAAATATGAGCTGATAGTAACTGGAAATCTGGCTTTGGTTTTTTAGTGTTCACATTTTTGTGTCCATGATATAGTGGATGCTGACACAAATTGAATCCATTCACTACTTGGATGAAGGTCACCAGAAAAAAAATCAACTCAGAGCTGTGGTACCTGATAAGGTTTTTGTAGGTCTTGCTACCAATTCTGAAAATAAATGTTTGGTGATCACACTAGGTTCAGTGAAGATGCGTTTTGAAACTGCTCCTATCCACATGCAGAATGATGTGAAAGAGAGAATCCCCAGATGACAGTCATAGTGTATTTACCACCATCCTTAGCTGATTCATTGACCCGGGTTTACTAAATATCTCATTTATGAATGCAATATGCCTTCCATGTTTCTTATTTTTGTATTATTGCTATTGTTAGTTTCTGACACATAGTATTTGTCATCTGCTTGAAGATGCAAACAGAATGCTGGAGTGAGAGAAAATTAGACACAATGTCCCCGCCACCATTTTGGTTGCAATTGTATTTGTCCCTGACTCATGCTATCTTTCTTCAAATTTGCATCCATTGTCTGAGCTCCTGGGCTAATATTACAGGATACTACAATAATGGGATACTACAATAATTCTAACAATCAAGGAGTTTGGTTCTAAGATATGCAGAATGCCTTAGCATATCAGATTGACTGGATTAGTCTACCCTCCTCCCTACACCTTACTTATAAGTTTTTATGAAAATATCATTTTTCAAAACTACATGTATAAACCAACTGATAGGTAGTTTTCCCTATTAAACAGATATGAAAATACATATGTCTGGAATGATATACTTTATATGGTAGAATGTAAGAAAAAAAAAAATTGGTTTCGCCCAGGAAGGCAGTTTTACAACACAATTACATTATTTTACTGCAGTAGAAACATTCAGTATCACAAAGTAGCAATCAATGTAAAATCAAATATATTAATATTTTTTAAATCATAACAAGTTGTACAGCATACTTAGAATTTACATGGAAATTAGATTGAAATTACTTGGCTAGCTCCTTTATAATAAAGTGGAGCATGGAGCACTCAAGTTGTAAATTTCCATATAAACAAACATCTATAAAATAATTTTGCAAGTTATATTAGAATGAGGAATAAATGTGTAGAAACATATGGAAAGAAAGTGTTTCTTCATTTTCTATGTCAATTCCCTTAACTGTTGCCACTGTAATGCTTTTTCTCATCAGGTCTAAGTCATCAACATAGCCTTCAATGGCAAATGAATAAATAATGTTTACACTCCAATTCTAATTGTGCGCCAGCCTCCAGTCTTGCTGATAAGCCAGATGGTGACTTGCAACTCAAAGAAACAGTGCATAATCCAAAGAACATGTACCTTGGAAAAAGGTGACCTTAATTCCAATCTCAATTTCAGCTGTGACTAACTGTGTAACCCCGGACTAATTCATTTAGCTCTCTGAACTCAGGGTCTTCATCTCTAAAAAGACTACAAACCTCATAGGGTGATTATAAAATTATAAGGGAGAAAACTTATGTCAAAACAAGCCAATGTAGAGACAAACCCAAAATTTGGACTCAGACTGAACTTTCCTATAAAAACACAAAGAGATGGTCATGACAACAAGGAAATGTAAGCACAGTGGAGCTGAATGCTACAAACTTGGGCATTTGCTGATAATTTTATGTCAAAAATTATATTTCACTAAATAGTAAAAGGACAGATAGCAGATGGGAGGAGAAACCAACTAGCAATGAATTGAATAAAAGCTTACATTTATTGGGCTTCGAATGGTGTTTTACTCAGTGATCATGGATTCATGGGAGAACTATTCAGAGCAGCCTCACTATCTAGATCAGAGTCAGACACTCAGAAGAACTGTCATCACTCAGCATGTAAGAGAGAAGCCATGTCCATAAGATTAAGGAATGACAAATGTCCCTAAGCAGATTGAGCTATACAAACCCATGTTTTTTTATTTTACTTTTTCCTCACAAAAGGCTTGGGAGATAAACTTCCATTTCAGCAGATTAATAATGATGGTGGTTTTTCAAACTTCCAAAATGCCCTGATATTTTTCCAGGTCAAACATATCTCGAGGGGAAAATTCTGAACATTCTGCTAAAATTTAAATATTATTGGAATAGCTCTAGCAGGCTGATCTCAGGAAACCCTATATAAAGAGGGTAGGTCTCCTTTATCCAAAATATCACCTCAACTTTCTGCTTAATTGACAGTGGACTGCCAATGTGATTAACAGTGAAATTTTCTTGAGAGACCTGCTTTTTGGCCTCTGAATACCACACATTCTATAAAACTTCATACCCCAACTGAGAAAGGGAGTGCCAGTGGGAATAGAGAGGAAAAGAAAGGATTTATCTTTGCTATTTCAGGTGTCATGTTCACATTCAAAACATTTTCTAATGCATTTACTTTCAGAAATCTTCACATTTTCCAGAGGGTCAGGTAAGTGTTTTTATCCCAATTTTACAGATGAAAAACTTGAAACCCAAGGTTAAGTGACTGGCTTGCAACAGCACTGGGAGCCAATGTCAAGATCAGACTTCCACCATCAATGTTTGATGGCTCAGACCACTGGACCAAGACTTTTTCAGAGTACAGCACAAATGCTTGGAAGATGGTTTTAACCTCTTTCAGGAATACAAACATTCCACACCGTGCCTCTGAGTTAAAATAGATTTTCCAAATGCCTGATGAACATGGAGATAGTGAAGGCAGAATGATGACTGCTATGTTTAATAGAGATAGCTACTATTGCATGCCATTTTGTAGGTGAAGTCATTCATCATTTCTATTTTCATGCATGAATTCAACAAACACTTGTCAATCAATTGCAGAATTATCAGTTAAATTCCAAATGAATATACATATAGATGCTATACATATAACTATTATTTATAGAAAATATTCAGTGACATTTCTCTGGTGAATTTTTCACCATATTAGTGCATATAGTCAGGGATATATTATCTCTTTTAAGTATTAAACAGCTTTGCCCAAAGGAAGATAGAAACCCAGAACAATAAGCTGAATTCAACAGTTGGCCTTCAATTCAAGCATATAGTTGCCAGGTAGACTTGAGTTTTGTCCTTCATAGACTCACAGGGACAAAGAGAACAGATGAAAAAGACCAGATCCTACATCAAGTGGAACGTCTAATGAAATCCTCTTACATAAAATGGGGATATTCAAAAGTTATGTTTCATCAAAATACTGAGCCAAATAAATTCCCAGATAAAAATGAGCAACATGGAAAATAATATTTTGAAAAGGAACCAGGGGTAGAATGTGCCTAAGAATTCAAAATATCAATCAGCAGTTTATGTTTACAACTTAGATTGTTCAAAAACTATCAAGCTAAGAATTCTGTTTGGAGAAACCTAAATTAACAGTGCTTTTGTGGCTGCCATTCAGAAGGCACATCCCTTATAGCAACAAAAGAAGTGTTCTTAACTTGCAGTCACCTTATGACTCAGTTTACAGGGTACAGACGTAAATGCACATCCCCGTTTTCCCTGAAAGCGGTATATTTGCATACATTAAATTCTATTGCCTGGTAGTCTGGCTTCCATTTAACCTGAATCTAGGTGCTGACTGAGATCCCCCGCCTTGGGTCACTGACAGGTATGGGCACACAATCAACTATAGGAGTTTGCTTCAAATAAAATAGACTAATAAGACAATCACGAAAGTTTGAAAGTTTAATTATGAGGCTCATCTACATGAGTTCACCCTGTAAGACTGGGGGAGGTGGCTACTTTATCTAATGCATACAAACCAGTACAGAGAGTCAAGGAAAGTAAAGAGAAAAAGGACTATTTTCAAACAAAAGATAAGATAAAGCCTCAGAAAAAAGTTAATGAAATGAAAAGAAGTAATTTACCTCATAAAGACTTCAAATAATGCTCCCTGAGTTCAGAACAATGAAAGAACAGAGTGAAAATTTTAACAAAGAGAAAGACATATAAGGATGCACCAAATAGAAATCACAGGACTGAGAACACAATAACCAAACTGAAAAATACAATAGAGGGGTTCAAACTAGATGAAGAGAAAGCAAGATTCAGGGAACTCAAGGATAGAGCAGTGGAACTCATCTAATTAGAGTAGCAAGAAGAAAATAAAAATAGTGAAGATACCTTAGGGGACTTATAGAACAATATCAAGCAGACTAAAACTTACGTTATAGAGTTTTCAGAAAGTGAAGAGAGAAAAAAAGGGGGTAGAAAATTTAATCAAAGAAATAATGGCTAAAATGTTCCTATCTTTAGGAATAAAGCATACATTCACATCCAGGATTCCCAAAGAGTTTTAAATAAGACAAACTGAAAGACTCCCACACTAAGACATATTATAATTAAAATGTCTAAAGTTAAAGACAAAGAATGAATCTTAAAAGGAGCAAGAGAAAAGCAATTTGTTAGAAACAAGAGAACTTCCATAAGACTATCTAAGGTTTTCAGCAGAAATTTTGCAGATTAGAAAGGAGTTGCATGATATACTAAAAGTGCTGAAAACAAAAAACAACAACAACAAAAAAACCTGCCACCCAAAAATATTCAACCCAGAAAAACTGCCCTTCAGACTTGAAGAAAAAATTCAAAAAGTTTGCAAGACATGAAAAAGCTAAAGGAGTTCATCATCAATGTTAAATGAGATTTCTTAAGGTGAAATGAGAGGATGCTAGTTAGTAAAAGGAAAACATATGAAGGTAAAAATCCTTCTGGGAAAGGTAATTGTAGAGTGCATCCATGAGTGCATGCTTCTGAGGAGGCAATGGCACCCACTCCAGTACTCTTGCCTGGAAAATCCCATGGACGGAGGAGCCTGGTGGGCTGGAGGCCATGGGGTCGCTAAGAGTCAGACACGGCTGAGCGACTTCACGTTCACTTTTCACTTTCATGTATTGGAGAAGGAAATGGCAACCCACTCCAGTGTTCTTGCCTGGAGAATCCCAGAGACTGTGTAGCCTGGTGGACTGCGGTCTATGGGGTCACACAGAGTCGGACACGACTGAAGCAATTTAGCAGCAGCAGCAGCGTGCATACTTAGTCGCTCAGTTGTGTCTGACTCTTTGCAGCCCCATGGACTGTAGTCTGCCAGGATCCTCTGTCCATGGAAGTTTCCAGGCAAGAATATTTGAGTGAGTTGCCATTTCCTACAGCAGGGGATATTCAATTCAGCTTTATCATAGCTATAAAGGTGGTGGGTTAATCACTTTTAAACCTAGTATAAAGGTTAAAAGGCAAAAGTAATAAAAATAACTGGAACTAAAATATTTTTGATGAATGTACATAAAATTATGTAAACTGTTAAATCAAAATTATAAAATGTGGTGGGGAAATAAAAAAAGTGTAGAGCTATAGAATGCATTTGAAATTAAGTTATCAGCTTAAAATAGACTGCTATAAACATATGTTATTTTACTCAAGCCTTACAGTAACTATAACAAAAAAACTGTGATAATTACACAAAAGACAAAAATGTATACTACTATAAAAAATCACTAAATCACAAAGGAGGAGAACAAGAGAATAAGAAAGGAACAAAGAAATTATAAAATAGCTGGAAAAAATGAATGCAATGGCAATGAGTATATATCTATCAATAATTAATTTAAATGTAAATGAACTAAGTTATTTATAGACATAGAGTGACTGAATGGATAAAAATACATGGCCCCTCTAAATGTTACCTGTAAGAGCTTCACCTCAGATGTAAGGACACAGACTAAAAATGAAGTGATGAAAATAGTTATTACATACAAATAGAAACCAAAGTAAAATGGGGGTGCTATACTTATATCAGATGAAATGTGTGCTAAATTGCTTCAGTCGTGGCTGAGTCTTTTTGATCCCATGGATTGTAGCCTACCAGGTTCCTCTGTCCCTGGGGTTTCCCAGGCAAAAATACTTGAGTGGGTTGCCATTTCCTTCTCCAGTGATTAGATGAAATAAACTTCAAAAAAAAAAAAAAAGCTGAAATAACAGACAAAGAAGGTTATTATGTAATGCTACAGGGATTAATTCAATAATAGTACATAAGGTGTAAATTTTTATACATTCAACATAGAAGTTCTTAAAAATATAAAACACATATTAACAGACATAAGAGAAAAATATACCAAAAAAAATAATAGTAGAGAACTTTTTCACTCCAATTTATCAATAGATAAATCCTCCAGACAGAAAATCAAAAAGGAAACATTGACTTTAAATAACACACTAACCAGATGGGCTTAACAGACATGTGTAGACTATTCTGTCCAAAAGCAATAGGATACACACTCTTTTCAAGTGCATCTGGAAGATTTTCCAGGATCAATGTTATGTTAGTATACAAGCCAATTCAATTAATTTAAGAAGCTTTAAATAATATTTCTTCTGAAACATAAACAAAATCATTTAAAAAAAGAAAACTTGGAAAACCCCCCAATATGTCAAAATTAAATACCATGCCACTCAAGAATTAATAATATAAAAAAGAAACCAAATATAAATCAAAAAATATCTTGAGATAAATGAAAATGGAAATGTTGTTGTTGCTGCTCAGTCATCATTTCCAACTCTTTGCAGCTCTGTGGACTACAGAATGCCAAGTTTCCCTGTACCTCACCATCTCCTGGAATTTTCCCAAATTCATGTCCATTGAACTGGTGATGACTACAACATACAAAAACTTATAGGATGCAGTAAAATCAGTTTCAAGAGTAACTTTATAGAAATAAATGCCTACATTAAAGAAACAAGAAAGATCTCAAAAAACATCACTTTACCCCTCAAGGAATTCAAAAGAAGATTAAATTAAGCCCAAAGTTAGTAAAATGAAAGAAATAACAACAACAAAAAAGAAGATTAAAATAAAGTGAGACTAAAATGACAGAAGAAAAGATTAATAAAGCTAAACTATCTTTTTGAAATTTTTTTTTAATAGACCAACTTAATATGCGCAGGGTAAAGGCTAATAGAGTTCTGCCAAGAGAATGACTGATCATAGCAAACACCCTCTTACAACAACACAAGAGAAGGCTCTACACATGGGTATCACCAGATGAACAACAACAAAATCAGATTGATTATATTCTTTGTGACCAAAGATGGAGAAGCACTATACAGTTAACAAAAACAAGACCAGGAGCTGACTGTGTCTCAGATCATGAACTCCTTATTGCCAAGTTCAGGTTGAAATTGAAGAAAGTGGAGAAAACCACTAGACCATTCAGGTATCACCTAAATCAAATCCCTTATAACTATACAGTGGAAGTGAGAAATAGATTTAAGGGACTAGATCTGATAGACAGAGTGCCTGATGAACTATGGTTGGAGGTTCGTGACACTGTACAGGAGACAGGAATCAAGACCATCCCCAAGAAAAAGAAATGCAAAAAAGCAAAATGGCTGTCTGCCTGAGGTCTTATAAACAGCTGTGAAAGCAAGGGAAGCAAAAAGCAAAGGAGAAAAGGAAAGACATATCCATTTGAATGCAGAATTCCAAGGAACAGCAAGGAGAGATAAGAAAGCCTTCCACAGTGATCAAAGCAAAGAAATAAAGGAAAAGAATAGAATGGGAAAGACTAGAGATCTCTACAAGAAAATTAGAGATATCAAGCAAACATTTCAGCAAAGATGGGCTCAATAAAGGACAGAAATGATAGGGACCTAACAGAAGCAGAAGATATTAAGAAGAGGTGACAAGAATACACAGAAGAACTGTACAAAAAAGATTTTCATGACTCAGATAATAACGATGGTTTGATCACTCACCTAGAGCCAGACACCCTGGAATGTGAAGTCAAATGGGCCTTCGGAAGCATCACTACAAACAAAGCTAGTGGAGGTGATGGAATTCCAGTTGAGCTACTTCAAATCCTAAATGATGATGCTGTGAAAGTGTTGCACTCAGTATGCCAGCAAATTTGGAAAACTCAGCAGTGGCCACAGGACTGGAAAAGGTCAGTTTTAATTCCAATCCCAAAGAAAGGCAATGTCAAAGAAGGCTCAAAATACTGCACAATTGTACTCATTTCACATGCGAGTAAAGTAATGTTCAAAATTCTCAAAGCCAGGCTCAGCAATATGTGAACTGTGAACTTCCAGATGTTCAAGCTGATTTTAGAAAAGGCAGAGGAACCAGAGATCAAATTGCCAACATCTGCTGGATCATCAAAAAAGCAAGAGAGTTCCAGAAAAACATTTATTTCTGCTTTATTGACTATGCCAAAGCCTTTGACTGTGTGGATCACAACAAACTGTGGAATATTCTTCAAAAGATGGGAATACCAGACCATCTGACCCATCTCTTGAGAAATCTGTATGCAGGTCAGGAAGCAACAGTTAGAATTGGACATGGAACAACAGACTGGTTCCAAATAGGAAAAGGACTACGTAAAGGCTGTATATTGTCACCCTGCTTATTTAACTTATATACAGAGTACTTCATGAGAAACAGTGGGCTGGAGGAAGCACAAGCTGGAATCAAGATTGCCAGGAGAAATATCAATAACCTCAGATATGCAGATGACACCACCCTTATGGCAGAAAGTAAAGAAGAAGCTAAAGAGCCTCTTGATGAAAGTGAAAGAGGAGAGTGAAAAAGTTGGCTTAAAGCTCAACATTCAGAAAACTAAGATTATGGCATCTGGTCCCATCACCTCATGGCAAATAGATGGGGAAACAGTGGAAACAGTGGCTGACTTTCTTTTTCTGGGCTCCAAAAACACTGCAGATGGTGATTGCAGCCATGAAAGTAAAAGACACTTACTCCTTGGAAGGAAAGGTATGACCAACCTAGACAGTATATTGAAAAGCAGAGATATTACTTTGTCAACAAAGGTATGTCTAGTCAAGGCTATGATTTTTCCAGTGGTCATGTATGGATGTGAGAGTTGGACTATAAGGAAAGCTGAGCGCCGAAGAATTAATGCTTTTGAACTGTGGTGTTGAAGACAACTCTTAAGAGTCCCTTGGACTGCAAGGAGATCCAACCAGTCCATCCTAAAGGAGATCAGTTCTGGGGGTTCATTGGAAGGACTGATGCTGATGCTGAAACTCCAATATTTTGGCCACCTCATACGAAGAGCTGACTGATCTGTAAAGACCCTGATGTTGGGAAAGATTGAGGGCAGGAGGAGAAGAGGTCGATAGAGGATAAGATGTTTGGATGGCATCACTGACTCAATGGACATGGGTTTGGGTGGGCTCTGGAAGTTGGTGATGGACATGGAGGCCGGGCGTTCAGGGGTTCGCAAAGAGACGGACACAACTGAGCAACTGAATTGAACTGAACTGAATATTTATTTCCAGTGAAAAATCTTATAAAACAAGATGATTAATGGAATTTACAAAATCTCACAGCTAACAACATATTCAATGGTGAATAATCAAAACTATCTTGAAAAAAAAACTTGATACTGTGATTAATTGATTTTTGACAAAGGTGTCAAACACATTTGATAGGGAAAGAATAGTCTCATATACTAATTGTACTAAGACATCCAGATATATGCATGAAAAATGATGAAGTCAGACACCATTTCACATCATATAAAAACTTAAAATCAATTACGAATCTAAATAAAAAAAGCTAAAATTATAAAACTTTTTGAATTATCCATTAGGGTAAAGTTTTAAAATAATCCAAATCCTGGAAAACTACTTGGTTGTTCCTGAATGTTAAATATGGAGTGTGAATAGAGACAACCAGGCAGAGCCCAGAGGATTTTTGGGTCAGTGAAACTATTTTGCATGATATTATGATTACGAACACAGACACCTGACACATGCATTTGTCAAAACCATAGATGTGCAATACCAAGAGTGAACTCTAATGTAAGCTACAGACTTGGGCTAATAGTGATGTGACAGTGTACATTTATCAATTGTACAAATATACCACTCTGGTGTAGGGTGTTGATAACGAGGGAAGTTGTGTGTGTGGGTGGTGTTGGTGGGGAATTGGTATACAGGAATTCTTTGTGTTGTTTGCTGAATTTTGTCGTAAACCTAAAACTGCTATAGAAAGTAAAGGATTTTTTTAAAAAGATTATGCAACCATATGGTCCAGCAATTCCATTCCTAGGCATTTATCTGAGAAAACCAGAATTCTAAAGGATGCTGGCTCTCCGATGTTCATTGCAGTACTATTTACGACAGCCAGGATGCGGAAACAAACTAAATGTGACAGACAAATGGATTAAAAATATATACTACATATATACAATGAAATACTGCTCAGCCATAAAAAGAAACTAAATAGTGCCATTTACAGAGACATGGATGGACCTAGAGATTGTCCCACAGGGTGAAGTAAGACAGAAAATTAAATGTCATATGCTGCTGCCGCTGCTAAGTCACTTCAGTCATGTCCTGTTCTGTGCGACCCCATAGACGGCAGCCACCAGGCTCCCCCATCCCTGGGATTCTCCAGGCAAGAACACTGGTGTGGGTTGCCATTTCCTTCTCCAGTGCATGAAAGTGAAAAGTGAGGAAAAAAAGAAAAGTGAAGTCGCTCAGTCATGTCTGACTCTTAGCGACCCTATGGACTGCAGCCTACCAGGCAAGAGTACTGGAGTGGGTTGCCAGAGCCTTCTCCAAAATGTCATATACTATTCTTTAAAAGTAGAATATAGAAAATGGTATAGATGAATTTATTTGCAAAGCAGAAATAGGATCACTGATGTAGAGAACAAGCATATGCTTGTCAAGAGGAGAGTAGGGGTGAACTGAGAGATTGAGATTGACATATATACACTATTATGTATAAAATGGATAACTAATGAGTTCCTATTGTAGAGCATAAACTCAGTGTTCTTGGTGAGCTAAATGGGAAGGGAATTTAAAAAACAGTGGGTATTTACTTGCAGTATTATGAAACAATTGTACTTAAATAGAAATTAATTAAAAAGTCAATAAAAATAAAAAAGATTATACATAAAATTGTACCTGACCCAGTAATTTTGCTCCCAGATATATGTACAAATAAATAAAAATAAGCACTCAAACTAATAACAATACACAATTATTCATAGTAGCAATATTGTCTTTTCTTTTCTCTCTTCATTTAGTCCCTATGTTTTGTCCAGCTCTTTTGAGACCACATGGACTGCAGCCTGACAGGATCCTCTGACAGTGGGATTCCTTGGGCAAGAAAACTGGAGTAGTGGGTTGCCATTTTATTCTTTGGGGCATCTTCCCAACCCAGGGATCAAACTGGTATCTCCTTCATTGGCAGGCAGAGTCTTTACCACTGAGCCACCTAGGAAGTCCACTAGCATTATTATCAAGAGCCAAAATCTGGAAATTTCCTAAGTTTAGATCAAAAGAGAAAAGGATAAACAAATTTTGGTATATACATATAATACAATATTATTCAATTGTAAAAATGAAATACTAATACAAGTTACAGCATTGATAAATTCAGTAATATCATGCTAAGTGAACAATGCCAGATGCAGAAGGTCACATAATGTATGATCCCAGTTACATGGAAATATCTAGAATAGATAAATTCATAGAGATAGATAGATAACTACTGGGTGCCCCGGGTTGGGGAGAGGGTACAAGTAGGAGCAACAGCTTAGTGTTTATGGAGAATTCTTGTGATGACAATGTTTTAAAACTAGAAGCAGGTGGCAATTGTACCACATTGTGAATGTACTTGATGGCACTGAATTGCATACGATAAAATGCTTACTTATGTAGATTCTACCTAGAAAGTATATAGGTGAGTTAGGCAAAAAATTGGAAAGTGAAAATTATCTCTTGCTGATCAAACTACATAGCTTGTCAAATCAGGAAACTTGAAAGGTGGTGTTGTGAATATGTCATGCATCTAATGACATCATCTTGCACATTATATTGTCTAACATAGATTATTTAAAGAGTGAAATCATGGCCCTACTCTGTTTATATTCATAAATTAAGTCATGGAACATCATCAAATGGAGTTTATTTACAAGTCATTTATAAATGATTGCTGTGAAATTTTAAGATAACCTGACTTCTGAATTACATTCAGAATTCTTCTATTCTAGTTGTGAAAGTTTGGCTATGCAAAAGAAAAAAAAAGAATTTCTCCTGTAATTTTATGTAAAATATATATTTTATAAGTAAAGGTTTTAAGCATAGTTGATGTTAAGATAAATTCTAGCTCACTCCATACAAATTCTTTATCATTCCAGCAATTTTCATATCATTAAACAAATGGACTATAAGCACAGAAATAATAATAATTGTGTAAAACTCAGAAAAAAATTATTCTGATTCTCTCCTTTCCTCTCAAACCAACTAATGGTCGAAGGATGTAATTGAGGAAATTATGAAATTGATACAGAATTTCATTTAGTAGTAAATTTTTTCTTGTTTCTATGTGTGCTGCTGCTGCTGCTAAGTCGCTTCAGTCGTGTCTGACTCTGTGTGACCCCATAGACGGCAGCCCACCAGGGTACACAGTCTCTGGGATTCTCCAGGCAAGAACAATGGAGTGAGTTGCCATTTCCTTCTCCAATGCATGAAAGTGAAAAGTGAAAGGGAAGTCACTCAGTTGTGTCTGACTCCTAGCGACCCCTTGGACTACAGCCTACCAGGCTCCTCCATCGTGGGATTTGCCAAGCAAGAGTACTGGAGTGGGTTGCCGTTGCCTTCTCCGGTTTCTATGTGTAACAAATCCCATACAATGATATCATACACTTGTAAAGTTCCTATATCAGTGTAAGTATCTTCAAGTATTAGGTAATTCAAGTCAGGTAGTTTTTCTCCTATGTTATAGGTCTTATAGAAAGTTAGCTCCAAACATTCTCTTGTCTTGGTATTTATGCTGAAATTTCCAAAGGAATGCCAAAACGTAATTTAATTTCCATGGTAGAACATTTGAGTCTAAGTTTTATAAACCTGAGAATGATCTGACATTACTTAGCTGTTTCTTCTCATTTGTATCACAGCTCCTGTTTGCTTTATATTTTCTATATGCTCACTATTCTTAATGTTATACACTATTTATTTTTATATCATATCAGGGAATTAGTGTTATTATTCTTTTTTTACTGAAAACTGAAGTCTAGACAGTTAATTAAATGTGTCCATAGTCATAAAGGAAGCTTTGCAGGAATAAAATTTCATGCCCTGTATTACATAATCTATCATTGACATATATTTTTGAATATAAAAAATACTATCCTGCCATTGAGAAACTGCAGTTGAGAACATAACATTGCTGGTATCCATGTAATAGGTTATAGATGATCCTTATCATCTTCTAGCCTTGAATTACTTAACTAGTGAAATAGATAAACATATCTTGCCTGCTTCATGCAAAGGTTTATAAAAGTGTTTGAAAGTTTACTGTAGGCTGCATAATTAATTATATTGATTATTAATTTTATGAGGACCAGAAAGTCATGCAATTTAACTTAGATAAGAAATAAAGTTATTAAACACCCAGTGCAAGACATTAATTATGCTAGCATCAATCTTCACAGCAATCTTAGGAGGTCAGTATTACAATATTAACTTTTTAGAAACAACAACTATGAAAGGTTTTTTTCCCACTTGTTCAAAGTGGAAAAGTAAATAGAGACACTGATACTAAAAGTCATGTTCTTCTGGTTAAAATTTCCAAGCTTCTTCCACAGGCTCCTCTGAAGTCCGATCAAATTTTCTTGGATTCATGTCAGTCATTCTGGAGCTGTGTGTGCTCAATGAGTTACTAAACTTCTTAAACCATCCATTTCCACAGCACTTGGTCTAATCAGAATAAGGCTATTTTGCCATAAATTATCTGTCAAAGAAGTAATTTCACAGGAGAATGGGTATAGGATGACCAGCATATAAACACTGTGGAACCCCATAACTCCTAGGTTTACTGAAAAGTCATTATTAAGGAGAGATGTATTCCTCATGATCAAAACCTTAAATAACCTTATTGCACTTAATTATGTCCTATGAATTATCATCTGTCCATCTAAATCATTTTGAAATTTTTGATTAATTCAGTTTCAAGGAGTGAGTTGTAATATTAGTTCAGTGACTTAACTGAGTGGGATATCTGAATTAAGCTAGGGGATTTTTGTTACAGTCAGTATAAAATTCGAAGGCAATTGCCTCTCAAATCCTCAGTTCTTCCATCTGGGCTTCCTTAATAGCTCTGTTGGTACAGAATCCGCCTGCAATTCAGGAGACCACAGTTTGATTCCTGGGCCAGGAAGATCTGCTGGAGAAGGGATGGGCTACTCACTCCAGTATTCTCGGGCTTCCCTTGTGGCTCAGCTGGTAAAGAATCCACCCACAATGAGGGAGAAATGGGTTCGATCCCTGGGTTGGGAAGATCCCCTGTAGAAGGGAAAGGCTACCCACTCCAATATTCTGGCCTGGAGAATTCCATGGACTAGAAAGCCCATGGGGTCACAGAGTCGGACACGACTGAGCCACTTTCACTTTCACTTCGCTTTTCATAGAATATAAATGATAAAAATAAATACCCTTAACATTTGTTATGTAGATTAAATGAGAAAACATTATTCAATGCCTAGCATAATGCCTAGAATATGAAAAATTTTGATTTATTTATTTTTCTGCCCATCCTTTTTCCCAGTCACCTAGTTAAGTCATTTTCCTTCTGAACTAGGGTTTTTCTTAGAGGTGCACAGATGAAGAACTACAACAGTTTTCTACAACACAAAGAGACTAGCAGTGAGCAATGTGAATTGGAGGCCCAGCTGTGACACTGAGCTTATATACTGTTTAAATCAATATACAGCCCTTTATGGGGGTCAAAAATACCTTCTCTTCACAGGCATTATTTGATATGTGAAATATTATTGTGACATACAAACTTTGCAAACTTTAGGAAATAGAAAAGGGGAAGTCTATGTGTTTTCTGATTCTTAAAGCCCTCTGTCTCCATTGCCTTCATGAAAACACTTTTCGTTGTGTGATATTATAGCAAAAATGTCCTTAAAAATCAGCATCTTTCATTTCACAAACACAGAAAATAGTAAAAAAAAAAAAAAATTTGCTTAAAGTAATATAACAAGTTTGCTTCAGAGGCTCTGACCATTCCAGACCTCACATCTCCTGATTTCCAATGTAGCATTCCTTGCTCTGCATCATGCCAGAGCCGTTTTTTCAGAGTGAAGGACATGGTCCAAATATTTGCAATCCAGAAATTAAGTCTTTATTGTTGAAAGATTTAAGGCATAAGCATGTTTGTTTTACTTTTCTTTCTTTAAAAAGACTGTTAAATATTTCATATGTACAAAGAGTTGTATACAGCCTGAAAGTAAAATTAACAATGCAACAAAACAAATCCAAGTCAACACTATCCAGATTAAGAAATAGTATGTTACCAGTCTGTTTAAGACTCAGACCTCCTCATGTCTTTATTCTAACATCAACTGCATGTGCAACCACTATCCTGAATTTTATGCAATTTCTCATTTTTAAGAATGAAGTTTTTATTACATATCCATAAATGACATGTTATTTAGCTTTGTTTTTTTGAAATGTATGTGTAAATGAAATAACACTATAAGTCTTATTTTAGACTAAATTTTCTACTCACAGCTATATTTTAAAAAATCATTTACATTGATACTACTCACTAAAGCCATTCTTTTCCACTGCAATATTGCATTCAATTGTATGAAAATACCATATTTATTTAGCTTTTATTCTGTAGGCATACATCTGAGTAGTTTTTAAAGGGTAATATATTAAATCTTGTTGCTGTAAATAGGCCTTTGTCTGTCTCCTGATTCACATGTGCAATAGTTTTCTAGCATATCTATTTGAGAATAAAGTTGCTGTGACATAGATTTTTCATTATTCCAAATGGTAATATCAGTTTACACTGCCACCGTATCCATTACTTCTTTTCCTTGAAAGCCTCTAATAATTCTGTTTTAAATTTGTGTTGATCTGTGAAGTGTGGATGATGTCACATTGTAGTTTGCTATGCATTAGATTAATTATATTCTTTGGAGCCAAAGATGAGAAGCTCTATACATTCAGCAAAAGCAAGACTGGAAGCTGACTGTTCCTCAGATCATGAGTTCCTTATTGCTAAATTCAGACTGAAATTAAAGAAAGTGGGGGAAACCACTAGACCATTCAGGTATGACCTAAATCAAATCCCTTATGATTATACAGTGGAAGTGAGAAATAGATTTAAGGGACTAGATCTGATAGACAGAGTGCCTGATGAACTATGGATGGAGGTTCGTGACATTGTACACGAGACAGGAATCAAGATCATCCCCAAGAAAAAGAAATGCAAAAAAGCAAAATGGCTGTCTGAGGAAGCCTTACAAATAGCTGAGAAAAGAAGAGAAGTGAAAAGCAAAGGAGAAAAGGAAAGATATACCCATTTGAATGCAGAGTTACAAGGAATAACAAGGAAAGATAAGAAAGCCTTCCTCAGTGATCAATGCAAAGAAATAGAGGAAAACAATAAAATGGGAAAGACTAGAGATCTCTTCAAGAAAATTAGAGATATCAAGGGAACATTTCATGCAAAGATGTGCTCAATAAAGGACAGAAATGGTATGGACCTAACAGAAGCAGAAGATATTAAGAAGAGGTGACACGAATACACAGAAGAACTGTACAAAAAAGGTCTTCACAACCCAGATAATCACGATGGTGTGATCAGTCACCTAAAGCCAGGCATCCTGGAATGTGAAGTCAAGTGGGCCTTAGGAAGCATCACTACAAACAAAGCAAGTGGAGTTGATAGAATTCCAGTTGAGCTATTTCAAATCCTGAAAAATGATGCTGTGAAAGTGCTGCAGTCAATATGCCAGCAAATTTGGAAAACTCAGCAGTGGTCACAGAATTGGAAATGGTCAGTTTTAATTCCAATCCCAAAGAAAGGCAATGCCAAAGAATGCTCAAACTATCACCCAATTGGACTCATTTCAAACACTAGCAAAGTAATACTCGAAGTTCTCCAAGCCAGGCTTCAGCAATACGTGAACCATGAACTGACAGATGTTCAAGCTGGTTTTAGAAAAGGTAGAGGAACCAGAGATAAAATGGCCAACATCCATTGGATCATAGAAATAGCAAAAGAGTTTCAGAAAAACATCTATTTCTGCTTTATTGACTATGCCAAAGCCTTTAACTATGTGGATCACAATAAACTGTGGGAAATTCTGAAAGAGATGGAAATACCAGACCACCTGACCTGTCTCTTGAGAAACCTGTATGCAGGTCAGGAAGCAACAGTTAGAACTGGAACAATAGACTGGTTCCAAATAGGAAAAGGAGTACATCAAGGCTGTATATTGTCACCCTGCTTATTTAACTTATATACAGAGTACATCATGGGAAACGGTGGGCTGGAAGAAGCACAAGCTGGAATCAAGATTACCGGGAGAAATATGAACAACCCCAGATATGCAGATGACACCACCCTTATGGCAGAAAGCGAAGAACTAAAGAGCCTCTTGATGAAAGTGAAAGAAGAGAGTGAAAAAGTTGACTTAAAACTCAACATTCAGAAAACTGAGATCATGGCATCTGGTCCCACCACTTCATGGCAAATACCTGAGGAAACAGTGACAGATTTTATTTTTCTGGGCTCCAAAATCACTGCAGATCGTGACTGCAGCTGTGAAAATCAAAGACACTTGGTCCTTGTAAGAAAAGCTATAGCCAACCTAGACAGCATATTAAAATGCAGAGACGTTATTTTGTCAACAAAGGTCCATGTAGTCAAAGCTATGGTTTTTCCAGTAGTCGTGTATGGATTTGAGAGTTGGACTATAAGTAAAGCTGAGCACCAAAAATTGATGCTTTTGAAGTATGGTGTAGGAGAAGCATCTTGGGAATCCTTTGGACTGCAGGGATACCCAACCAAGTCATCCTAAAGGAAATCAGTCCTGAATATTCATTGGAAGGACTGATGCTAAGCTGAAACTCCAATACTTTGGCCACCTGATATGAAGAAATGATTCTTTGGAAAATACCCTAATGCTCGGAAAGATTGAAAGTGGTAGAAGAGGGGGAAGACAAAGGATGAGACGGTTAGATGGTGTCACAAACTCAATGAACATGAGTTTGAGTAAACCCCAGGAGTTGGTGATGGACAGGGAGGCCTGACGTGATGCAGTCCATGGAATCCCAAGGAGTTGGACATGACTGAGCCGCTGAACTAAACTGAACTGAACTGAATGTTATTAAATGTTTTCTGTGTGATACAATCAAAACCATGTTTTCAAAAATCTAAGATTTGATTTCTTTATTAATATTCCTCAAGGAGTTTGTTGCTTTCTGCATCACTGACTGTCTTACAACCTGGATATAGTAACAGTGTGTCCTTTAATCCCAAATGCAATTTGCTATTTATGTTTCAATAGGAGATTCAGAATGATAATTTTCCAAATGACCTCACTCTTGTGCTTATGTAAGTTTCAAGTTATAGTTAAATGGATACTATATCAATTAATACAATTTTATCCAGACTCGAGTGATAAGATATACATATTTTTAAATCCTAAGCATATGAAATATTTGAAGGGGGAATTTAGAGTTATGAGATGAGAAAATCTCTGAAGACAAGAGAACTCTTTTGTAGTCTAAAATGAGTCTATCTTTTGATCAATTTCTCTTGCTTTGCCTCTTTCTTAAGCAGCTGATTGTATTTATATTTTTAATGGGTTGTTTAAATGTTAGGCATATATTAAAGCCAACTTTATTCTCCACCTCATAATTACTCTTGATCTTTCACTGATCCATTTCAGGCTTGATGGGGCAGAATCTACTAATGAAAAAAGAATCACAACATGCACTCTCCTAGAGTTGAATTCATGATTATTTTATGTAGCACCAAATAATTCCATTTTCCCTCATGTCAGCTGACATTTTCATATCAGCTGAAACAATTGTTTCCTACCTTTAACTCTCCATTTGGAAATTTTGTCCTATCTGTTTACTCCTATTACCCCTCGGGATTCCAAGAATCCTCAGAATCAAGTAACATATATACGTCCCATACTTAATTTTGTTTAGTGTTATGTTTCAGGTCTGTATTTGGTTAGTAAAACAAATTGCCAGAAACCTCCCCAAGTGCTGCTACTGCTGCCGCTTAGTCCCTTCAGTCATGTCCAACTCTTTGGACTGTACCCATCAGGCTCTTCTGTCCGTGGAATTTTCCAGGGAAGTGTACTTAAGAGGGTTGCCATGCCCTCCTTCAAGGGATCTTCCGACCCAGGGGTCAAACCTGAGTCTTCTTCATTGCAGGCAGATTCTTCATCACCGAGCCACCGGGTAAACCCCCACCCTCTTCCAAGGTGCTACTTACTGTCATATCTTTAATACCACTTACCAGTCTGTGGCCAAGGATAGATGAGTTATGATACATAGCTTTATTTGTACTTATTTAATAAAATATTCTATTGCCAATATTATTGTAAGAATTAATAGTCAATATACTTAGTATCCTGGGGGCTCCTTTGCTGGCTTTGACCATAAAAAATCTGCCTGCAATATAGGAAACCTGGATTCAATTCCTGGGAGGGGAAGAGTCCCTGGAGAAGGGAATGGTTACCCACTCCAGTATTCTTGCCTGAAGAATTCTGTGGACAGAGGAGCCTAACAGGCAAGAGTCAAACATGACCAAGCAACTAATACTTTCACTTTTTTGTATATAGTATTTTATAGCAGGATACTTGCATACTTTAGTTACTCATCATATCCTATTTATTTTATCCATGAGTTTTGTTTGCTCTTTCATCCCCAGTGCTTCCAGGAGTAACAGTAAGCATATATTTTTTTAATAAAGTAAAGCTTTTAAACAGATGGGGATACCATACCATCTTACCTGTCTGCTGAGAAACCTGTAAGCAGGTCAAGAAGCAACAGTTAGAACCCTGTATGGAACAACTGGTTTATTCAAGATTGAGAAAGGAGTACCATAGGGCTATCTGCTGTCATCCTGTTTGTTTTACCTATTCACTGATCGCATCATGAGAAATTCAGGACTGGATGAGTGACAAGCTGGAATCAAGATAGTTGGGAGAAACACCAACAACCTCAGATATGTGGATTGTACCATTCTAATGGCAGGCAAAGAGGAACTAAAGAGCTTCTTAATGAGGGTGAAGGAGGAGAGTCAAAGAGTGGCTTAAAACTGAATATTAAAAAATCTAAGATCATGACATTTGGCCCCAATACCTCATGGCAAATAAAAAGGAAATAGGTGGAAGCAGTGACAGATTTCCTCTTCTTAGGCTCTAAAACTTCTTAGGAAAACTGTGATAAACCTAGACAGTATGTTGAAAAGCAGAGACATTACTCTGCCAACAAAGGTCTGTATAGTCAAGGCTATAGTCTTCCCAGTGGTCACATACAATTATGAGAACTGGACCGTATAAAAGGCAGAATGCTGAATAATTGATACCTTTGAACTGTGGTGCTGGAGAAGACTTCTGAGAGTCCCTTGGACAGCAAGGAGATCAAATCAGTCAATTGTAAGGGATATCAACCCTGAATACTCGTTGGAAGGACTGGTGATTAAGTTGAAACTCCAGTATTTTGGTCATCAGATGCAAACAGCTGACTCATTGGAAAAGCCCCTGATGCTGGGAAAGATTGAGGATAGGAGAAGGGGACATCAGAGGATGAGATGGGTGGATGGCATCACTGATGCAATGGACATGAACTCTGCCAAACTTCAGGAGATGGTGAGGAACAGAGACGCTTGGCGTGCTGCAGTCCACAGGGTCACAAAGTCAGACATGACTGGTCAATTGAAGAACAATAATACATTATAATTATTTTTAAGCCAATAATACTTTCTGTTTCTTTTTAAAGCCAAAAATCAAGGCTTATTTCCTTCATAAAGACTTTCTCATCAGGCTCATGCCACATATAAATTAGTACGTCATTGTAAACTCTGTATGACTGTTGTCTGATTCTTTTTTGTTTATAAATCATTTCTACTCCCTCAAAATAATTAACTTCTTTAAGTGCAAGGGATATCTATTAAGTCATAGATCTACTGTATACAACACTTAACCAATAACTGAGTGTGTGATAGTTTCCCAAGAAAACGTTGCCAAGCCTTGGCATAGGAATGAGATTTAGGTGTCATTATGCTAGGCATCCACCCAGTGCAAGCACATCACATGAATGTGAGTGCGTCTTTACTCCCAGTCCATAGTGCAGCTGCTTAAATAAAGCAAGAATGATGTTGGTTTGCTTAACCAACACTGAAATCTGCATTTTTCCCTTCTTCAGTGATGGTCAAACAAGTTTAGGCCCCAATGATATTTGATAGATAACTTGAATGATGTTTGGATAGATTATCTAGTAATCTGATTTCAGACAGAATGTATTTCCCTCCATGTGTAGCCTCAGTGAGTGGAATTGTAACAGGAAACATAGCTATAGGATCATCTGAAAGTTAAAAGACAGTAGATAACATATTTATTTCAAAGTTATCTGAAACCCTCATGTGAACCAGTATTATTTTCCTCCTCTTCATCAAATAGAAAATCAGAAGATTCATAGAGAAATAACATAGTTATGCCATTATTGTGGTTTTCCTCTTCTGTGGGACATCCTTCCACATTTCTGGCATTAAAAATTAAATATTTAGTGCCAACTCTAATATGTAGTTTTAATTAAACTGGTGGTTGTACTTGTCAGATTCTCTTCCTCTTTCCCAACATAATTGGTACCAAATAAATACAACTGATTCTCATTATTCATATATTCCATAGGCATGAATTCACCTACTCACTAAAATTTATTTATAACCCCAAAATCAATACTCATGGTGCTTTTGTGGGCATTCCCAGTTGTATACAGAGCAGCAAAAATTTGAGTTGAGCTATAGACATAGTCCCAGCTGAGGTCAACCAAAGTAAAATCTCTGATATCTTATTTCATCTCTCACACAGTAAATGAGGTCCTTTTCTAAGTATATTTAGTGCCACATTTTTATACTTCTTCTTGGTGATTTCACCATTTAAAATGACCTTTAAACCTAGTGCTGAACTGTTGTCTAGTATCCCTAAGCACAAGAAGGCTAAAGTGTGCCTTTTGGAGAAAATATATGTGTTAGATAAGCTTAATTCAGGCATGTATTATAGTACCACTGAGTGTGAAATCAATGTGAATCAATCACAATAAATATTAAATAAGATGCCTTTAAAAAGAAATAGACATAAATTAAATTGTGTTGATCAGTTAATGAGAATGTTGTGGGCAGAGGATAGGAGAACATAACCTTGTTTTTCCTCTAGGAATGCTTCTCAGGTAAAAAACCTACCTGTCAATAGAAGAGATGTGCGTTTGATCCCTGGGTCAGGAAGATCCCTTGGAGAAGGACATGGCAAGCCACTCCAGTATTCCTGCCTAGAGAATCCCATGGACAGTGGAGCCTGACAGACCTATTCCATAGTGTTTCAAAGAGTCAGACGTGGCTGAAGCAATTTAGCATGCACACACACACGTACACATTTGTGCTGAGTTCAGGAACCTATTTCCTCAATGTTCAAGGCTTCTATGGGAATCATGTAATATAGTCTGATCAATGTGATATATCTGGAAATTTGGTATCAGGGTGACATTTGAAGTGTATTCTTGTATTCCTTGACCCTCTCCACTTCCTATTTCTAATCAGTATGACACAGAATGCCTGATGAGGTGATAGCCACGTTGCAAACAAGCAGCAAGCAGCATGACAAAAGGCTTCCCAGGTGGTGCTAGTGGTAAAGAATCCACCTGCCAAAGCAGGAGACACAGGATATGTGGGTTCAGTCTCAGAGTAAGAAAGACCCCCTGGAGGAGGGCATGGCAACCCCTCCAGTATTCTTGCCTGGAGAATTCCATGGACAGAGGAGCCTGGTGGGCTACAGTCCATAGAGTCACAAAGAGTAAGACATAACTGCATGACTTAGTATGCATGCAGCATGACAAAGGCTTACAGAAAATGATACAGCAGAACATCCAGATCGCTGAAGCTTAGTCACTTAGGATGTCTCTTTATGTGATAGATAGTTTTGCCCTTTATACTGGACATAGTATTAGTGCACATAATCACCTTTCACTCTAATTCCTGAACACACTTGATTTTTCTGACATTTTTGATCTTCAAACATGCAAAGATATGACATGAAGGTTGACACTACTTCCTCCCTAGTTTGCAACTAGCATTTGCTCTTTGGACAAATGTTTTTTCATTGCCTAGGGAAAACGTCTGACATTTCAGGCTATTTTAGAATCCCATTCTGTTATAGCACCTTTAAGGCTTACATTATACATATATTTATCTTACTCTCTGGGAACTTGAACCAAAGTTCAGTATCTCTTCTTACAAGTACCAGGTATTTTAGAAAAGATGATGCATTTTTTTTGTAAATGAGGGAAGTGAAAACAACTTGCATCTGTTGAGTGCTTACTGATATGTATCAGATCCTATAGACAGACTGGGACATTTAATCTGAACCAGAAATAAAGCAAAATAAAATGAGTCAGGTGAAGTAGGTGTGAGGTAAACATTTGCACCCATTTTACAAATAGGACACTGAGCTAAGAGAAAATGAATGAAAAAGAGAGAGAAAGGGAGGGAAAAAAGGAAGGAAGGACTGAAGGAAAGAAGAAAGAAGACTACTTGCCAAAGATCTGAGAGCTTGTATTAATTTATTATATAACAAATCACCTAGAAAAAGTAGTGGCTTTAAAAAACTATAATTAATGAACTATCCCTCACTGTGCCTTTAGTTCAAAAACTAAGGAGTGGCTTGGTTACACAGTTCTGGAATAGGGGCTTTCTAGTGAGATGCAGAGAGATGGCTCCAATGGCTTCAGTCATCTGAGGTTTGACAGGTGCTGATGGATCTATTTTTTGGGTGGCTCACTCACATGCTGGCAAGTGTTGCCGATTGTTGGAAGGAAGTTAGTTGCTTACCATATGCACTTCTCCAAGGGGTTGTTTGAAAATGTTCCTGGCATGCAGTCAGCATCTCAGAGAGAGAAACCCAAGAATGCACAGTGGAAACAATGATGCTTGCTATGACCCAGCCTTGAAAATCACAGACCATCACATCCACCCATTCAACACATGCATGGATACAGGAGCCAAGGATCACCAGAGACTGTTTACCATGAAAAACCAGATTGAGAGAGTAGCATAGAAACATATATATTACATATATATAATATATATATATATTGCACATATATATTATTTTTATATATATATATATATATAAAATAGATGTCCGGTGGGAATTTGTTGTGTGACACAGGGAGCTCAATCCCATGCTCTGTGACAACCTAGGTGGGGTGGGGTGGGATGGGTTGGGAGATGGGAGGGAGGCTCACAAGGGAAGGGACATATATGTATGCCTATGGCTGATTCATGCTGATGCATGGCAGAAAGCAGCACAATATTGTAAAGCATATATATCACAATAAAAATTTAAACTTAAATAAATAAATAATGAACACAGAAACCTGATTAACATGTCAGTGCGCATTCTTTCACACCACGTTGTCTCAAAAAGTTTAGGCCTTTAAGCACATCTGCATACTTAATAATATCCTGGATCCCAGGAAAGCTGATGTGGATGGAGCTAAATTTTCAAGGGGCTAATTAGTCACATTAGTTCAGTATGTATCATCCCTGATGACAACATGTTGTAAAGCAAAAACAAAACTAATTTGAATTTCCTTAGCACCTCCCAGATCTGATCCATAATTCAAAGACAAACAAGTTCACTTGCTGGGTCTGGTAGGTTAAAGTCCCTACTCCTTCAGACATTTGGCACATATCAGACATATAGGAAAGCCCAGAATTCAGGCATTAATGTCCTTTTAGGAAGCTTGCTGTCATTTGCCTCTCTATTACAGCATCATTAGACCTCTTACTCTTGATGTACTTTCTGTAATTTCTTTATGATAATAGGGTAATAAGGTAGGATTGAAACCAGGGAAATTAGGGGCAAATAAATTAGATCTCTTTATTTTTTACTGGTTCATATAAGAGAATATTCATACTTATTCAGAACTGTGTTATGCAAAAGGCGATGGATAGTAACACCACAAACATCATTTAATGAGAGTTTAAAAAGTGTACCTCTTTTTGCTAAGTACATCATGTATTACAATCATTTACCCTCACATTAAATATATCTTATGAATTAAGTATTGTGACTGACTTTCATTACATAGAGAAAGCTTTGAAATCTTTAGAAATTTAGCCAGTACTTGAAGTGCAAAGCCTACGATTTCAAAAGTCAGAACAAGTCTATAATATCCAAATGCTTCTCTCAATCATTGTTCATGCCCATATGATCAGAGTAATTTTTAAAGCAATGAACTTATTTCTCTTCATCAGGCAAGCAAAATAGTACCTTGTTCACATGGCCTTACCAAAGACTAGGATAGTTGGCATAAAGGAATTTTCCAGATGGCTGAAACTTGAAGAGAACAAAGTTAATCTTAAATATTTTTTTGTTCTCTTCAAGAATCATCATGCCTGCACACAAGAAAGACTTCTATTAGAAGTCTTTCTCAGGAATACTTCACACCTTTCTGCTTCTTGAATGAGTATTTGAAATCCCACATAAACTTTTTTATTTTTGATAAGGCAGAGATCACTGCAATTTTTATTCTTGATGTGTATCATCTTGCAGGGATATCTTTAGGGGTAAGGAGGCTATTTAAGGGGCTTCCCAGGTGATGCAAATGGTAAAGAATCCACATGCCAATGCAGGAGACAAAAGAGACATGGTTTGCTCCCTGGGTCAGGAAGATCCCCTGGAGAAGGGCATGGCAGCCCAATCCAATATTCCTGCCTGGAGAACCCCATGGACAGAAGAGCCTGGTGGGCTAGAGTCCACAGGGTCGCAAAGTGTCTGATGCAACATGCACACATGCAAGCTATTCAAGGTGGCTTATCCCAGTATTTAAAGGATCCAGATGAAAGTTTATGTGTTTGACAGCTGGATAAAAATATAGAACAAAATGTTTGTCCTCCTCTTTTGTCAGCCTTCCCTATCTCAGCTATAGCCTCTCCTATATATTATTATAGGAGAGGCTATAGCTGAGACATGTATAAGATGATGGTTGCCAGTCATTATACATAGTGAACTAGAGACACAAAATACAAAGGTAACATTGTTGTTAGTGTGTGCCTGCTCAGTTGCTAAGACCTGCTCATGGACTTGTGCCCACGGACTGTAGTTTTATGTGTTCTCAAATAACAGCAGTTGCTCATCATGTGTCCCTGTGGTATTTTCTTCAGGCTCAAGTGTTAGTCACTCAGTCTAGTCTGACTCTTTGAGAACCCATGGACTCAAAGAGTCCTACTAGGCTCCTCTGTTTTTGGGGCTTCACAGATCAGGCTACTGGAGAGGGTTGACTTTCCCTTCTCCAGTGTTGCTATTAGTGCACCTTAAATAAGAGCATTAATACTTCTACTTAATACTAGTCTAGGAATTGATTAGATCTTAGTTAATTTCTCAGAGGCCATTCACATTCTTTCCATTGCTTTCCTGCAGTATTTTCAGATGTATTTGAGTCTTAAACAATCTTCAAATAATTTGGTTTATATGATAGTTCATAATATCACTATTGAGACACCCATAATACTGAACATAAAACAAATATTTAACATGTGTTGGGCCTTGTAGTGATTGATTCGTTGATCCTCTGAGGAAAGGGAAGGATGATCATCATGCCTGCACACAACATCTTTCAATGCTCCAAACAATGTTCTGAATTAGTAAACTAGGGTTCACAGGTTAATACGGATTTAAGGAAAGTGTCCAAGGACACAGCACCTAGATCCACAATAGCAGTCTCTGATTTCAAAACCCTTGTCTTCATTAATTCACTATTATCCCTATATCAATATGATGAAGTAGGACATAGCCCTGGGAGACGGGAAAGTCTTCCTACTCCAGTATTCTGGCCTGGAGAATTCCATGGACTGTATAGTCTATGGGGTTGCAAAGAGTCGGACACGACTGAGTGACTTTCACTTTCACTTTCAGAATATAAGCAGAAACAAAAGAAGTACTGAATAGTCTTTATTTCAAATTATTATCAGTTACAAAACTCATCAATAATCTAGCAACATTTTCTTGGAAGATAAATAATTTGGTAAATGTACCCATTGCTAGTAAGATATACTGAAGTTTTAAAAACAGAAATGCATGTATGCATAACAGAATCATTTTGCTGTATATCTGAAAATACCACAACATTGTAAATTAATTATATGTCAATTAAAATAAATTAAAATTTTAAAAAATTTCATTCCTGGTAGCTCCAAATCAAGCCACTTATATAAAAAACAAATATATATATATAGATAGATAGATATATACATATATGTATAAATGCAAATGTGCAAAATACATCTTAGAATGGGAAATCTCATATTAGGAAACATCAAAAATCATTGCCATGAGCATATGTAAAAATAAATGCAATAGAGTAAAATATATGCTTTCTATGACTTTAGAGAAGAGGAATAAAGGAGTTATGACTGCGTAGAGATGAGAATTCCATGGATATAGGAGCCTGGCAGACTACAGTCCATGGGGTCTCAAAGAGTCAGAAATGGCAGAGAGAATTTCATGAATGAGTGAACGAATTGTGGTTGATATTTCAGGACCAGAACTTGATTAAGGTATGTAAAAAATGGTTATCAAGATGAAATAGCTAATAATGTTGTTATTATTAGTCAGAAAAATAAACTTTCACATATATAGTTTGCCTCCTAATCCTGTGTCAAAGAAAAAGTCAGAGTCAAAGAAACTGTAGAAAATATGTTTTGGTTGCCATATCTCTGTTTTCAAACTATTGTGAATTCACAAGTAATGTATGGAATACCTCCCTGACCCTCACCAAATGATAGTTCAAGGCAAGGATTGGAGACATGGGAACCCTTTCCAGGAGTGCATAGAGCATGAGTGCACATATGCCTACCCTCATCACACCACTGACACACATCATTTTAGGAAACTACCAACAGAATTTCCAATTTGTTGAACAGACAATAAAAATTCTGGAATCAGTTAAGGTCAAATTGTTAGATGTTACACAGATGAGATGATTGTGACAAGTTACATTAAAGCCCACAATGATCTTTAGATACTCTCTAAATACACCCTGATTTGTGAGTATAGGGAGAAGTTGTTTAGAAAGATGATAAAATGGGTCAAACAAACTGAAATTTACAGGAACAGAACCAGCTCAGGAAATGGTAACTTTTAATTATCTGTTTATTTTCAAGTGTTCAAAACTAGTTCAAGTGTTCATTCTCTTTGATGACTTTCTGGAAATTAATTCTTTTGGGGAAGATTTTTCTCTCTTTTTGGGCTTCCCAGGTGGTTCAGTGGTAAATAAATCTGCCTCTCTCCAATGGTGGAGGCACAGGAGATCCTGAATCGGGAAGATCCCTTGGAAGAGGAAATGGCACCCCACTCCAGTATTCTTGTCAGGACAATCCCATGGACAGAGAAATCTGGCAAGACTATAACCATGACAGGACTGTTGGACACGACTGAACACACATGCACAGGATTAGCCAAGGTTTTGGACATGCTTATTTGAACATGTGTAAAGTCCATCCTCTAGGATCTAAAAACAGATTTTCTTATCCTGGAGAGAGGAGATTTAACTATTCACTCAGCAACAGACCAGATGTTGTTGTTTGTTGCAACTGGCCAGTAAGGAACAACTGATTAGAGAAAAACAAAAGTGTAAGCAGGAAAGAAAGAAAAAATCAAAAGTGTTAGTTCCTCTATAGTTAAGTCATGCTAGGAAAACTGTTGCCAAAAAAAAAAGTCAGTACAAGGCATTATGGTGAAAAGTAAACACTTTATTCTGGGGTAGGAAAAGTCTGCCAAAGTCAGGGCATCCACTTAGAAAGGCCAAAATAATCTGACTCATTTTATGGAAGTTTTAAGTCTTTTATTGTGTGTAAGGGGGAAAAGTTAATATTTTAATTTAGAATCACTTTTATAGCTACTGCTAGCATAGATAAAAATTTATAGTTTCACAGCTGTAGAGTTTTTAGATTTAATTAGAGGAACTGTTCCCTTTATGCAACAACTTTCTCACGGAGGTAGGCTGTGCTGATTTGAATTAATGTGCTTTAAATAATTTTTACTGAGTTTCCTGCCGTGAATAGCTAAATAGAAGTTTTGTGGTGCATGATTTTAAAAGGATATTTTTCTTTTTTTCCCTGTAACTGAGTTTGGGCTTTTCTTCTACCCTTAGCAACAACAATCCATACACAAACATTCTTACAAGGAGAGGAGAGGTCAATATGATCATATTTATTAGTCAGTCCTAGGTTTATCAAGAAATCTGTGCTCACTAATTTGGAGACTAAAAGAAATGTCTTGAAAGTGAAGAAGTGAAAGTGTTTGTCACTCAGTCATGTCCATCTCTTTGCCACCCCATGTATTGCAGCCTCCCAGGCTCCTCTGCCCATGGAATTCTCCAGGCAAGAATACTGGAGTGGGAAGCTATTCCTTTCTCCAGGGAATCTTCTCAACCCAGGGATGGAACCCAGATCTCCTGCATGGGAGGCAGATTCTTTACCATCTGAGCCACGAAGGAAGCCTTTATAAATGTCATAAATTATTAAAAATTTGATGACATATATTTACATGCTAAATTTTGTGAAACAATCTGGAATTTTATAAATTAGAGGCAGAAGGTCATTAAGACTAGAGGTCATCAAGAAGTCAGAATTCCATTTGGAAATATTACCAATCACAGAGAAGTCCATGCCAACCATGACTGATGTGAAGGACGACCCAGACTGTCTGGACTTGAGAACCAGTTAGGCAACTTGGACCTCACAGAACCATGCATTTCAAGTTCACATCTTTAAATGTGAAAGGCAGTTGGACAACCATTTGTGTGCAGTTTCTTGGTCAAACATTTTACATGAAAAATTGAATGTCAGGCAAACAATATGAACAAGAGAAAACAGAGAGAAGTTTTGCAACTTGAAATTATGGGGAAAAAGAAAGTTACATGCAAATCACTTTATTTCAGTCAAGCGATACACTTAGATATGATGCAAAATGCAAGTTTCTGTGCCTGACACACAGTGATGCCAAGCAAATCAAAACATCAAGAGTTTAGAGCAGAGAAAGGCTTATTGCAGGACCATGAAAGAAGATTGGCACCGTCTGCCCCAAAAAACCAGAACTCCTTGAAGGGTATCAGCAAAGCACTTTTAAAGGCAAGGTGAAGGAGGGACATGGTTAATTTCACAAACTGTTTGGTGTTGAAATCCTCAGATCAGTATGTTCCTATAAGCCTCCAACAACACAAATGTTCTTCTTAGTTTTGCAACTCTGAAAAAGTGTTATATCCTTAAAGGTCAGAACCTTGAGAAAGGGCTACCTTGTATATTTCAACAACATTCTTTTAGAAAAGGTGCAGAGCCAGCATGATTAAGCACAGGAAAAGGGACAGATCCAATAAGGAGTCAGATTTGCTTCCTAGGTGACTCAGTGGTAAAGGATTCACCTGCCAATGCAGGAGACACAGTTTGATCCTTGGGTTAGAAAGATCCCCTGTAGTCAGAAATGCAACCCACTTCAGTATTCTTGCCTGGAAAAATCCGTGGACAGTGGAGCAAGGCAGGCTACAGTCCATGAGGTCACAAAGAGTCAGACATGACTGAGTGACTGAGCATAAGAAGCACAAGCACATTACAGATATACTATAAAAAGAGGGTTGTAAAAGACATTAGTGAGCATACAAATTATTATTACATATGCTCATCCCGCTCTATTTCCCAGATGGTTATTTCAAACTTTGTTTTGGTTTAAATTCATCACCATCTTTCTCTTCAATCATTTCTTTCAGCTGAAGAACCTCTCTGAAAAAATAGAAGCCTCACATGAGAAAATCCACAAGCTTCCAGTATCCTATCCATCCACCTACCTGCACTGGACCAACATTCCCTATCTTCTCTCCAATTATCATCATATTTATCTTTGTGTCTCTAAAGGTAACATGCTGATTTGCTGTTGTTAATTTGTTAAGTTTTATCAATCAGTTTACCTCCCACTAGGAAAAACTATTATTTTTCTTCTGCCTTGTTATGCATAACATATGCATTCATCTCCATACACCAAGTTTTATACTGTGTTTTGATTGAAAAGTAAATATTCCAAGTTTAATATTTCATGTCTATTATATACTATTTATCACTGAGTGTGATAGTAAACTATAATTACACATACTTTACTTCACATGCATGGTTTCTAATGTGTTGGTTTGTTCTTTAGCTTTCTGCATTCACAAATTCAACATGATTTCTTTGCCAAATAGAATCTCCTCAAAATACTTTCGGTGCTTCAGTCTATTCACATTATCTTTCCGAAGAAGTGCCTCTCATAACTTCTGGCATTTTCAGCTACCCAAGGTTCCCTTTGCTTCTTGTCCACAGCTGTCTGGCTGAAATGTGCCTTCACTGTCCTCCTGCAATTCCTTCTCCTTGATTCCTGTGATGGATATCCTGCTTCCAGCCTCATGTCTCCCATTTTATTGATTTACTCTTAAAATTATTTTGGATGGTAATTCTCAAATAGCTTTCTCAAAAAGAATGCACTGGAGGTAATTTTGTTGTTGCTTTAGTTCTTGCATGTTAAAATTATGTACATTAGAACCTCACACTTGATTACCTCTGTATTTTTTAAATACAATTTCCCATTTCTTCTTCCCCCCAGACTTGAAAATAACTGTTTTTCTCTCTGTCTCTATGAATTTCTCTACTCTGGATATGTTTGCTCTATTCCAGCTGGTTTATTTCACTTAGCAGACTGTCTTAAGGACCTTCAGATTATGAGACTGTTGTGCTGCCTACTTACTGCTCTAAGAGGGGAGATAGCAGGTTATCTTCAAAGTTCATCTGTTCTGTAGCATGTGTCCAATTTTTGTCTATCCATTCATCTACCAATAAGTGTTTGCAATATCCATGATTCTCAGCTCTGATTTGAACCTGCATACTCCACTAGTTTGATATCAGTTAATGACTAACACTAAATAGCATTTACTCTTTGGTATTATTCTGAATTTTCCTCATTCTCATGTTGTGTGTGTGTGGTGTGTCCACGGGTGCTCAATCATGTCTGACTCTTTGTGAACCCCTGGACTGTATTCTCTATCCATGGTATTTTCCAACCAAGAATACTGGAGTGGGTTGCCATATCCTTCTCAAGGTGATCTTCCAGACCCAGAGATTGAACCTGTGGCCTCCTGAATTGCAGGTGGATTTTACTGCTGAGCCACCCCAGAAGTTTAGTCTTCATAAATAATGTTGCTATCAATAAGGCTATATAAATATTTGTTGAGTCATTTTTTTTTAATTTGTGTAGGTATACATCCAGAAGTAAAAAGGGAGAGAAACCAGAGGTTAAATTGCCAACATCTGCTGGATCATCAAAAAAGCAAGAGAGTTCCAGAAAAACATTTATTTATGATTTATTGACTATGCCAATGTATTTGACTGTGTGGTTCACAATAAACTGTGGAAAATTCTGAAGGAGACAGGAATACCAGACCACTTGACCTGCCTCTTGAGAAACCTGTATGTAGGTCAGAACGCAACAGTTAGAACTGGGCATGGAACAACACATTTGTTCCAAATAGGAAAAGGAGTACATCAAGGCTATATATTGTCATCCTGCTTATTTAATTTATATACAGAGTACATCATGAGAAATGGTGGGCTGGAAGAAGCACAAGCTGGAATCAAGATTGCCAGGAGATAAATCAGTAACCTCAGATATGCAGATGACACCACCATTATGGCAGAAAGTGAAGAAGAACCAAAGAGCCTCTTGATGAAAGTGAAAGAGGAGAGTGAAAAAGTTGGCTTAAAACTCAACATTCAGAAAACTAAGATCATGGTATCCGGTCCCATCACTTCATGGCAAATAGATGGGGAAACAGTGGAAAAAAGGGCTGATTTTATTTTTCTGGGCTCCAGAATCACTGCAGATGGTGATTGCAGCTATGAAAGTAAAGGATTCTTACTCTATGGAAGGAAAGTTATAACCAACCTCAACAGCATACTAAAAAGCAGAGACATTACTTTGTCAACAAAGGTCTGTCTAGTCAAGGTTATGGTTTTACCAGTAGTCATGTATGGATGTAAGAGTTGGACTATAAAGAAAGCTGAGCACCAAAGAATTGATGCTTTTGAACTGTGGTGTTAGAAAAGACTCTTGAGAGTCTCATGGATTGCAAGGAGATCCAACAAGTCCATCCTAGAGGAGAGCAGTCCTGGGTGTTCATTGGAAGGGTTGGTGTTGAAGCTGAAACTCCAATACTTTGGCCACCTGATGCAAAGAGCTGACTCATTTGAAAATACCTTGACACTGGGAAAGATTGAGGGCAGGAGGAGAAGGGGATGACAGAGGATGAGATGGCTGGATGGCATCACCAACTCAATGGACACGAATTTGGATAAACTCAGGGAGTTTGTGATGGACAGGGAGGCCTGGCGTGCTGCAGTTCTCATGGGGTTGCAAAGAGTCAGACATGACGAGCAACTGAACTGAACTGAACTGAATATCCAGAAGTGGAGTTGCTGGATCATAGAGTAACTTAGTAAATATGTTGTTGAAAAATGACACTCATTTTCCACAGTGACTACATCATTTGATATTGCTACTAATAATGCACAGGGGTTCCAATTTCTCTTCATCTTTGTTAAGAAGTATTCCTTTTTTAAACAATTTATTTATTTAGTTTTGTAATAGTTATCCTAATGAGTGTGGTATGATATCTCATTGATTTTTGATGTGCATTTCCCTTTAACTAATGACTGAATATCTTTTCATGTGCTTATTATCTAATCACACATCTTATGTTACAACTATTACCGTACGTTCATTTACTTTCCAATAAACTTCTGTTCCAGAACTTCTGTTTCTCCTTCATTTCTTTTTGTCTTCATGTGATTATGTCTTTAAGAAAAAAACATTTACTGCAATTAGTGGTGCTTTCAGTGACTGCAATTTTTGATAAGTGTGTGGTATATCTACAATATGTAAGCAGGAAGTTCCCTTCTTAATTTTCTTTCATATACTACAAGTAGGCTTGCAGCCACACAACTCCATCAAAATTGTTCTCCCCAAAATTATCAAAGACCTTCAGCTTAGCAGAACCAAGAGTTAATATAGTGTCATTCAGAAGTAGTAATGTGCTAAGCTAGTTTCTAAATTCCAAATTTTCTATGTATTTAATGTAACTTTGGGCCAGAAGAAAATACCGCTAGGGGCCTCCCTGGTGGCTCAGAATGGTAAAGAGCTTGCCCACTATGCAGGAGACCTGGGTTTGATCCCTGGGTTAGGAAGATCTCCTGGAGAAGGAAATGGCAACCCACTCCAGTATTTTTGCCTGGAAATCCCATGGACAGAGTAGCCTGGTAGGCTAACATCCTTGGGGGTCTCAAAGAGTCAGATACAACTGAGTGGCTAACATTTGGGCCTAAAGGAAATGTCACAGGGACACATTGTGGGAAGCTGGTGTTAATTATGAACAGACAAAACTGCAGTTATCATATCAGTGACTTCTAGTGTGCCACCAAAAGAAAATGACAGATTCATTCATTTATAAGTTGTTCTGTATTAATGTATACACAGGTAAACGTTTATGAAATTCATAGCTTTGAGAGGAAACACTTCTAAAAACACTCTAATCAGGGCCTGGAAATTATGTCAAAAGATTATAATTCAGGATGAATTGAACACTATATGAAAGTGAGAGAAAAAACTTCCTTTACATGATTTTGGGGATGGATCTGGAAGAAAAAGCAGCTTGGATATTTGCTTGGATAACAAGTTGAAAATAATCTTCACATGCATCAGTGTAAACCCTAAGTATAGGGAGCCCACAAATAGTGGGAAACAACTTAGCAACTGAACAAAAACAGCAGCAACATATGGAGCCCGTGCTGCATAAGAGACCATAGGAATCACCACACAAGCTGACAAAGTGATCGTAGTATTCAAGGAGGTAATTTATTATTGTTTTCTGACTTTTTAAAAATACTTCATCAAAACATTATAAACTTATAAAATTGTATACAGGATTTTCTTAAAAATAGTAAAGCTAATATTTATTTAGCACATTAAAATATTAGAAGGACTGAGAATCAACATGTTTCATTTATTTACAAAAAGTACTTCCCTTCTTCTATTTACATAGTTTTAGTTCAGTTCAGTTCAGTTCAGTTGCTCAGTCATGTCCAACTCTTTGTGACGCCATGAATCACAGCACGCCAGGCCTCGCCATCCATCACCAATTCCTAGAGTTTATCCAAACTCATGTTCATTGAGTCTGTGATGCCATCCAGCCATCTCATCCTCTGTCGCTCCCTTCTCCTCCCCCCAATCCTTCACAGTATCAGGGTCTTTTTCAATGAATCAACTCTTCGCATCAGGTGGCCAAAGTATTAGAGTTCCAGCTTCAACACCAACCCTTCCAATGAACACCCAGGACTGACCTCCTTTAGATGGACTGGTTGGATCTCCTTGCAGTCCAAGGGGCTCTCAAGAATCTTCTCCACCATCACAGTTCAGAAGCGTCAATTCTTCGGTGCTCAGCTTTCTTCACAGTCCAACTCTCACATCCACACATGACTACTGGAAAAACCATAGCCTTGACTATGTTGGCAAAGTGATGTCTCTGCTTTTTAATATGCAATCTAGGTTGGTCATAACTGTCTTTCAAAGGAGTAAACGTCTTTTAAGTTCATGGCTACAATCACCATCTGCAAGAATCTTTTCTATGCCTTTGTAAATAGTTGTATATTTTCTATGTTTGTTTATGGTGTCAACATTTCATTGTTTGTTGTTAGTTTTGTGAAATAATTCTGCGACTGCTTTCAATGTGGAGGTTTTGGGCACCATTACTTCCTATGAGACATCTTCATTTTTTTCCTCACAGCCACTTTTCTCATTTGTGTTGAGAAATACACTCTTCCTGAAGTCCTTTAGCTGAATCTGTTCAGTCTCACAAATTGCAACCATGTCAACATTTTTGTGGTCAGCTATTTATTCTATAATAAATTTTGATTTGAATTTCACTTCTAGTACTATCACATTTTGTTTTCTTTTTGGCTGTGTTTTTCATCTTTCTGGTCAACTTTCTCTTTTCATTATTTATTTTTGTAAAATGTCACATGAGGTTATAACTGAGTGACAAAGAGGTCACACAGTGGCATCTTTTCTAGTTCATGCATGAACTGAATAGTAGGTGTGCAGTGACCAGTCACCACAGACTGTAAAAAGATGTTATATCGGAACTTCCCTGGTGGTCCAAGGGTTAAGACTCTGTGCTTCCACTGCAAGAAGCACAGGTTCAATCCTTGGTAAGGGAACTAAGATCCCTCATGCTGCTCAGCATGGCCAAAACTTAAAATAAAATAAGCAATAAAAATAAGATTAAAAAAAATTAAAAGATGGGGTGTGATTGGTCATTGATTGCCATGTGCATCTGTAACTTGTGAATGGAAGAGTTAGCTGCAAAGTTTGCACTTTAATGACTCACTGTCAAAGTGCCAGGTAACTAGAACTTGGATGGTATAGTCGGGTACTAATGTTTAACTAACTGTGGAAACTTGAATTTATACAGTCAATTCTCTGTAAAGCATGGACAGTCTGTAAGAGCAAAAGAACTAGACAAGAGTAGCGCACAGAATCCGGGAGGTGAGGAAGGGTGCAGTTAAGGAAACGCCAGCACTCTGTTCAGACTTCAGGTCATCCTTATTATCATTTTCAGTTATTCTCAGTAGTTCTTATTCACACACACACACACATATGACCTAGCGATATCAACTTTATACAGTGCTTTGATGGATATAATTTATATTATATCATGACTTTTTATGTGCTTATTAAATGCAAGTCTGAATAATTAGGTCTTCTGTTAATGATAACTGTCAATGGTCTTAACCAATAAAATGCTGTAACATAATAGCTACTGTTGACTACCACATTGCATTATATTTTATGGTAGGCTACATTGCTTTAAATATCTGCTGTATTTTTACCTATCAGAAGAGGCCCAGATGTGAAACTACCATTCTGTTCCTCCCATTCTACTGGTTATTAGGATTTCTTTCTGATTCCTTTCTTTTCAGGAGCTCCTGCCTATGTAATTAGTCAGTGGACCATCTGGGAAAATATGCTTTTTTATCTGGGTTTCTCCCTCCAATAGAAAGTGACATGTTTTTGTTGTCATTTTTGTTGCTGATTTATAACTTTTGAATTGATGTTTTTGAAGCACTTCAGGAATACTTTTAGTCTTTTCTAAGAAGTTCTGCAGGCTTCTTGAATTCCAACCAAGGCAAAGCATTGAAAGATATATAAGATTAAGAGCTTTATCCATCCATTTCAAAAGATTCAGGCCAATGCTACACACTAGCAAGACAAAGGAGGGTGCCAGTGACTGTGTTCTGTATCTGCCTGTCAATCATCAGATGATATGGTCCAACCCAGCAAGTGAGACCTGGGTTGGATAAAAACTGGAGCTGGTATTTTTCATGATTTTGAACTGAGTTTAAAATTATTTACTCATCAGTTCAGTTCAGTTCAGTCACTCAGTCATGTCTGACTCTTTGCATGCCAGGCCTCCCTGTCCATCACCAACTCCCGGAGTTTACCCAAACTCATGTCCATTGAGTTGGTGATGCCATCCAGCCATCTCATCCTCTGTCGTCCCCTTTTCCTCTTACCCTCATTTTTCCCCAGCATCAGGGTCTTTTCAAATGAGTCAGCTCTTTGCATCAGGTGACCAAAGTATTGGAGTTTCAGCTTCAACATCAGTCCTTCCAATGAACACCCAGAACTGATCTCCTTGAGGATGGACTGGTTGGATCTCCTTGCAGTCCAAGGGACTCTCAAGAGTCTTCTCCAACACCACAGTTCAAAAGCATCAATTCTTTGGTGCTCAGCTTTCTTTATAATCCAACTCTCACATCCATACATGACTACTGGTAAAACCATAGCCTTGACTAGATGGGACCTTTGTTGGCAAAGTAATGTCTCTGCTTTTCAATATGCTATCGAGATTGGTCATGACTTTCCTTCCAAGGAGTAAGTATCTTTTAATTTCATGGCTGTAGTCACCATCTGCAGTGATTCTGGAGCCCAGAAAAAATAAAGTCTGCCACTGTTTCCACTGTTTCCCCATCTATTTGCCATGAAGTGATGAGACTGGATGCCATAATCTTAGTTTTCTGAATGTTGAGCTTTAAGCCAACTTTTTCGTTTTCCTTTTTCACTTTCATTAAGAGGATTTTTAGTTCTTCTTAACTTTCTGCCATAAGGGTGGTGTCATCTGCATATCTGAGGTTATTGACATTCCTCCCAGCATTCTTGATTCCAGCTTGTGCTTCTTCCAGCCCAGGGTTTCTCATGATGTACTCTGCATATAAGTTAAATAAGCAGGATGACAATATACAGCCTTGACATATTCCTTTTCCTATTTGAAACCAGTCATATTTACTCATATTGTACCATTTATTCATGTGAGATCAATTGGGGAAGAGGATAAACTTAAAGTATTAATTCAAAGGAAAATCATAGATTGTATTAACATACCATGCATTTTGGTATTTGTTTACTTAGCATTGTTTAGATAGCATCTAAAGAGAAAGGAATAAGAAAACTGAAAATAATACCACCAAAATGTAGTGGTAAAGTGAATAAGGTTGGATTCACTTTCATAAACAAGTGTACATTTATGGTTTTTCATTAGTTACATTATTTTACAAAACATTTTTACCATGTCCAGATATTTAATATGTGTGTGTTCTTGATCTGAATCTCCAGACAGATATAAAAAAAGGAAAGGAGTAAAGTGCCTAACAAATGGCCTGGAAACCTTTGCCTTAGCCAGACTGTTAAAATTATGAAACATATGGTATGTTTTATATTCCCATTCAAACGCGTAGTGTCCTGTCATATTTTCCCATCTTAGGTTTTTTAGTTATTTCTAGCCTCGCTATATATCTTCTTGCCTAATGAGCATTCACATTTTTACATCTCTTGAAAGAAGATGACAAACCAGCATTCCTCTTTAAATAAATTGTAACTGAGAATGTAAAGTAGTATCATTTTTTCCTCTCTCATTTTCTCGTGTGATAGCACCTAACAGATATCATCCTGTGAAAACTTTTTGGAGTTGTTTTTTAACAGACATTTTTCTATTTTTAAGAACATTTTTCTATGGCTATCAAAGACTTTATTACATGCATTGGTGCATCACTGAAATAGACTGGCATCCCTTTTATTTTTTTAATCTTTTATACAAACATGTTTTATTTAAAAGACATGAGTCTTCTTTCCAAGGTCATGTGGTTACGCAGGAGAATTTCTAGGGGATTATCAAGTTTTCAGCAGTTTCCAGCCCTAAAATTTATGCTTTGTCCATTTATTCCTATAATTAAATGAGGGGTATTTTGTGTTATTTTCTTTTTCGTCTAGCTAGAAATTTTATACTATTACATGGATATGCCCTTTGAGATAATTCCAAATGGATAACAGACTTGATATTCCAAGTACAACTATACCTCAAGCCCTCTTTGCTAGTTGCTAAAAGATAAAAGAAGGTAAAACTGAGAACTCTTCCCTGGAGATGCTAGCATCAAACTCAGTGAGAACAAGGTTCTAGTTTGGTCCCGTGAAAATTAATTTGTCCACAACATTGCACCGAGGCTTGAAAAAATTCCTAGAGGTTAGAGGTACGTAAAACACAAAGAACTCAGAGGGAAAATTAGTTGATGCTAATTATAGATCTATGTGACAAGTGTTACAAACGGAAGACCAAGAGAAACACCACAAAGAAATCCCCCTTTTATCTTCATAGAAACTATTTTTTTATTTTTTTTCCCCATCACTGCTTTTTCTTTTCTTTCTTTCTTTTTTATTTCAGCTGTTCATGTGGATGGAAACACACAGGATGCACTCTGGTGTTCGCCTTACTTTGTAGACAGAGCATTATGACTTTGAGATTTAGTCATATACTCAATATTCTCAGGTGGCTCAGTTAGTAAAGAATTCCCCTACGATGCAGGAAAGCCAAGAGACTTGAGTTTGATCCCAGGGTAGGGAAGATCCCCTGGAGTAGGGAATGAGCAACCCACTTCAATATTCTTGCCTGGAAGCTTTCATGGACAATGGATCCTGGTGGACTCCAGTTGATGGTGTTGTGAAGAGTCACTCATGGCTGAGCAACTAAACATTCACATGTATGTTGTCATGAATATTACAACTTGGTTCCTTTTATTGCTGAGGAGTTTATGTATCTGTTACTCTGATGCTGAATGATCAGGTTGTTTCCTGTTTGAAACTGAGAATTGGCCAACTTTTGGCATATAATGTGAGAGTGCATGCATAGTAAGTCACTTCAGTCATGTCCAACTCTTCGCACACCTTTGGACTATAGCCTGCCAGGTTCCTCTGTCCACGGGATTCTCCAGGCAAGAATACTGAATATGCAATTTTCTCCTCCAGGGGATATTCTCAGAGATTGAACCTATATTTCTTATGTCTCCTATATTGACTGGTAGGTTTTTTACCACTAACACCACCTGGGAAGCCCTGGAACATAATGATTCTGTCAAAACATCTGCATTAAGAGGTGTCCAAACTCTAGTAAGTCTTCTAACAGCATAAGGCAACATCCCTAGGATGTCCAACTGAAAAACACCTGCCTGAAGAAGTTCTAAGGAGCCAGAGAATTTATTCTTTCTTTACTGTTTGCTAACAATTGATGAGGGCTTCCCAGTTGGCGCTAGTGGTAAGCAACCCATCTGCCAATGCAAGACACACAAGGAACGTTGGTTCAATGCTTGGTAAGGTACTCTGGAGAAGGAAATGGCAACCCATTCCAGTACTCTTGCCTGGAGAACCCCATGGACAGAGGAGCCCAGCAGGCTATAGTCCATAGGATTGCAAAGAGTCAGACATGACTGAAGTGACTTAGCACACACGCATGATGATGATAACCCTCAGACCTACCTTTTTTAGAGTGTTTACTAAAAGTGCAATTGCAAATCCTTTTTTTTTTTTTTTTGCACCTTTGAGATGCACATGCACATGCATCTCAAAAGGGTCTTTCTTAAGAAACTGAAAACTCTACCGCTCTCCTGCTATATAATCAAAAGACCCAGTTATCCCCCTTTCTTGGTCTCAGTTTCCTTATTTGCAAAATAAGGGGCATAACTAGATAACATCTAATTTTCCCTGGAATGTTCTCTCATTTCTCAACATAATGGTGAAGAAACGATTTCAGTTCTTCCTCAAATGTGACCCAAATAATGTTTCCTATCATTTCAATTTCAACCTTATTTTTCCTAATTTGCAGGATGAATCAATGAATCTTATCCTTTGTCTTATATCCAATTGTATATCCTCTTGGTTAACCTGTCTCCATTTGTGCATCTATTGTAAGTGTTAGATGCTCAATCGTGTCTGACTCTTTGTGACCCCATAGAATGTAACGCTTCAAGCTCTTCTGTCCATGGAATTCTCCAGGAAAGAATATTGGAGTTGGTAGTCATTTCCTTCTTCAGAGGATATTTCCAATCCAGGAATCAAACCTAGGTCTCCCCCATAGCAGGAAGATTCTTTACTGTCTGAGACACGAGGGAAGCTCATCTCTATTTGTGCCTGTGTAGGTTCGTTCTAATAAAAAGGCAGCAGATAATTCTTAAATTGCAAGTATTTTAGGTGTTTGCTAATTAGGACAGGTCATTTTTATAAGTTATGATTCTACCAAGGTAATAGAAGTCCATGAATAGCAGCAGAGAAAATTATAAAATTAAATTTACCTATATTGAACATTCATAGTGCCAAAACACTTAGATTGTTTTCATTGGTTCAGTTAAAAAAAAAAATAATGACTTCTTTTCAGAGTAAGACTATAAACTGGCCATCATCAAGAAAAAGGCTGTAAATCTAAAGCCTATGGTTAGTGTATGTTTGTGTAGTAGTGCATATATATGTATAGTTTGAATTTGACTTTTCAGAACTCATTCTGAAAAACAAGCCACACTAGAGCAATATTTGAGGGACTTTAAAATTGTATTTATGTGAATCAAAGATTTTGTTCATACCTTTACCACAGTTGTTTCATAGTGGAATTAAAAATTCAAACCCAGTCCCATAAATTGGGCCAATACAGAATAAAAGAGGAAATTAATTGCCAAACTTTATGCATCAAAATCACCTGGGTCTTTGTTAAAATAACTCCCCTGGCTCCACCTCTAGAGTGTCTGAAGTCTGGAAACAGACACAAGAATTTGTATTTCTAACAAGTTTCTAGCTAATTCTGCTAGCCTAGGTACAAGTCTCTGAGAACTACTAACAATGATCTTAGAGAAAAAGATGTATGCTCTTGATTATGTTTCAGATGCTAAGATATAAAGGTGCTAGTGTCTCAGACTTTGACAGGATATCCAAAAGGTAAAGCAAGTGGGAAATCTTGCCCATCTGAAGGATGGAGCTGAGATCATTGCTAACTCCCTGACTCAGTCAAGTACTACATGAGGAACTAGAATTGGACTGAATCTGTAAGTAGTTGGGAAAAAGGTTTTGACTTGAAGTTCAGGTGGAGACCTTGGGGAAAGAAGAGGTGTTTGAAAGAATCTTTGAAATTTAAAATAGTGTACTCCTTATGACTGAGGGTACAATAGCACCTAATCCTTTAAAAATGCAAATGACAGAAACACTGCCCACACAGAGACTTGAAAACTCACTGCAGCAAGAGAAAGCAACCACCACAAACTAACTCTGCAATATGAAATCATAATTTGTTAAGAATGACATTTGCAGGAAGGCTTAACTTTCAGGGATATATGCTGATTTCTCTTGTGAAGCTGTGGTTTGGGGACAGAAGGCAGGTTCCAAAGTCCATTTTTTATTGACTGAATAGTTTTGGGCAACCTGCTTGATTTCTTCAGTCTTCCAATGATACATGAAATCTTTTTGTACAATGTAATTTATGAATTATAAGAATGATTGATCATAGTAAAGGATATGTAGACAGTTTGTAAAGTTCAGTTGAAATTATGAAACTTTTATTTTCTAGCTGTATGTCAGTATTTTGAAATGTCAGGAGTTAGGGTAAGTAGCCATAGGTACAAGCACAGTATGAATATATCAGTTCTTCCTTATTTCTTAACACTGAGAAGAGAGAAGATTAAGGATAGACATTTATTTCTCCACATGCCTGATTTTCACAAGGAGTCAATACCATCCTCTAGTGCAGTAATAAAAAGAAAATCAACATGACATTCACAATTTACTAGGCAAGTCAAAATACCTTCCTAGGGGGGTTTCAATAATGAAATACAGCCATTTACTTCATCCATTTCAAAATCAGATTGAAGGCCTAAGGGAAATTTCCCTGAAGAATTCACATTTTTCATGTTGCATGTATGTAGAATACAATAATTCTGCATGTGGAAGCAATTTTTTTCTTGAGTGTCATAAAAAGGGTATGAGAATAAAATGACCATTTTCTAGTTTGTATGAGCCTGAAGAGTTCCAAGTTCAGCATCTTCTAATTCGCAGTTTCTAAGGTCTATTTACAATGGTGTTCATCTCTCACTGCAAGATAAGTGACTTTATACTCTACTTGTATGGTGGTTAAAGCTGCTTCTAGTGATTCCCATCTTGTTAGTCATGGTTGAAAATAGGCTAAAAAACAGGCACTTTCATTGTTTTATCCCTTCATTTGAGTGAGTTCCATGGAGTCCTAGACATAGTAGGTATTTTCTACATGTCTACCCAAATTGTGAGACTAGCAACAAGGGAAGACAGAAAAATGAACATTCTTTACTATTTCATTCAGTCCTTCTTGTGGAAGATTCAGATCAAATTAGGTGCCTCCTAAGTAATCTGCCTTCACATTCTTTGTTGTGTTGTGTTGTGTTAGTCTCTCAGTCATGTTTGACTCTGTGATTGCATGGACTGTAGCCTGCCAGGCTCTTGTCTACAGAAATTTCCAAGGAAGAATACTGGTGTGTGCCTTTCCCTTCTCCAGGGGATCTTCCCAACCCCAATGATCAAATTTTTTTAGAGAAGGAGAAAGCTGTTTTAGAGAAGGGGAAATCTTCTGTGTTTAAAACTACAAAATCATTGCAGCTGATGTTGGACAACTTCATGTTAACAGAGAGAGGAAGGAAGATGGCTATTTTCTTCTTTTCTTGATTTGTTCACAACTGTACTTTGAAGAAAATTCTAATTTTTGAAATGTTAGTCATTAATCAAATATAATGAAAGAAAAAAGTCATAATACCTTCCCTTGATATGCTCATAGGTATGACTGAATTATCATGCTTATCCCAGAGTTAAATTATTTTATAATACTGTGTCTAGAACAAAAGATACATACACACAACCCTAGCTTTTTACTGAATGCTAATTTCTATTGTCTGTATGGAAAGAGAACAAAACATACCGAAAATATGAATTATGAATTTTCTGTTTTTTTTCAGTTAATATTTTATGGTGATGTCTAAACTGTATTGTAATTACCATTTCTTCATGGGCATTCACCATAATCTTCAGTAAAAACAAGATCAAAGTCAAAAACCACTCCCTCCCCTCTGATGCATGTTTTCTTACTCCTGTGGAGCCCGCGCACACTCCTTTTCATCTCTCTAAGGACGTCCTCTTCTCCAGTTAAAAGCCTTAATTCTGAACACATTTTAGGTAAAATGAAACTATGTAAAAGACTTCAGTTAAGGGAATCCCCCTTTCCTCATCTGTCTGATATCCCATAACTGCTCCCCAAAGGTGGCCAGTTTTTATTTTGGAACACTCAATAAATGATTACTAATTTTATTGTGTTTCAAGCATTTCTTCCTTCATTCGTTCACTCAGAAATATTACTCGAGTGACATTTACATGGGAGCCATTATGCTAAGCACTAGTCATTTGAACCTGAAATAAACCACAGACAGATGGTGACTAAATGCTATAGAGCAGGGTTTTTCTAGCTGCCTCGGGTGCAGGATGATATGGACTGACATTATTATATATATTATGCCATGTTAAGCTAGAAAAATGAAATTAAAGACATAAAAATTACAAACAATTATTGCATTCAACAAACATCCAATCATTCTGTCAATTTGCTGTGCAAGATTTTAAATGCTTACAGATCAGGGCTCTTGAGCCTTATTCTCCATTTTTTCCTCCAAGACAGGCAACATGACATTTTTGCACTAGCAAAGAACAAGAACTACATTTGAGAAGCATTTGTATTGGTTCCAGAACATAAACATAGTGAGGGCCAATTTCCTCTATTTCCTCTTACCTATTAGAGTCAAGGATATTTCTTCCATTGCTCCTCGGGGTGTTGAGAGCTCTCTTCCCTTTGGAAGATAAACTTGCTAGTGGTTTTCCTTGGCTATTAAAAGGAAGGTTGTATTTGAATAGGTTTAGCAAGGTCTCCTAGCAGAGCCTGGCATTCAGCTTCTGGGAAGTCATAGGCAGTGGAGGTAGACACTTCTAATTAGCTGCAAATAATATTTTTATGCCTTTATTGGGTTATTTATGATTTTAGCAATTATATGTGTATTTTCTTATGAAATTTTCTTTAATGTCCTCATCTCCTTTTTCTCAGTTTCCAAATTTGTTACTGTATCTCCACTCTTTCTTCTTCTTATGGCTTCATTATACAAAATACATACACCACCATGCAGATTACCCACATATAGATATAATTGTGTATTTCTTATTCTACCAGTTTTATATATCTTAACTTCTTCCTTTTTGAATTGATATGTTCACATTCTAACCTATCTAAATCCCTCTTATTCTTTGCTTCTACCTCTTGACTTTGTCATCTGCATTTTTTTTATTTTAAGGATGACATTGTTTACTGTAATCATAATTAGATTTTCTGCACTTTTTAAATATTTAGTTTGTAACATCAAAATCACTATGTGATGATTTATTGTTAGTTTTTGAGAAATAATGTTTATGATAAAGCCAAATATATTCCTAGGACTGCATTTTATTTTTTATAAATCAAGTGCACAATTCTGATAGTAATCAGAGTATTTAGACTGCCTTTTCCCTCCACTGAATACTCAAACTATGACACTGCTTGGTTTGCTTTACTTGAGCAATAAGTTTCTTGTGTCTTTCTTAGCTTATTTGTTAGTTTCCACCTGAGTTATTTTTTTCAACTTTGTTTCTCTTTATTGTTGTTGTTGTTCAATTGCTAAGTCATGTGTGACTCTGCAACCCTATGGACTGCATTACTCCAGAATTTCCTTCCTTCAGTTTCTCCTGGAGTTTGCTCAACCCATATTTGCTGAGTCAAAGATGCCATCCGACTATCTCATCCTATGTTGCCCTCTTCTCCTTTTGCCCCCAATCCTTTCCAGCATCAGGGTTTTCCCCAATGAGTTGGTTCTTTGATTCAGGTGGGCCAAAGTATTGGAGCTTCAACTTCAGCATCAGTCCTTCCAGTGAATATTCAGGGTTGATTTCCTTTAGGATTAACTGATTTGACCTCCTTGCTGTCCAAGGGACTTGCAAGAATATTCTCCAGCACCACAGTTCAAAAGCATTGATTCTTTGGTGCTCAGCCTTCTTTATGATCCAACTTTCATATCAATACATGACTACTGGAGAAACCATAGCTTTGACTATATGAACCCTTGGCAACAAAGAGATGTCTCTGCTTTTTAATATGCTGTCTAGGTTTGTCATAGCTTTCCTTCCAAGTAGCAAGCATCTTTTAATTTTGTGGCTGCAGTTAGTCTCCACAGTGATTTTGGGCATAAGAAAGTAAAATCTGTCACTGTTTCCACTTTTTCCCCATTTATTTGCCATGAAGTGATAGGATCTTCATTTTTTGAATGTTGCATTTTAAGCCAGCTTTTTCCACTCTCCTCTTTTGCCCTCATCAAGTGGCTCTTTAATTCCTCTTCACTTTCTGCCATTAAAGTGATCTAATATGCATACATATCTGAGGTTGTTAATATTTCTTCTGGCCATCTTGATTCCAGCTTGTGAGTCACCCAGCCTGGCACTGCCCAAAATTCCTTGGTGGCTCAGATGGTAAAGAAGCTGCCTGCAATGTGGAAGACCCAGTTTCAAACCCTGATTTGGGAAGATACCCTGGAGAACGGGATGGCAACCCACTCCAGTATTCCTGCCTAGAGAATTTCATGGACAGAGGATCCTGGCAGGCTCTAGCCCATGGGTTCTCAGAGCTGGACATGACTGAGCAAATGTCTCTAGCTCAAACTCCAGCACAATCTACATATTAGTTTTTTTCTTTTTTTAAATTCATCATATCATGGATATCTGGCAATATTAGTTATATTATCTGCTGAAATCATTCCATTTTTATCCTGACAAACGTGTTTCACGCAAGCCTTTCAATTTGTATGCTACTTCAGACCAAATAAGTTATTAGCAAGGATTATTGACACTGGCCATGCTGAGATTTCCTCACTAAAATCTGTGATTATAATTTACATGTGTCCCTTTGTGACAGTTACTCTGGTTAGCTACATCCTCAAGTATCCTCCTAAGAAAGTGTGCGTGAACAGATATATCCTTTGTAATTGTCAGGTTTTGAATATGTATTTTAGGAAGCTTATGCTGAAGTTTACTTTCAAAATTTTTTCCTCAGACTTTTGTAGGCCCTTTATTGCTGGTGGTTTATGGGCAATGGGGACAGGAACTTTTCAATAATTCTAAATGTTATTATTATAATACTTTCATTTTTCATTTATAAACTCTGGCAATCTCATAAGGATTTTCTTGTGAAATTCAGCTCCCAATGTTATTCATTAGATGTGAGGGTATGTGTGCTAAGTTACTTCAGTTGTGTCCTACTCTTTGCAACCCTATGTATTGTAACCCACCAGGCTCCTCTGCAGGGGATTCTCCAGGCAAGAATACTTGAGTGGGTTGCCATGCTCTCCTTCAGGGTATCTTCCTGATCCAGGGATCAAACCCACATCTCCCTCATTGTGGGTGGATTCTTTACTACTGAGACACTGTAGTAGTCCATTCACCAGACATCTTATAACAAATGTTTCACATTCTTCTACCATGCTAGAAGAGTTTTAGGACATCATTTTATTGTGGTAAATTTCATAGCACTACATCTAACTGTGGATCATTGAGAAAATATTTATCCTCACTGGTATTCAGCCCTTTTGATTTGAAGTCTTACCATTTGAGAAAGACTTATGACAACAGATATATTATTGTATCTACACATGAGTTATTTAAACTACTAGAAATTATATTAATTATTTTCTCTGTGTTTTTTCTTTTATCTCCTCCCTCTTTAAATTCATATATTGGAGTCATTGGAATCCTTGAATCTCTCCTTTTCTCTCACATTCTGCCTATTTTCTTTTTTCCTAAGTGTTTTTGCAAAGACTACTCCTTGTTGTGTGTGTTCACTGAAGTCCCTGTTCTTTAATCCCATGTTCAGCTAGAGTTTTGGCAGAGATGTCACTCTGTGCCACGCAGTTCAATAGCTATTGACAAATGTGTAACGTCAGATGTCTACAATGGTACTGGTGATACAATGAAGAATAGTTTCACCTCCCTAAAAATCCCTGACAAGCTATGTATTTTAAACTGTTATACTCTCTCAATTTTATCTCTACCCTGATGCAAATTTTGTGTGCTTTTATTTCAGCCTTTTCATATTAATGATTTCCTTCAAACATACGTTGATACTTGTTTGTCTACTTTTATGTTATTTTATTTATTTATTTTTAGTGAAGTATGTTGAAGTATATTATTATATGTTACAGGTGTACAACATAGGGATCCACCATTTTAAAAGGTTATACTCAATTTATAGTTATGAAATATTTTCTCTATTCCCCATGTTGTTTAGGTAGCTTATTTTTTTTATGTCCACTTATTCTTTAGAGTGAGAGAGTAGGAATCCTACACATGAAAACTGTGACATGACAGAACACATAGACATTATGGACTGAGCTTTGCATTAGTGGTTGTTTGTGCAGGGATCCTGGAACTGTCAGAAAATGATGTATCCAAGTTGGGATTACAAAACATACAGTACTTATTTCAATTTAGGTGGGATGGATCAATTACCTCCCTGAAATAGTCTATTATCAAGCTGGGACTTGTGCTTCCAAATTTTGTTGAAATCTTTCATCTAATGAGGGACTACCTTCTCATTGTTTCACACATATAAATTTATAAATTTTAATTACTGTTGTTATTTCAATAGCATCTTGGTAGCCATGAAAGAGGCTTATGTGCAAAGTCTTCCATGTAGTAAGTAAAATAATGTAGCCTATACCAATTTGTACAATACTTTAGCACTCACTATATGCATTCCACAATTTAAATATGTTTGCTACTATCTTCTATGTGTATTCAAGACTGAAAGTACTTATAAATTAAGATTTGTGGTTTATATATTAAAACTATGTGTGTCATCTAGTGAAGGTAAAAATATTATGGGAGTTGTTATCAAGCTCCTTTGCACACTCTTTCATCTAGAAGCATACCTTTATGTGGCATGTCTTATTTTTTCAAATAAATAATTTGTTATTAGAATTACTTATCCATATTTTATGTGGGAAAGAAGAGTATAATTAGGATGAGATATCTGCTGTTAGTCTTAGCAGCATTTCCATGTACAAAATGAGTGATATTAATCTTGCTACTTCCAAATTTTCTGTTTGTCCTTCAATATGTTACCAATAATGGGTCTAGGTATATATCTCTTTGGTGTCTATAGAACTTCTTTGCTGTTCTGATTGGTTATTTTTGTAAAACTTGAGAACTTTCCAGCCATTATGTGTCCAAATATATTTTTTACTTCTTTGCCTTTCTCCTCTCTTTTTGTGCTTATGTGGATGCCCCTGATGGTTTTCACATTTGTCTGAGATTCTGTTCATTTTTCTTCACTTTGGTTTTCTCTCTTGTCAACTAAAAAAATATTAGTCATAACTTGTAAATAGAGAGTTGTTTTATTTGGTGGGAATGTTAAGGACTCGAAGCCCAGAATGCAATATGTCAGTGCCTGCAGGCATGCCAAGTCTCTTCAGTCATGTTTAACTCTGTGCACTGTAGCCCAGCAGCCTCCGCTGTCCTTCGGATTCTCCAGGCAAGAATACTGGAGTGGGTTGCCATGCCTTCCTCCAGGGGATCTCCGGAACTAGGAATCAAACCTGCGTGTCTTAAATCTCCTGCATTGACAGTGGGTTCTTTATCACTAGCTCCACCTAAGACCAGCATCACAGTAGCCCAGAGAAAACTACTCTCAGGAGATAGGAGAGGGAGTTAGACTATACACAAGTTTGCAGCAAAGGAGGCAGGCAGTCTAAACGTTGAAGATTATTGTTAAGTAGTAAGGAAAACAAGATATCAAATGAAGGAATTTAGCATTCTATGTATGGAAAGATGGAAGCCTCTGGGCTCACTGAATTCATTCCTTTCATATGCATCTCAGCTATCTGGGGCCAAATCCTATTTCCTGTCACTGTAAGGGGTGGCAGGTGTGGTGAATGGGTGCCTCTTGCATCCCCCACCCCCAGCTCCTTACCAAGCACCCTGAGGGTAGTGGTGGCATCTGCTGGATTGCAGACCTTGTGTTCCCTTTTGGGAGCCCTCATTCACATCAGGGCTTCCCAGGTGGCACTAGTGGTAAAGAACCACCTGCCTGCCACTGCAGGAGACAAAAGAGATGCAGGTTAAATCCCTGAGTTGGGAAGATTCCCTGGAGTAGGAAATGACAACCCACTTTAGTAATCTTGACTGGGAAGTGCCATGGACAGAAGAGCCTGGTGGGCTACAGTCCATGGAGTCGCAAAGAATCAGACATGACTGAAGCAACTTAGCACACATTCACATTAGGGGGCCAGAAATTGCAGATAGCTCTGGTTTTTGTTTTTGTTTTTTGCCTCTTGATATGGCAGGAAGTATTTCATTTCACACTGTTCTTCAGAATGTATATTCTCGATCTTTATATTTGCAGACACTCTGTTCTTCCAGCTCAGATCTGCTTTGAGCCTCCTAGTGAATTTCCCATTTTGATTAGCATATTGTACTTTTCAACTGCAGGTTTGCCATTTGGTTCCCTTTGTAACTTCTAGCTCTGTTGCTATTTTCCTTTTTATAAGACATTGTCATCACCTTCATTTAATTACACAAGCACAGATCCTTTATTTCTTTGAATATAGTTGTAAAAGTTGCTTTGACATCTTTGCTAAGTCCTACATTTGACACCCTCAAAGGAAGTCTCTATTGCATGTATTTTGTTTTTCTTATTTTTGTATCACAATTTCTTATTCTTTGTATGTCTTTATTTTTGTTGAAAACTAGACATTTTCAATAATGGATTGTAGTCACTCTAGATACCACATCCTAGCCCTCATTCCCACCCTAAGGGCCTGCCGTTATTGTCTAAGAACTTGGCAGCAGCAGTTCAGTGAAGCCTGTTTTCCCCACACTCTGTAACTTCTGATGGGCTAGTGCACAGTCATCTGACCAACAGGAATATGTGTGGTCTTAGCCAAACTCTCTTAAGAGAATCTGTCTCCAAACTTCCAGTGAAACTTATAGATGGTCTGCCTCTTTTGGTATGGAAACCCAGCTGTTCCCCTACACACACTGCTAACTGACTGTCCTATTGTTTTTGAAAACACCCTGAGGATATAAACTGTTCCACAGTCTAATCCAATTGAAGGGGCAATTTTGCATGAGCAGAATGTTGCCTGCCTCTGAGGCTTCTTCAGTCTCAGGAGGGGACTTCTTAGCTGTCTATTTTCCTAGTTCTCTGCATAATTTTGAGCCAGTTTTACTGCATCTTGCTTATTGCTAATACTATTTCAGAGCTATTAACATTTTCTTCTCTGCTTACCACCAAAATATTCCTTAAGCATAAACTTTGCAAGCTTTGTTCCAAATAAAGTCTGTCCCCTTAGGTAGAGCTACAAAAATCTCTGTTCTTCCAGTATGACTTGTCCTTAGGCAGAATACCTAGGTCATTGCATTGGGCCTGAAAGCTCTGGGACAAGGTCGCTTCTCTCAGATGGACCTGATACTCTACAGGTTGAGTATTTCATGGTGATGGGAGTCCCTCATCTTCTTGGTTTGATCCTTTCATAATGAAACTACTAAGGTAAACTGAATAAATCCCCAGTATTCTCAAATGGTTACAACTGGGTTATAGTCTTTGCCCCATGAGTGAGGGTTTAGTGGGTGAGGAAATTTGGATTTTTTTGGTTCTGAGGCAGGAGATAGATTGGCTCCAGGTTAGACATTTTCAACTAGCTTGCTGTTTGCTTTTCCTGAAGCAGGAAGCAAGTGGTCTTCAGGCTAGATATTTATGACCAGACTCCTGTCTTCACTTTGAGATAGAAATAACAATAGGAACAGGATAAATAACTGGACACTTTAAAATAATAGTAATGGTAGGGACAGAGAGATGCTAAACTCTGTTTGAATAAAAGATCAAGAGGTCACATGTTTCCCATCCTAGGCTCCCTAGAGATGAAGAAAGAGGGGGCACCACCCCATAATAGGTGATGCCAAGACCCTTCCCAATAGGCCTCTGAACTGGACTTCATCTTGGAAAAATGTTGTACATGTATGTTAGAGAGGATCGTAGGGCAGGGCAGGTGTGGAAAAAGAAACCAGATCATTGGTTAAAGGTAAAAAAGACCCAGAAAAACTGCCCTACATAAATGACTTAACCATCTCTTTACTGTGATTCTCTTCCTTCTCTCCAGGCGTGTCTCTCTGCCTTGCTTCTGTCTTAACTAAATGAACTGTTTCTCTGTGTGCTTTCCCATTTGTGCTACGTCTCTAATAATAAATTTTGCCCCGTTTTTGGTTGTTTCCTCCTTGAGAAATGTATTTTTCACTAGGAGCAAGAGCCAGGGAATTTTCCCTCTAGCTTCTAACCCCTGATGGAGCAACGACTAGGATTCCTGGTTTTTATCCAGGCTACCCAAATCCAATTCCTGGGCAGGGAACTAAGATTTGCTTCAAGCCACCACTCACTGATATTTCTTCTGAGATCAGTCCCACCTACCTAGAATAGAACTATTTCAATATACTGCTGAGGAGAAGGATGAGAGATTCTGGCTGCCTATGCCTCCTGGAGGCAAAACATGGCTCTAGACTAGGTGCTGGGAGAACAGGATGTCCTTGGTCATAGTCAAAGTCATCTAGAGTAGAATTTCGTTCACACTGAGTTGGGTATGGGGGTGAGTAGAGGAGTAGATCATTACTTAAATTACCTCTCTCTCCCAAACAAATTTTTGCTATTCTTACACATATTTAGTAGACTTCCTTGATTAAACATTTCTTTATTTTCTATGTGCTCTTAGGAAAACTTTCAGATACTTTTCATCTTGTACTATAATTTTTATTATAGTTAAAAGTATATATTATAACTATAATTTTATTATAGTTAAAAACAATTAAATGGTTGTTTCACTGAGAGAAACAAGAAGCGGGTAGCTCAGATGGTAAAGAATCTGTCTGCAATGTGGGAGACCTGGGTTCAATCCTTGGGTCAGAAAGATCCCCTGGGGAAGGGATTTACAACTCACTGCAGTATTCTTGCCTGAAGAATCCCCATGGACAGAGGAGCCTGGCAGGCTATAGTACATTGGGTCATAGAGTCGGACATGACCGAGTGACTAACACTTTCACTTTCACTTTACTGTGAAGGGGTGTGCTGAACTACTCACATGTCCATTCTGATGAGAGAAAGGAAATTTTTGATTTATTCTAAGGGCAGTGAGATTTTGGATGAAAAAATAAAACATATTTATAGGACTTAATAGCTACAAAATTCTTTATAAAAGGCTGAGGACTAGAGCAAATCTTTGAAGATGAGATTGTGATATATAGACTACTGAAGTCAGCACACACAAAGGGTCATTGAAGCCCTTTATAGCTGAGCTCCTAAATATTGTCTTATTGGAAACCATTCACAGTTAATCCCCTACATATGAACCTTCAAGCTGCAGACTTTCAAAGATGCTAATATGTGTTCAAGTGTCCATTCATGTGTTTGGCTTATATTGTCAAGTATGTGCATCCTTTGCAAATGGTTGTGCTTTTATGTACATTACAAGAGAAAGGACAAAGAGAGGCAAGAGGAAGAAGAAGTAACTGATGAACCAAAGAGATTCACCATGCAGGAAATGGCAAGGAGATTTTCTTTATTTGAGAAGGTACTGTTAGTTTTTGAGACATAGGACCTGAATGTAGAATGGTACATGAAGCTTGTAACAGCCATTCGGAAGGCAATCCATTGCTGCTTGCTACCATGTCACCTATGATGAGAAAAAAGACCCACAATCCAGATATCATGGGTCATTTTTTCAAGAGGGTATGTAGAAGTGAATCCAGCAAGGAACCAGACAGAACCTGTGTTATCAAATCAGGCATGAATGGAATTGCTGCTTACCCTCCATCTCCTGTTTCCTTAAAGTCCTTCAGCCCCGCCATCTCCCACCTCCCTCTTCCAGTTGGTAACTCGTCTTGACTGTTCCCATGATGCCACCCCCTGTATGTCAGCTATTCTATTGTATTTCTATAATTTTCAAAGTATTTTACTATGAGGTTAAACATTTAAAAATTTTTTTTTCTGTTTATTTTCTATATATTATCTGTGTGAAAAATTCAAAGTAGTCATGTATGGATGTGAGAGTTGGATGGTGGAGAAAGCTGAGCACGGAAGAATTGATGCTTTTGAACTGTGGTGTTGGAGAAAACTCTTGAGAGTCCCTTGGACTGCAAGAAGATCCAACCAGTCCCTCCTAAAGGAGATCAGTCCTGGGTGTTCATTGGAAGGACAGATGTTGAAGTTGAAACTCTATACTTTGGCCACCTGATGCGAAGAGCTGACTCATTGGAAAAGACCCTGATTGAGGGCAAGAGGAGAAGGGGACAAGAGAGGATAACATGACTGGATGGCATCACCAACTTGATGGACGTGGGTTTGGGTAGACTCCGGGAGTTGGTGATGGACAGGGAGGCCTGGCATGCTGTGATTCATGGAGTCACAAAGAGTCGGACATGACTGAGTGACTGAACTGAACTGAACTGAGCTGTGTGAAAAGTACTATAAATTTACTATAGTACAGTACTATATAGCCAATTATGTTAGTTGGATATCTAGGCTAACACTGTTGGACTTACAAACAAATTAGATTTATGAATATGCTCTTGCAATGGAACGTATTTGTATGTAGGATACTTACCATATTTAGCTTATATAAAATATCTGCAATACATGTAGAAGTAATATTTAGAATATACCCAGAAACTTCAGGATGTAATTAGTCATAATTATTTTTATAAATTGTGAGAAAAAGGATATGTCATACTTAAAGGACACATCATACTTAAACAGTAAGAAATATATAGAGTGCATATTTTATTCACATTTGGAGGTTGAGGATGGTGCATTTAAATAAAAATAGATGTCTATGTCTGACCACAATTCTGAGTTTGTGCACTCTGTAGAGGTCATGAAAGACAGTGGGTCTCTTGGATTAAAAAAATGAGTGTCGATTAATTCATTAACATCTTATGATTAAAGGTGTGAAAGAACTCATAATATTTGCTTTCATTTTGATTGCGGTACTTAGAATATAATCACCTATCATTTCAATTACACACGTGTTTTTCACGATAGTTTTGCATTTAGACTTTGTGAGTTTTCATTTTGACATTATCATTTTTTTTAGTTTTATTGAAGAATAGTTGATTTATAATGCTGTGTTAATTGCTGTGCAGAAAAGTGATTCATACATATATTCTTTTTCAATTGTTATTTGTTCATCCTATATATAATAGTTTGCATCTGCTAGTCTCAAACTCCCAATCTTTCCCTCTCCTGCCTACTCATTCCCTTTGGCAACCACAAGTCTGCTCTCTGTCTGTGAGCTTGTTTCTGTGTCATAGGTAAGTTCATTTGTGTCATATTTTAAATTCCACATATAAGTGGTATTTGTGTTTTCTCTTTCTGACTTAGCTTAGTGATAATACCAAGGTCCATCCATTGTATTATCTCCTTTATCAGTTTGATAGAATGTCTTCCCCAAATTTCTCTTCTTTAATTATTATCACTAATTGGATACAAGAAAAGCTTATCTGTACTGCTGTCATGGTTTCTTATTCCCTTTTTTTCCCTTCTGGTAACCCTGCCATTGACACTGCTCTCTGTGTAACAGCTGAAACTGAAAACATTCTTGGGTAATAATATCCAGTTATTTGGATTTGGTTTACTTGTGGCTGAGTCCTGGCATTTTCAGAACTCCCAGTGGACTTCTTCCACATGATTCCCTGAGGCGGCCACAGTTACTGATTCCAAAATACCTACTCCTCTGTGTCAAAATCAATATTTGATTCTTCATCACAGACTCTGCCTCTTCACTAACTCCTATTGACTGCTCTACTGCCTTCACTTGCCACTCTCCTACAGAAGAAATGCCTCCTGTAGCTACTTTTGAGCACACTGAAAGTAGGATAAATAAAGGCATTCATTTTGTTTCTTTGCCTGCTTGCAATAGAATTCTCTACCATCTTCTAGCTTTAACTTGTCTGACTCTATCAAGACTGTGAGATAGAACCACTGTAACCTCTCAAAGAACTGTTATCTCTAGATTCTTGACAACTGGAGAAAATGCATCTTTCCATATGGTAGGACACATTGATAGGTAGGGCTTTAGGTTTCTATAAGGCCTTCACTGATCAAAAGTGTGAAGCGGTGTGTTAGTCTTGGCAGACACAGTCTAAAACTTTGATTCATATTAACTTTAAAACATAAAGATGGTGTGGACCCAGAATTGAACCAAGACAGCTCTAATTCTACAAGCAAATGAATTTATTTTCCAATTATAGAAATGGGTTGACTGAAAAAAACAAAACCAAAAAAACCCCAAAATATTTAAATTTACAGATGTAAGACTTGTATATAGAAAACTATAAAACACTGATGAAATAAATCAAATAGGACACAAACAGATGGAGAAATGTGCCGTGTTCGTGGAATGGAAGAATCAATATAGTGAAAACGAGTATACTACCCAAAGCAATCTATAGATTCAATGCAATTCCTATCAAGCTACCAGAGATCTTCTTCAAAGAATTAGAACAAATAATTTCTCAATTTGTATGGAAATACAAAAAACCTCGTATAGCCAAAGCAATCTTGAGAAAGAAGAATGGAACTGGCGGAATCAACCTACCTGACTTTAGGCTATACTACAAATCCACAGCCATTAAGACAGTATGGTACTGGCACAAAGACAGAAACATAGATCAATGGAACAGAATAGAAAGCCCAGAGATAAATCCACGCATCTATGGACACCTTATCTTTGACAAAGGAGGCAAGAATATACAATGGAGAAAAGACAACCTCTTTAACAAGTGGTGCTGGGAAAACTGGACAGCCACTTGTAAAAGAATGAAACTAGATCACTTTCTAACACCATACACAAAGATAAACTCAAAATGGATCAAAGATCTAAGCATAAGACCAGAAACTATAAAACTCCTAGAGGATAACATAGGCAAAACACTCTCTGCCATAACCCAAAGCGGGATACTCCATGACCCACCTCCCAGAATATTGGAAATAAAAACACGAATAAACAAATGGGACCTAATTAAAATTAAAAGCTTTTGCACAACAAAGGAAACTATAAGCAAGGTGAAAAGACAGCCTTCAGAATGGGAGAAAATAATAGCCAATGAAGCAACAGACAAACAATTAATCTCAAAAATTTACAAACAACTCCTGCAGCTCCATTCTAGAAAAATAAACAACCCAATTAAAAAGTGGGCCAAAGAACTTAACAGACATTTCTCCAAAGAAGATATAAAAATGGCTAACAAACACATGAAAAGATGCTCAACATCACTCATTATCAGAGAAATGCAAATCAAAACCACAATGAGGTACCACTTTACACCAGTCAGAATGGCTGCCATCCAAAAGTCTACAAGCAATAAATGCTGGAGAGGATGTGGAGAAAAGGGAACCCTCTTACACTGTTGGTGGGAATGCAAACTAGTACAGCCACTATGGAAAACAGTGTGGAGGTTCCTTAAAAAGCTGCAAATAGACCTGCCATATGACCCGGCAATCCCACTGCTGGGCATATACACCGAGGAAACCAGAATTGAAAGAGCCACGTGCACCCCAATGTTCATCGCTGCATTGTTTACAATAGCCAGGACATGGAAGCAACCTAGATGCCCATCAACTGACGAATGGATAAGAAAGCTGTGGTATATATACACAATGGAATATTACTCAGCATTAAAAAAAA